>VXAX01006461.1:1888359-1911120 GCA_013399835.1 Leptocoma aspasia
TATAATCAAAAGAGTAAGTGTTTTCTGGAAGTTTAAACATGGATTGGACTGTACAGAGCCCTGAAAAGCACAAGAGAACTCAGACAACACTTATGGGAACATTTCTCTGTCTCCTGGGAGATCACATATTTCTTAACCAGTTTTCAAATATCAGCCACTGGGTGAGAGAAGGAACAGGCATGGAAGTGAACATCTGGATGTTGGGTCCAGTCCCTCACACTTAACTTGTATCCATTCCCTATAAGGTTATCAGGTACTGCCATCACTACTCCAGTGCCACTTTTACAGGGGAAAAATAAAAATCTAACTGGAATCCATACTGCAAGAGTAGCAATTAAAAACATTTCCAACATAATTATTCTGGTCTGTTTATCTACCAGGTAAAGTGCAAATAAAAGGGATATTTTTTTAATCTCTTACATTTATTCTTCTTTATTGCTGCTTTGGAGAATCAGTTTATAGTTGGGCATAAGTACATTGGTTGGGTTGTATGCTGAATAGATGTTTGGTGAGCAAGAGGTAGATGGAATAAAAAAAGGCTACAAATCTCCTCTGCACTTAGGCTATATTAATAAATATAGCCATAACATGCTCCATCTATTCAACAATGATCTTAATTTCAGCACTAAACGGCTACTAGAACCTGTATATTTAAAGGTATATCATTGTTATAATGGCCATGGCACTCACACAGCACCAGATTCAGCAATTTTCACCCACCAGCATCTGTGTCTGTGGCTTCTGACATTTCAGAATGTTTGTACATGACAGAAAGGAATGGCTGTGACAGTTAACAACACCTGTGAAGGATCTGAGACCTGCAGACCTCAATGCCAGCTGAGGCTTATTGGAAGCTAATAGGTGGTAGATTGGTTAAAAGATTGATGAGGATAAAAAGCCTGATGATAACCTGCCCTGCTGTCTGTTGCAACCTCCTGCACAGAAATGTTCTTTTTGTCCCTGCTCCCACTGAAAGAGCATGGGCCATGGGAATATTCAGTTCTACTACTTGCATGATAAAAAGCTGTGAAAAAAGGGAAAGAAAGACCTGAGCAGTGCCATCTTTGCTTGTAGAAAAAGGTTCTGCTAGCTCCACCAGAAAATGGATTGGCTCTGCTCTAATGGCTGGGAATGGTGGAAATCAAATAAATTTCGAAGACAGCATAGTGAGGCCAACACTAGTTACCATTAGATTTTCTACTCAGAAGAGTTACTATATTTTACAGGTACATGGTCTTGCTGAAAAAGCTGATAGATGCCGATTGTGACACTTCAATTAGATAAAACGGTTGTAATCTGTCTCCCAGTGATGGTACTGTGTGTGCTTCCCCACAGTCTGCATCACCAAATATGTACCCTGACCACCCTCCTTTGAGGGAGCAACGAGTGTAAAGGGGGAGCTCCAATGCACTCCCAGCAATTCCTACCCGCCCAACCACAAAAGCGAGGCATATCACAGACAAAACAATCCTACCCTGCATGAACACTGAAAGCCTGATATGAGGTGTAGGGCTGGATATTAGGAAAAATTTCTCCACCAGAAGGGTTGTCAAACTCTGGAATAGGCTGCCCAGGCAAGTGCTGGAGTCACCATCCCTGGAGGTATTTAAAGATGTGTAGACACTGTGCTTAGGGACATGGCTTCATGGTGGACTGGGCAATACTGGGTTAATTGCTGGATTTGCTGGTCTTAAAGCTCCCTTACAACCTAAATGATTCTGGGATTTTATGATTGCTAGTCATCTGGCATTTATCAGAGCTCTTTAAAAAGGTGTATCAGTCTCAGATGCACGTGCTATTTATTTTACATGTTAAATGATTAGTAAACTGCAAAAGAAAGTCCTCAGTAGTTAGGAAATGTCAGGAGCAATGTGGCCTTTGCAGAAAGACCTTGAGCTGCATATTGAACAGCAAGGAGAGGAAGGTATTGAACAGGTGATGATTAACTGTGTACTCTCTGCCTGCGGCACAAATGGGGAAGGGTCTCTGAGGTATACAAAACAAAATGCACAGGCAGTGGTTCTGGCAGCTCCTGGCTTCTGAGTGTTCAGGCTCACAATCTGCATTGCAATTCACATTAAATTGGTATTGTCTGGGGAGAAAAAGAAGAGAAGACCAAAGTGGACTTTTATCACACTGCATCAGAGTGACACCCATGTGGGTCATCAGCAGGGCCAGAATATGTTCAGTCTCTGGCTGAGACATGCTGAGCTGAGTTGGTGGCACTCACAGCATTGTGTCAGTCTTTATGTCAGCCCTACACCCACCACACACAACTGTTCCCTTTGTTATGGCTTTCCAGCTTAAGCACTAATTTTAAGAGAGGCACTGCGGTGCATCCCCTGCTGCTGCAATAACCCCGTGGCTGGGCTTTAATGCACCCCTGCCAGTGAAGGGGAGCCTGTGCTGACACTGTGTTAGGAGTATGATCCCAAGCCCAGACAGTGATTCAGGCCCCTTAGAGGATGGGGGCAATGAGGTGCCTCTTAAATATTTGTCTCAGACACACCCCAGCATGTGCAACAGCAGAAATGTATACATTTCCTGGACATAACATAGACAAAAGCATGATTTAAATGGGGATTTGTGGATGACACCCTTGCCTGCAGGAGCTAAATTCAGCCCATCATGCTCAGGGAATTATGAGAGGAAAGAACACTATCCTACATTTACATGATGCAATGAAGCACCATGCAAAATTTCCAGGCTATTGGCAAATGTATCAGTTCAGGAATCAGCACAGCTACACAAGCATGGCCCCATACCTTGGCCAGTTAAGCCTGACAAAAAAGGTGGAACTAAATTGTTAGATTAGAGCCATGCTAAAGGACATGTGCTCTGTAGACTCAGGACTAACTTGAGGCTTAAAACATTGCACTGATGGCTGTGCTGTGGAAGTGGTTCATGAACAATCCTGGATGACCAGCAAAAATCTAAAATTTACTCAAACACATGCTAATGAGTGTCATCTCCTAAGTAGAAAACTAACATTTTTTCAAAGGCTTGCTAACACTATCAGTTTCAGACAGATTGTATAAAGGATCTGGAAACCCCATAATTAATTCAATAGAGACTCACTGTCAAATTCTGAGCCTTTGTTTCAAAGCACAAAGGTGGCAAGTGCATTTCTTCAAGAATTATATTTGATGGACAATATACAATAAAAGTATATTTTTCATGCTTTGTTCTTGGAATGGCTGAAAGATTTTGTTGAGGATTTTTTCTCAAAAGAATTCTACCTGCTATTTCACATGTAATATGCTAAAACTAAACAGTTAAAATTTGGAGAAATTATATACCCACTGAAAATTGAGCCTTATAATTTCAAGCATTAAGCAACACAACTAGGTGATATTTTCTGCATTACCTAGAGTCATGTATCTGATGAAACATTTCAGACAGAGAGGCAAGATTAAAAAAATTCTTACAGCTGTGCTGTGAAGTGTTGCAAAAATAGTTACAACTAAAACATCCTTTCTTGTGATCATGGACTTTTTTTAGAGCATAAGAAACACTACTGGAAAAAGAGCCATTCAAAAAGTGATCTTCTTGGTATGTGTGTTCTCATATAGAAATAAATTGAAGGCAATACCACCTATGCAGCAGTGACAAGTTAATTCAATTTCCATCTCAAAATCAGGTAAAGTGTATCTCATTTGTTACCATGGATACAAGACACTATTTCCATTTGTTTGAGATCTCACAGTGGGTATGAAATTAAACTGTGACACAGTTTTATGGAGGAAGTTGACTAAAACCCCCATAAGTTCAATGTCATTAGTCCAAAGGATTTTCTTTTTTAAGACACAGCAAATAAGGAAGATGCTACTACTGCCCATAAGGTATACTTCATAAGCAAACATCTGTGTGATTTTCCTGATGCTACTTTGGATCAGTGGAAGTGACGGAAGAGAAAATAAACATTCATTTCATCAGTCCTCCAAACACAGGGAAGAATCCTGAAAAAACATCCAGATGGTACAAGTACATTAAAAATACATTGGTGTTGTGTTATTTGCTATTGTTTGGCACCAAATATGTTTATAAAAAATGTCTTGATTCTGAAAATGCATCCAATTTTTCTCAGATAAATCTGCTTTTCAGGCTGCAGCTCAAATCACTTGTTCTCTAGTTTTCAGAGTTAGAAGAAGTGTATGAAAAAGTAGTGGAGAATGAGGAGAAAAGAAGTATGTTTTTCAATGCTGACATATATGAAGGGTTCAGGAATTCAGTGGCATTCAGTTTACCTTGTCTGAAATTAATTTTAATATATACAAAAGGATAAAAGGGAATACAGGTCTTCTTGTTAAATTATTTATGCTCAAGTCCTGGATATATATTTAATATTTCATAGTGAGACTGATTTCCATAGATGCTGAGCACCTGCTACACTGCCGGATTTCAGCTAAGGTTGTCATCTCTCAACATTTACAAAACTAAGCTGAGATAAAACTGAGTCTACCTAAATCAAAGGTTTATTTCTACATATTCATGCATTAACTGCATGAAAATCACAAAGGTTATGGATGTCATGACGATGGCTAATTACTGAAATCCAAAACCATCATCCAGCTGCTTAACTGACTGATAATTTCCCACCAAATATTCTGAACTTCACCTCCCGTGCTTCTGTGTTGCTGCTCTCCTCAGCATATTGTCAGACTGGATTATCTGCAGTGTCTTCTCCAGCTCCTTGGGCCATCTCTAATTATATCCCATTGGGAGCAAGTAGGTCTGACCCTGAGATGGTGAACTAGAAAAATTGAGAACCTCACAGCAAAACTGTCACGAACACAGAAACTCTCAGAGGAATAGGGACTGCAGTGTCTATGGCCAGCTGAACAGAGAGATAAGTCAGTCACATTGTGTTATTGATTTGCATTATTAACATTTGCTTGAAGTTCAATAAAAATCTATTTATATTCTACAGACTTGATTATACTTCATCCAGACCCCAGACAGAAAATTCTAATAATGCCAAATGGGTCCTAGGGCTCCAGAATTTTTATTTAGTGGTATTTTATTCTCACTTTTCACTAATTTTAATGGAGAATTAGCACCAGGATGAAATATAGTACAATCTTTACATATGGTGTTAAATTTATTAAAACCAGTGATATTTAAGTATCCATTTATATAAGGATAAGATCATGAACAGACCTCAAGCTTATCTAAAGTATACAGAAACCTCAAGTATTTCTGAGTAATTACTTAATTCTGAAGTCTGGGAAAGACTTTATTCCTGAATTATCAATTACTTATTTTCAACTTTTAAAGTATTCTGTTCAGAATTATTCCCCCATACAATAAATCACCCTGATTTTGTAAAAAAATTTCAGATTTAAAGGGGCTTGTGTTGGTATCAATACGTGTGTAGGGTTGCCTTGTGCTCTGTTATTGGGATTTGCAGACTTGTTGGATTCGATGGGTACCAGGACAGCCTTGCAATTCCTAACCCAACAAGGCAGCTCATACGTAAATTACTATCTCCTGGGTTTTGCCATACAAAAGCAGCTTAGTACAGTCTGGAAGTGAGTACAACTTGTCCCCTTCTGGAATCTAATAACCAGGGGTGACAGAGGAGTGTGTGCGATGCTACAGATGAAGGAAGCAAAATTAACCTCAGCGGTGCCAGGCTGAGAAGCTCCACGCCAGCTGGGAGCACAACCCAGAGCTGTGGTGGGCCACTGCCCTTGTGCTCTGTCATGTACCAGCTGAACACAAGTGTCTGGGCAGGGAAGATGCTGCACACATGCAGGCTGGATGAGGGCTGCTCGTGTGTCACTGGACATGTCAGACAATGCAGTGGGAGCAGTCTGGATGTGCTTGCCAAGGCTCACCCAGCACAGTGTCAGAAGCACATTAACAAATAAGGGATAATAATTACGATAAACTGACACCCCTTGCCCCTGCAGGGACACAGTGCAGTTTCTCGTTGACTAGTGTCAGATAAAAAGCTTTTTTGCTGCACTAAACCACTTAAAAACTGTCTGAATGAAAAGGTTACATCCATGGGTCAGCATAAATGATAATAGCTCAGGAAATAGCACTGATGTTGCTAACAATTTGCAAGTTAAGGAGGGTAGTCTAGACACGATGATGTCTCAGTCATTCTCAAACAATAGCAGAAAAAAAGATGCAGATGAATGCAAATGAAAAAACCACAGAACATTGATTATGATACATTAGCCAATTTAAAAAAAATTTTTTGTGCAATACCAGGGCCAGTTGGATTAAGTGGGAAGAGGAACAGAGCAATTTGCTCATAACTAGCAAATGCATAAGGAGATTTCTTGAATGATCAATGGGCTTGCAGTTTATGAATTCCTAAAATGACTATGCCTAAATATATCCCCAAATTCTCCTCCCTTTTCTCCCATCTAAAGTCCCCATGATTTTCTGAAAAGAAATCAGGACCTTAATGAATAGTCTTGAGTACAGCAGAGCCCCATGGTACCACTTTCCTAAAATATAAGACCTGTTCTTTTCTTCCTCAGCAATACCTGCTGCATGCCTTGCATTGTCTGCTGTAGGAACTGCAGCTGCTGGTCCTTTGTAAGGCTTTCTTCTGTTCGAAAGAGCTGCCCTTTCTCCTGCTTCAGGAGCTCCACTTCATTCCTGTAAGCATCCAGCTGCCATCGAAGACTATCGTTCTCTTCCTTTAGTGCATATGCTTGGGCGGCCAGAGCTAAGAGAAAATGAAAATGTGAAAAAATCAGTGAAATGGATTGTTTCTTTTCGAATAAATACAGAGGACATTGTCTGGAGAGATGACAATACAGCTGAACGCCAGTGAGACATTTCGGAGCTGAGACAAGACCCAACAGAGCTGAAAATGATTAGGTTCTGGCAAGGATTGTTGCTGGGAGGTTATTTCCTGGGATGGAAGAAGCCATAAAGTGACCCTGGATAATTCAAATGCTACTTGCAATCTGGCTGCTAAATTTAGGCTTATATTTTAGGAAGAAACTGGCATGAAGTCCAAGGGCAAGGCACTCACCAACTTTACAATATTTTCCCAGTGATGTTACAGGAACTGATACAGCCATTTAGTATTTATACCTGCACAGTGGCCAGATGTTCCAATCAGGTCTGTGCTAAGGAGTTTTCCCAAGGTAAACTTGCTGGATTTAGTCCCATGAGAGAGGAAACACAGAAATTTCTCTCCAGCCTTGGTATGAACTACTTCACAGCAACAGTTATGAAGAACCATTTAGACAGAAAAATGATGTAATAGAAAAAAATTACATAAAATGCAAATGCTGAAAAAAAGTATTGGCACTACAAGAACATCACTACATTAAAGGCATTGAAAGACACTTAAGTCATTTCCTTAGGAAGCTCCATTTGGCCCCTTTTCAATTTAGAATGGCATTTTTATTATCATAACTGATAGCAGGTGTTTGTGGAGAAATCGATTAGTATGCAGGGATGGAAATTACATTTACCAAATGACTTGCACAGTTTGCAACATAAGCTAAAATTTGTAGCAAAAGGCAGAAGGCTATAAAGTATGTAGTAGGAACATTATTTAAATTAATTATCCCAACATAAATACATATAGGAAAAGGCGGCATTCACTAATGAGGGATGTGGCTATCATCCTATAGAAGAACCCACTATATATAGTATTTATATTTGGCAGTAGCAGTGATCATTTGGCATAGCAAACTGCCATACCATGCTATTTTCTTTCTTGGAACCTGGTGGCACAACAACATTACAGAGCAGCTGTAATTAAAAAACAACAACCTACTATAGCTGGTTCTATCAACATTTGGTAACTGAACCACATAACTGATTTACATTCCTGATTAAATGATTTCAGCCTTGGTATCACAGAATTCTTTTTTGCCCACCTACAACAGCAGTATGGTTAAACTCCAAATTATATGAAATTGCATATTAACTCCATTTAATACTAGGCACCTCTTGACTAGACCTTCCACAGATAAAGAGTCCCCTGTTCCCCATGATAACATGATTCAGCACATTTGTGAAATTATACCACCAATTAGGTAGAATGTCACAATATTTCATTAGCAATAAAAATGTTTTATCTTTGGTAGGACAAATCTACCTTCATCTCAGATATTTTTTACTAATTTTAAAGTAGTACAAATGCATTATTCAAAATAAAGTACAGTCAGCTACTATTCAAACACAGACACAGACTGGTTACTGTGCTTAATTTGGATATTTTACAGAATCTCTCTGCAAGATTTAGCAAGAGTTACAGTATTGTTACATCAAATTAAATTGTTCTGAAAAGCATGTAATCATCCTTCCATGACAAAATTTACCCTCAAGAAATTGCACTGATGAGTTCAATGGGCAAATAAGAAGATGAAGTACTTTTTTTGTTTTTATTTTTGTAAGAGCCAACAAGCTATAATAAAAGAAAGGATAAAAAAAAAAAAAGAGGCCAAGCAAACAGAAACATCAGTCCAAAAAAAACCCCAAGTCAAAATTAAACAGTTTGTTTTGGAATGGACCTCTAAAGGTGATTTAGTACAACTTGTGCAATTGTCTCACCACCTACTATCCTAAAATATTTCTTTCTTATGTCCAATCTAACCTACCCTCTTTCAGTTTATAACTGTTTCCCCTTGTCTTGTCACTACAGCTCCTGGTGAAAAGTCTCCTTGTCATTTGTACTCTCTTACTTCTACCAATTAGACTCTCACAAAATTTATGCCTTTTGGGTTTTTTTTTAATGTAACACTAAATTCTAGCCAGAAGTTGCCTACCCTTCAGCTCCCTGAGAACAGGAATAGAGACCATCAGGGATGTACTCAAGTTTCTACCGTGGCTGGGGAGCAGTAGTTCACCTGCTGCTCATCATCTATTCCAGCTCTCAAAAAACTTCTGAGAGCTGCTGTACAAGTGGGGGCATGAGGCCTGTGTATTTCCCCACTGAAATGTGGGATCTGACCCAGATTGAGCTGAGGTTCAGACTGCCTTATCTGGAAAGGCTGCTTGACTATTTTCTGTGCCTCACCACGACCTAATTGGAGAACTTCTCCTTTCCGTACTCCTAGGTGAATCCAGGCTATTAAGTGGGGCTACAGATAGCAAGAGATGTCTGCAACAGGGTCAGCAAAATAGGAGAAATGAAAAGGGCCAACATCTCACAAAAGCAAGTAACCTTTATGTGATGAACCTATTAGAGTTTAAAAAATAACTAATCCCAATGAAACAAATCACAATACATAGGAGCAATGAAGGTAACTGTCCATTTACCCTGTAGGAATGCAATGCAGGTTTTTGCTGTTCAAAAACCAAGATGCACCTCAGAATGCTATTATGTCATTAATTAAAAAATGATATGTAATATATAATATTGAAACCTGTGTAACAATAATTACATTGCAGTACTACTAAGAAGTTCCATCCGAGGTTGGTGCCCTGTTCTTTTCTGCACACCAGAAGACAAAGGCTGTGCCTGGAAGATGTAGCAATCTATTTTAAGACAAAATGAAAACATCCCAAACCACCTAAAGTGAGAGAATAAGAATACAGGAGAGATACATTTCTGATAGGCAGGATTCTCTCAGGTGTACAGTGCCTTATCAACATTATTATACACTTGGGTGATCATCCTAACCACTCATAGCAGAGCAAGTTAACAACAGGGTCCAAGGCAAAAATATGTCCTTAAATAGGGAAGATGCAACACATATAGTAACAGTGTAACATACTATTAAATGGCCACAAGATTTTAAATGAATTAATTATAGATTAGAGTCCATAAATTATATGACATTAGCTACATGTTATATACTTTGCTATTTAATTTAAAGCTGCAAATAGTTGGTTCCTAACATGTATGGACAGAATGGTTAACATAAAAGGAGAATAAGACAAAAGGAAGACATCTGACAGACCTCAGGGTGTCCAGCTCATTCAGCATTGGGTAAATGTTTTAAACAAAATCAGACACATTCTTTGTGTTGACCTAACATAACTATAATTTTAAGATATTTTTGTTTTAGTGCACCAAGATTAAAATAACTCTGAATTCATATCAATATCTCTTTTTATTCAAAGCAAAATATCTATTCTATAAAAACATCCCATAATTTATTTTAAATTATATTTCATTTACATCCATTATATATAACAATACATGATTTATTATACAGGATATAGAGAAAGGCATTTCATTGAATATTAAATTAAGAATAGAGGAGAATTTTGGGGGAAAGAGAATCTGCATTTTAAAAAGTAAATTTTTCCAAATTTTGAATAAATTTTTGCTAAGAGCTCATTGACAAAGCTGATGAATGGAGTTTTAGTTGAAAAAAAAAAGATGTTCATCTCATCTCATCTCGTCTCATCTCAAGCAATTTTACATTTGGTAGTTCAGATACTCATCTACAAAATCCCTCTCTGAGGCATACTAAAAAACATCTTTGGATAAGAAGACAGTGAATGCTGCAAACATTTACAGAAGAACTATATACATGGAATCTGTATCAAAAGAAAACTGACAACAATCCCAAATAGCTGCCTGTGCTGCAAGTAGAAGAAAATATTCCTATCTAAACAAACACAGCTGGAAAACAGCTCAATATTCTCTTTACAACATTTTCACTGAGGGATGCAAAATGATACCTGCCAGCCTCAGAGAAGCAGCTGAAAGAAGATTAGACATATATACGTGGGGGAAACCTTTGCACTGATATTTCAAAGGCTTCCAAGAGGTTAGTGTGATTTCTTTGTGCTGAGGCAGAAGTGCTATACTCAATTTGGCAACAGCCTCAGCAGCAAGATAGACTCCATTTAGTGGATCCACACTAGATCTAAATCAAAAAGACACCCTCTTTAACAAAGAAATGACTGGCTGATTAGAAATCCACTGAAATCTAAGGACATATTCATTGATGGATGTTCCAGAAGAAACAAGCATTTAACTTTATTTTTCTAGGGCCTCTACCTTGGATAGTTAGGAGAGTGTCTTTCTGACTAGCACTGATCCGTACTTTTCACTTTCAGCTGGTACTCAGTGACTGCATTTAACCTAATCCATATCAACACCCACAGGAGCCAAAGAGTAAGTCCTCACAGGTGATACAGGATAAATGTAGTCTTTTATGACCCACATCATGTCATGTGGCCAGGAAATAAAGCTAAAACCCCACACCTCCGAATGCATTTATTTATTGAGGACATTAGGGAGAAATAAAAATTTTCTATCGTTTCTACTAGTGCACACCTGCATTGTGGATTTCTCATTAGATGATGCCCTAATATCATTACAGTTAATGTTAATGACAGTCTACTAATTTGCATACTGAGGACACACTGAGTTGAAAAGCATAAGCAGTAGGTTATCTCAAGAGCTTGAAGAAATCTGAGGGTAGCATCTGAAAAACAAATGACAAACACTAAAAACAGTAACAGAAAACCTGCCTGTAAATTCAGAGTAAAGATTTTATGTATATCCTCCTAGAAGAACTTCTTCTATAGTTTATATTTCCTAGAGATTCTTCTATATTTGTATAGAAATAGATCATAAAACTGAGAACTTCTGTGATGTTTGTCCAGACTTTGGTCTAACCAGCAGAATTTTTCAGGGTTTTTGAACTGTAGCTGATGTATTGATATAGTGAGGCAGATGAAAACAGAGAAAGAGCCTACTCCCAAACCTTCCTGCCATCTGAGTTCTACTAATGCCATTAACCTGATTTCCTGATTTGAAAATGAGGGTTTAAATGATATAATGATCCTTTTGATAACAGCAAAAAGAGAAGCATCAAAACATGTCAAAATAATGGATATTAAGGTAATTTGTTTCATCACTCCCATTGCAGAGCATTTTCAATGTCAAAAAAGCCATCTTGCAAGACACAGCAACTTCTTCAAAGAGTTTTCAGCTTGAGGGACTGAACAAATGTGACTGGAGAAAAATAGGGACACAAAGTTCACAACTATAAATACAAACAATAAAAGTTATCCCTGGCCTCTAGCTAGCCTGCTTGTTTTTCAAATAGGTGAACTGTGAAGCAGTACAAGCAGGGGAAAATCAGCAACGAAAAATGTTTCTGGAGGATCTGGAAGGGCATGCTGTAGAAAACTGGGTAAGTTATAAAATAATGGCACTTGTTATTAGTAAGGAAGATAGTCTTTGCAGAAGTACAGTTTGGAAGATCTTAGGAGATATAGTGGGTGGCATCTCTGCTCATGGCAGGGAAATTTTAACTAGGGGATCATTAAGGTCCTTTCCAGTCTAAACCACTCTGTAATTCTATTTTTGTAACTAGATAGGACCACTGGACTCTCATTCATTTTTTACCCTCTAAGGCTGTGCTTAGTGCTCCAGCCCACCGAAAATTTAATTTTGTGCTGAAGTCTGAGGGTCCCATTATGATCACTGAATGGCAGGGTGTGTGTGTCAGTCAGTAGCCCCACACTTTGGGATTTGTGGGAAGGTCAGGTTTGGAGGAGTTGTACAAGGTAGTGGGAAGGAAGGCACAGCCCTCATTGCAGATAGCAAGCTCTATGTCCTCTGAGGTGAAGGGACACAAGGAGCAATTTGACAAGTGATAACCAACATCTCCAGCACCAAGTGTCACAGCTGACCCTTCTCTCTCTATTCTACAAGAAGCTTTCTGAAAGAGGAAGACTTGACAAGTACACCTTGGTCACTTTGAGGCATCTTCTTGAGCCCACTTCACAATATGAGGATCCTGAGTCATCCAATATCCAAAGCGGTTTTGGTCTATTGTCTTGAGCTCCTAGAGGACACTTGCTTTTCTTTATGGACACTTACCAAATACCTGATGACGCGCATAGTGATGCCTTAAGTTTCAGCTTTCGTATTTTCCAGGTTCTGTACTGCCTTAGTATATAACTCTGAACTTCATCTAAAGTGTCAGCAAGTTCTCCTCACAGTTTGGTTGGACAAAACAATCCTTTTCCACCCTGAGAACCAAGGACATCGTTGCAGTTTCAGGCCCAAAACGTGTAACAACAGTGAATTGAGGAGAGCAATCTGGGAGGATGGGACTTCATAACCTGAAGCTGTAATTGGACAATTAACCCCAATATGGAAATGGACCAAAACTTAAAAAAGTGTGAGAACTCGTGACCCACGGTCCATCTTGGGTGGAGCCACAGCCGAGCTCTTGCACTGCCCAAGGTGTGTCCTTTGAAGGTCTTTTAATAAACACCTACTTTATTCCTTTAACAATGTCCAGCCTCTCTTCTAGGTAGCCTCTCAAGGCATCCTAGTGGTCAGATGTCAATGACA
This sequence comes from Leptocoma aspasia, assembly GCA_013399835.1. Classification (NCBI taxonomy): domain Eukaryota; kingdom Metazoa; phylum Chordata; class Aves; order Passeriformes; family Nectariniidae; genus Leptocoma; species Leptocoma aspasia. The sequence goes on from VXAX01006461.1 coordinate 1,901,615, forward strand.
AGTGCACAGAAATATGTCTCATAATAGCAGTTAAAAGCAACCTTCTTCTTATAATGCATTCTTTAAAAAATGCTTGTTCCATAGTTGTCCCTCATTGCTGCAAAAATAGATTATGTCACTTGAGGTTTTTTTTAAAAAAAACACACTTTGTTTAGAGCTTGAAAATAGCTAGGTAAGTATCATGAATAAACTCTAGAAACAGAATTTGCATGGTACAAAAATAAATAATTTAGGGCAATTACAAGCTAACCTAGCTACGAACACTTTTTTTTCTTTCCCCTTTCAGACATAATGCAACCAAACAATGAAGAAATTTCCACATTATTTTGAAATGCTAAGCACACTTTTGAATGTCTTGGTACCTGCAAATTTAAACTCTGAGGGCACTAATTATCCTATATGGGAAGGGTTTATTGTCATTAATGTTAGTGGGAGTTAGGCCCTGCACACAGGGAGGGAGATTTACTCTTTTGCGAAACCAGTTTAATTCAGGTGCAGTTGCTTCAAAGTCCTTTCCTTACCGTGCAGCCTATGTTCAATGCAGAGAAGCTCATTATACCAGTTACATTCATGATGATACCAGATGTTCAAATTGAATAATCATGAGAATTGTTTTCAGGCTTCCTATTCACATAAAACTTGGTGGCAAACAATTAGTAAATGGAAGGATGCTTTAAAAATGAAAGAAAAGGAAAAGAAAAGAAAAGAAAAGAAAAGAAAAGAAAAGAAAAGAAAAGAAAAGAAAAGAAAAGAAAAGAAAAGAAAAGAAAANAAAAAAATGAAGGGAGTCTCTAAGAAAGCTGGACTATGACTATTCACAAGGGCATGTAGTGAGGGGACAAGGAAGAATAGCTTCAAACTGAGAGCAGGTCTAGATTAGATATTAGGAGGAAATTACTTACTGTGAAGGTATTGAGGCACTGGCACAGGTTGCCCAGAGAAGCTGTGGATGCCTTGTCCCCGGCAGTGTTCAAGGCCAGGTTGGAACTAGATGATATTAAAGGCCCCTTCCAACACAAGCCATGCTACGATTCTATGAGTCTATTCATTGCAATTTTATCCATCCCACTCAGGACAGACATCTTCACATTTGAGAAATGAAAGTGTTTCTCTGATGAGAGATTTTTCTCAGTTTACAAAATTTCTCCCTGCTTAGCAGACATCAGCAACATCAACATCAATATCTTGTCAGCAGACAAGAGCAATATGCTCTTTCCTAAGTTTACTACACCTGTGCCTCACCTGTAATTTATGAAGGCTTATTATTTCTTGTGTAATGAAGCACATCTCTTTGCAAATAGCAGAGAAGATACAGGGAAAGGGAGGACCTATTATTGTCCAGCTGGGACTAGTAACAAAAAGTCGTAGGCAAATGCTGGCTCTGCAGAGGACTAAGAATGCTCCAGAGAGCAGTGCTGCCAACTTCTGTGGTGTTATGATAAGTCTCACATTTTATTTAGAGGCCTAGAGAGATCGTTAACTGAAAATCTCTGGTTTAAGTTTCTGGAAGTTCCAAACTTTCTAGACTGTGGATCAGTGTTGGCTCTTCCTTTTTGATTATGCTCTCACAAACTGAGTTTTAATTAAAAACACTAACAAGACTACTTAATCTAGCTGTTTTAGCCAGTCCAAGGAATAAAGACGTAGATTACTTGCTGCAGTCTTACAAGTGGTCATTGACTCTAGTGATTGGTTTGGGATAATTGATCTGGACCTCATGGCTGCAGAAAACCCACTTAAACAGTAATCCAACTTTCTCCAAAGGGCTGTAAAGATGCAAGACTAATTTCCCCCTTTTAGCCAGTCTTCCTACCTCTCTCTTTGTACCCTCCTCTCTTTTACCTTTGCACTGGTTCTGTTCAGTTCATCTCATCTCCAGCTCTATCTAAATGCATGAGTCCATCTATTTGCTCATTTGTAATTCCCACTTGCCTGACAAGGCCAGATGTTTCTCTCTTCCCTCACTCATACTTATTCTGCAGTACATTCTCTAGTCCCCTGTTACCCAGATCTGTCCCAGGTAAATTGCAGCATTAAGCATTTTGGACTTTTCCTACAAAGATGTCACATCACATTACTGAAACGAATATTTGGAATTTGGAGCAGACCACGTTGTTACAATACTATCAAAGCCTGACACATTTTAGGTTTACTTTACTTGACAGCATCTCTTTGGAGAACAGGAACCTTGCATAGCTTCTAAATGATATTTTGACAGTTGCTAGTTAATCTGGCCCATTGAGACCAGTTTCTGCAGGTCACCTCTTTAAAGCAAAGGGCCCTTTCTTCCTCTACATTTTGGGTTGCATTTCTTCTACCAGCCATGATACGCACCGATACCAGCTGACTTGGCATATGTATAAAGGGAGACAGGAAAGAGAAGATGTGGCTCTGCACAGACACCTCTGATGGGTGGACTTTAGTTGAGTTGGTTAGGAAGAAAGCCATCATAGTAAAATGTAGGAGTATAACTTTGATCAAAAATAGTAGTAATTCTCAGATATTTTCAAAATTCACAAAAAGCCACTTAACATCTTGTTAGTGTAGTTGGTTTGTGATGAGGTCAATTTTTCTGATACTTTGTGTTTACCAGTAACTGCTGCCTCAGTTAAATATGATCAATCAAATAATAAATCTCTTTTAGAGGTTCTACTTTTTTTTTCCTAATTGAGCAATAGGACTGTTACAACACTTTTACAGAGACTGTTCTTCAAAGATGCTACCAAAGAACTAGCTTTTTCCTCTAATCAATATTTTAAAAATTACTGTATTCATGTAATACCAAAAATGAGCAGAGGAAATTTTAGTCTCGAGGGTGAAGGAATGAAGAAAATAAGAAAAGCACTGGTTACTGGGGAGATACCACGTGGCATTGATGACTGACTCCCACACCAGTAATGGAAAACGCTGCTTGTACTACTGGTGCTTTGCAGCTGAGGGTTCAGACATTTGAACTCTGCATAGCAAAAGAGATACTGATGAATGCTGAGTGTTTCATATATGTTACATAATCTTAAATATGTTGCACAAAGGTATTTTGCGTGTGCATGTACACGTGATACATAAATCACTTAGAATATTCAAGGATTACTGTATACGGGTTTGCCTCTTACATTTTTACTCAGACCTAAACAGTCAGCACTGGCATTTACAGACACATGGCTGCATCACTGGAACTAGGAACTGCATTCAGGCTCAGCACCAGTGCAAGAACTTGAAAAAAGTAATCTGTAGGATTTATGAAGAAAATGCCATTGCTACTTTGAAACAAACTTGACAGTGTGCATGTGAATCCCTCACTTTGTCACATTCATTAGGGAAGAAAGGGCTGATTTGAGTGGTTTAAATTACTGTGGTGATTTGAATTGGTCTGATTTATAATAGGCAAATTTTGTTCATAAATGTAAATTGCTTCCTATAAATGTGAGGATAAACCACTTTTGAACAAAATTCTGTTGCACCATAAATTGCAGGAGAGCATTTATCCAGCTATCTCTCTGACCTTGTAGTGGATTAGAGGGCTGAGTTAATTCTTCTTTTAAAATCATGCACAATACTGAAATACTTGCTCAGTTACTTCTGCCTTAGACAAAAATGGATTTTAAATGAGAATACATTTTTACCCCTTTATGCCTTAGAAGGCATAAGTAAATGATTACATGAAGCTTGTAATTTTTGACCCTCACATTTAGAGACAATTTTTTGAGCAATTTATCCATTATCTGAATGGAAGAGTGTCCAGAAGAGCTGTATATGCAAGCCCAAACCACCTTTTCTCCCCTCCTTCTGCTTCCAGAATATTCAGTATATGCAAATAGTTGCCTCTGATCATTTCCACAATTTAACATGTTTAGCAGGTATTTTCTCAGCTTCTGAAAAATAAAAATGTGTTGCAAACTTGCATATAACAGGGTTCTACAGAGCTTAGTTAGGTACTTCCAGGCCTTTCAGAAACAGACATTTTATTGAAATTTGCAGAGAGTGTGTAGCTTTGAAGAGATAAGTGTGAAATAGTCCTTGTACAAGATTTTCTGAGTAAGCCACAACTTAGGACATTTTATCTGCAGGTATTGAGCAGAACGTGAGTGCAAACACTCCAACCAGCAGGGAGTAGCTTGTAGGATCAAGGTTTTACAGCACAGACATCTCAAAATCTTTCAACAAAATATTATGAGACAGATGACTATCTCAGAACAACACAGGGAGAGTTATTGCTTTTTATAATGTTCTTCCTTGACTGTTAAAAATGCTCACTAGTCTCCAGACAAATTTAGGAAGGAAGATAGTCTGTATCTGACATATGACAAAGAAGCAATGAAGGAAGTGGTGTTAGTAACTAGCAACCACCCAAGTACCTGCAGAGAGGTACCTGGCTGACACGTGAGGTGGGCACTTGGCTGTTGTAGAAGCAGCCCAGCAATCACTGGATCCAAGCGCTGTAAAGACATGCTTGCACAGTTCTTGCACCTGATAAAACTTGCAATGCATCAAATATTTGGAGGGCTGAGTAAATAAATAAAAGGTTGCAAACTATTTTTCTCACTGAAAGGCAAACAAACAACAAAAAACCCAACAAAAAATCCTAATTTAAAACCAAAACAAAACCAAAAACCACCACCAACAAAACAAACCACTTTTCTGCATGCTGGTGTTCAAGGAGTCACAGCTGGAACCACCTGAGAACTGGATAAAATAGTGTGGTATCTAGTTCTTCAGTCTGTCATTTCACATCCTAGAGGATGTGAGAACTAGAGAACTAGAGGACAGTTCTTTGTCTCTTCTCTTCTCTTCTCTTCTCTTCTCTTCTCTTCTCTTCTCTTCTCTTCTCTTCTCTTCTCTTCTCTTCTCTTCTCTTCTCTTCTCTTCTCTCTCTGCCATGAATCTGAACCCAAATAAGTCTAAAAGAAGATCACTCACCTCCAAGCAGCTTTAAATCCACTTGGCTTTCAAATTTATGAATCAAATCCCACAATATACTTGTCATGAAAATATTATACTATGGATATTTGTCATTAGTAAGAAGCTTATTTTCTTGAGATGGCCTTATCCAAAACAAGAGCAGGAGGTCATGAAACTCCTCTGAATCTAAGATTCACTCACCAAAGTAAAACAGCATCACAAGCTAGCAGTATTTTAGGGGTTTCTGTAGACCCACAGCTTCAAGCAGGAACTCTGCTGGGTGTGTTTTTATCTCCTGGCATGAAGCCACACCACAGACTGACAGTCAGCTGGACACGTGAGGAAGGAGAAGATTCATGCTTTGAAAAGGAGGCTTTTAATGCTTTGGGAGCTTCAGCCACCCTTGCATGTCTCATGAGATAAGAACACTCCTCAAACCTGCAATTATGAGCTTAGAAGATTGTACTGACATTAGAAAAGACTCTGCTTTCTGATCATTATCTCCTCTGACACGTTGGCAATGGCTGATGATTCTTGGAAATAATGGCAGGTAAGAAGGCACCTAAATCTCCACCTCAAGCAATATCTGCAGGTTTCTCTAATGTGCCAGTGTGAGAAGGGTTTCTAAAAACAAGAGGGCATGAAGGGCAGCATGATTAAGAAAATGTAACCCCTAGATCTCAGTTTAAACACAAATAGAAATGATCTTTCGTTGGAGGTCAAAAATAACATTTAGGCTAAAGCCACTCTTGAAGGAATCTGTTCTTTGTGCTCAGTTCAGAATCAACCACCTTCACTGTTATAAATAGGGCTCATTCTCTTGAAGGCAAAATATGAAAGAAAAAGCACAAAAGTTTTATATTGGAGAGGGCACTGTAAGGAAGGTCACTTTATAGAAAGCATGAAATGTAATTTGGAGAAGAATGCTAATACAAGCTATATCAGATTGTGAGGAAGCTGAAAACAGCATATGTTCTAATATTGTCTTTTATTGATTTTGCTGCCAACATCCCACTTCAACAATGTTACAGCCGCACTTCAGGACTCTTAATGGAGGGGGATGAAGAAAATCAATATACAGAGCTTGCTTCTGCTCCCATTGAATTCAATGTGAGTTTCATTATTAACTGCAATGAGCAGAGGACATAGTTCAGACTGTTTCATCACTTTGTGTTTGTTTATTCTTTCCCTTTTTATTTAACCTCCTAAGGGGCAATGTGTATTTTTATCCTATGTTTTAGAAAAGTCCCATTTAAATGTGGCAATCCCCTATCAAACTGTAAGTTTACATGTTAGAAATTATGCCCTGTTTTATGAAACCTAATGAAAAATTATAGCCTGTATCCTGAATTGGGAAAGTTATAATAAAAGATATAGGATTTGAAATAAATTCTAATAACAAAATCATTTTTTTCTTAAAAATATTTTTATTCCAATATGAAGCAAATAAAAGCAGTTGAGTTTTCACTGACTTGTAAAATATTACTTTCAATGTACATTGTTTTCTCAATTACAAATAGATGGGACGCACCTGAGCTTCTTTTCGCTATTATTTTAATGCTATTTACACAAAATGAAATATGCTAAAATTATCTCCAAGAATTATAAGCATCATCTTCATTCCAACAACATGCTGTTAATTTTGTTCTAGCATGAATGCAAAACATATTTTAGCATGCTGTCAAGAGAAGACACTAAGAATGTCAATAAAATAGCACTAAAATAAATGTAAATTTAGACTGCTGTCACAAGTGGCTGCTTGGTTTTGTGAAGATGTTAGGTTGCTATAGTGTTTTCCATAGCAACTTTGCATCTTATTACATAAATAATCCCTCAGTGTCCTTAAAGCTTACTAAAAACAGGATTAAATCTATTCTCATATGTAATGATCCTGCATAAAACCTTATCAGTATGAAATACCCAGAAAACTTGATAAATTGTAATCTAGATAATAGTATTTGTGGCAGTGGAAAAGCATCGAAGCACGACAGACTTGTTTCGTAGTAAACAGGACACTCTCCTACACCCCGTGTGAGGAAAATGCCTTTGAAGTGCCTGTTCCCTCCAAAATTTGGAAGTTAGATTAACCCCTTCACTGCTGCATCCACAGGACCAGCAGAGTTCTCCATCCCACAGCCTATGTGTTGTACGTGACCTAGAGGAATTGCCCCAGTAGCCGAACAGGACAAGGCTGTCTTTATTCCCCAGGGAACTACATTCAGCCGTGATTCATCAAAACTTTTCTGCCAAATTCAGCTGCACAAGAAGCATTACTAGAGGCAAATGGACTTAAAACCAGGGGCATAATATTAGGCCCCTGCCTACATGCGTCCTGAACTTCAGCCTATTTTTGTAAAAGCTGTGGGAAAAATGGAATACATTTTATGGCACAAAATTGGAGCCTGCCTGATGATAACAGCTCTGAACTAGCATGCTGTGAAAGACACTAGAGCAGACTTTTCCCAGCACAGAGGAAGTAATCATCTTGTGCTGCTTTCTAGTGATCACCCCTGATGGTTCCAGGGAGCAAAGCTGATTGTCTGCTGTGCCCAGAGCATTTCCATTCGAAGGGAAGTTACTCTGCTCACAGAGCTCAAAAGGGTTGTCCAGCTGTCTGCTGTGGCCAGAGAGGGGACTGTGTCACTACAGTGACAATTCAGAGCCTCACATTTTAAATACATTCTTTTCTTTGAGAATGCTTCTAAAACCAGGTTGGTGGTGTCTGTTGACAGGGTTTATTTGTTTATCTCTGCAGGGCTGCTTATGATACCAGCTGCTTATAGCTTTGAAATGGTACCACTTTATTTAAGGAATAAAAAGCAATGCTAATCCATTAATTTCTAGAGTAAATGCATTTTGTTATTTTACATTAAGTTTATCAATAAGTTTTTAAAGGGACAATAGGCAAATAATGGCTTTGTTAAATACCAATAAGATCTGATGCCAAAAAGCTATGGGATGGAGAGTAATGACAGAAAAATAAATCAGACTTTTGTTTGAAACAAAATCTCCCATAAATCCAAAAGCTTAGTCTTACAAGAAAGGAAGGGAGAATTATCTGATCTCTGAGATCAGGAGAGAGAAGAAGATCTGACATGAGATCTGCTGTGACACTTTTTCAGTTGGAAACAAAGGAAAACCAAAGCTCAGCTCCACACAGATTGGGCTTGGTGATTTCTATTCCAAGTTTTAACAAGCAATATAAAGCTTTCCTACCAGTTTCACCTATAAACCACAGTTCCTGTTTCATATGTGTATCACTATATTCATAAAAGCCTTAGAGAAAGCAAAAAGAAGATTGAATTGCAGAGAAAAGATGAATAAGCATGACACAGATCACTTAGTTGTTGTTTCAGGCTTTCCTTGAAGACTTGCCAGGCTTGCAACTTTCAAGACAGACTTGTAAACAATATCCCAAAGCCTGTTTTATGCTGTGTGGACTAGGGTGGGATTTTCCAATACTGAGTTTCACAAGGACTTATACTCTTCTGTGAGATGGACTGCCCACTATTCAGCCTGTCTCTTACACCAAGTGACATAGCTGATGCTGCAAACAGGACAGATCAGGACAGCATTAAAGATCCAACTTCAGTGTCTAAGTTTGGCACCTACTTTAGGTATGTTTGAAAATGCAGCCGTGGAGGATGTCCTCCCTAACTTGCAAAGCAGCACCAATCTTACATGTCCAAACTGGGCTTGCATTACGCAGCTTGCAATTTCTTGTTTGCACACAGCCTCTGAGATGTTATTAAGCTATTTCATCAGAGGTTAGTACAGTGGTGGTGAAATGCTCCAGGGCTCCAATGTGCAGCCTATTGCAAGTCTGTTGAGCTGGAGGGAGGCCTATATCAAGAAACTTATTATCCATGTGGACAGAATAGGTAGTGGCTGAATGAAAGGAAGAACCACTGTCTTCATTTGAAGCGAACTGAGATAATACAAATTAATTGATTAGTCCAGGCAGGGGATATGTAGCAGAGCTGGGATTTGGTGTAGAGCTCTGGGATCCCAGTCAAACACCTTAATCACACAACTATCTTTCCTGCATCCCTCTCCAAGCACAATGCATTTCATTCTTTTCCACAGCACCAGCTCCAGTTTCTCACTGAAGTTGGAGTTGCTAGAATTAATGGCATGTTGTTGTGTACTCCAAAAGCAAAAGATTAACCTACCTCCCCTTACAGTAAAATAACAGGTGCCTTGTAGGCATAAACCAAACTTCAGCTCTTCTTTACAAAACACATCTTTACTGATTCTTAAAATCACTTTCAAGGCTTTTACATGTGGTTCCTTACTCCCTGTGCCAGCAGGTGGGAGAGGAAGCATCCATAAATCCTGATCGTTCTCAAGATTTTTGTATATCCTCTAGATTCCACCACTGAATCTCTCTTTTCTCCCTTGAGCTAATGCTCCAGTAGCTATGTCTTGATTTTCAAATATATTAACTGAGTTGCCAATCATCATTACATGTTTTTTTCTTAGCAATCTTTCAGCTTTACTTCAGCCATCCTCTTGTCTCTTTCAAACTCCAAAATCCACATTGCAGAAAAACCACTGTTTAAGGGCTGAATTTTGGGGGGGGGGGGGGGGGGTGCGTGCAACTAGGA
>VXAX01006461.1:1918626-2208420 GCA_013399835.1 Leptocoma aspasia
TGTATTAAAAATACTCGAATTAAAAAAAAAAAAAAAAAAAAAAAGGAAGAGGAAAGAAAGAAAACAAAGACAGCGGTACTTACTTTTTAAAATACAGGCTCATAGCGTATATACTGAATTAAAATTGAAAGCTGGATGACCAAAACACAGGATGAGGTCTAGCACTTCCTTTGCTGCCACTCACAGCAAGGGGAGTTAGAATCCCATTTCCTCTGCTCATGCTTATGACAGTCACATATGCATGGTCCCACACTGCTAACTCTGTGTGGTTGTATGATTACATTTATACTGGTTTCTTTGCAAGCATAATACTTAGAATCAAAACAAGCAATGTATCTACTTTTTTAAAGATAAACATAGAACAAATGGGAAGGAATAGGTCACAATTACAGACTTAATATTCTTAAGTCATTATTTAGGAAAGAAATTTTTTATTTTATTTTCACTCAAAGTCATCTTATGATGACCATAAGATGGCACAGCGAAAAAAAAAAAATATTTGCCACAGAATTCTTCTTTTAAAAACAGATCACGATGACACTTAAATTCCTTATTTGAAAATATTGTTCCTAATTTCACTACTTCAGTTCATTATTTTAGATAGTAAACATAATCTTCTAATGATTTCCCAAATTTTGTATGAAAATAAAAACACATTGCTCCCTGTCTTCGTGTTATTTAATGACTATTACCATAATGAGAGCAATGGGAGCAATTCATACTGTAGATGAGACCGTAAACGGCCAGTTGATTAACAGCTAAAATGGTAGCTGTAAATATTGCCAAAAACACTAAGTCCAGCTACAATCACACTCGTTCTGTGTCAATCCAGCTGTGAGATGATGGATAGAAAGTAAAAATAAAATCACCAACCTCAGAATGCTTTCGCCAAATGTCTATGTTCTTTCGCTGGGCTTTCGAGAAATGGTCCCAAGCTTTTTGTCTGGTAGAAGCGTTGAAAACGGCGACAATCTGCTCAACTTTGGTGAACAAGGAAGTCAAACAAGACAAGCAATTTATGTTGTGATCACTATAGAGAAGCAAAGCAAAGACACTAGGAGTCTATGGATGATGTCATTACTGAAACAACATCATCAATATCCATCCAATGATGTGTCTTTTGTACTTACATTGTATCAATGTTGGAGATGTCTCCCTTCAAGTCTGTCTCCATAACTTTAGTCTACACAACTCTTAACTATGCACCAAGAAGCAGGCATGCAGCTGCTTCCCTGTGATGTCTGCTACCACTCCCTGTGCTGGCACACGCCTTTGCGTGTGTGGCAATAGGTGTGTGACCGCAGAAATGGCCCTCGTGACATCCACCTGACACGTGTTCCCCCGCGGCAGCAGCGTACAGACCAGCGGGCTGCACGGACGGGACCGTGGAAGGCAGGCAGGCTCTGCTTTGGAGGGTGACTATCTGATAGTGGGGACTTGTCAGCAGGTGGGAAGGGCTAAACCAAACATCAACCCTGCCCTCTGTGCCTGCAGCTGCTGCTTCTCCTCCACTCAATATCAAAGGGCTCACCTGTGGTAGATCAGTGCTGTCTCCATGGCCTATGTGTGGTTACTTACATGAACAGACACTTTTTTCTTTCATACAAGATGAAGAACAGATGTGAAATGGGCTTCCCTCATTCAGCTCTAATGAATTTGTTCTGAAGCCAAACATCAATATTTAGATCAGTTATCTAGAATAATTAAGATCCTCAAGTTTTTAGCTATTTGTTCATCTCAGTTGAGCAAGCTTTTTTCTCAACACTCTTTTCTTTCTCTTCACTTCAGTTGCAAGCAAAATCGTCCTTCCACAACAGTGACCTGCCTAAAAATGATCTGGCCAAGATGTAAGTTGCCTTGATCCCACCACAATTAACTGAAGAAAACACCAATAAATCCAGATTTTCTACAAACAAACTCAGCTATTCTCCTGAATGAGCAGCTGTGCCAACCTATGAAGTCAAACTGAAAAATGCTTCAATTCTTTGACAATGTTCTTTGCTATCTATCTCTTTAGATTCCTGGCTGGGAACAATGTTCTTTCTTTATCAAGTTGCAGCTTGCAGCACTTCTTGCTCCTCTCACTGAAAAGTGGTGGCAGGAGTGCTGTAACACCCTCTGCCCTGGTCCCTTACCTTGCTGATCTACAGCTTCTCTCATTCTTCCCTTAAGTCAGAGATGTAGTGAATCTCATTATATGTGGCAACCTATCCTTCCTAAAATGGTGAGCTTACCTACTGAAGCAGTTATCTTTCACCTCTAGAATAGAAAGTTAATCTCTCTCATTTGAGCACATTTCTTCTGTTCTCTGCTTTTTACCACTTTTGAAAGCTGCTTTCAGATTCCAGGAGATTACAACATTTTGAATGGAAGGTTTTCTTTCAGGGATGATTAATTACCTTCTAAAGTCATAGAAAACTTGTAGTTCATTTTCTTTTAAAACGAATACGTATAGGTAGTTTACAATAAAGAAAGTGTTTCAGACCTACAGTGATGATCTTATCCATTTGTAATCCATTCAACTTTTAAAGGTAGATGTGATAATTTCAGCCCATTAGAACTTCCTTAGACTGAAGAGTGGATGTATCAAGGAACTAATGCTGTGTATATTTTTTCAATTAATTTGAAAAGAATGAAAATGGTAAAGCACTCGATTATTATGTGTATAGAAATTGAGGCTAGAATTTAATTACTGTCATTCTGTTGATGACCCAGGTGCTCAGAAAATTTTGCTTAATTAACAATCTGTTTTCAGTTTGCAAGTGGAAATTCAAGTAGAAAAGATTCACAAAGATATGAGGAAGAGCTGGTTTGCCATTTTCCACTAATAAGTATTAATAAGATCATCTGAATTTTGAAAAACATTTGAACTTTAAAGTGTTTAATTTCCATTATGTGAACAGGTGCTAAGATTTATCAAAAGTCATTATCTGACCATTTCAGAAACTTTCCACAATGGAAACACAAGCTAGGAAGATGCCATAGCTTCTTCTTGTATAACAGCAGTAGACAAAGTGAATACTAAAAAGATCTTCTTCACTTACCTAACTTTTTGGAACTAAAAAAAGTGACGAGAGGTAGGATAGTATGAGTACAACATGCTAAAAACCAAGGCATTTAAAGAAACTTTATGAAACAGGGAGCAAGGGATAATAAAAAGGAAGATGCAGAGAGGAATACTAAATTAGTATGTATCAAGGACCAATGTACCAGTGCTCTATTCAAAAATACTGTCAATGTATGTACAGCAATTTCAATATTCACAGCAATATAGGCTATGAAGTTTTGCAAATTTCAACATAAAAAGTCTCCAAGAATTACATTAGAGCTAAACAGCAGCCAAGGCCATGGTGTGACAGTACAGGGGAGTGCTTTCACATCTTTTTGTACTGCACCAAAATCCTGCATTCAGCTGCTATGAGATGGCAATTCAATGTAAACCTGCTCTGCCACATTTGTTCTTGTTGCACCGACTCATTTGTTTTCCCATAGATACCCTCGAAGCCTAAAACTGCCATAACGCTTGGACTCTGCGAAATTGGAAGACAAAACATGATGTACCCACTCCTGATCAGGATCAAATTTGTATGGGTAAGTGACCCAGCAGCACACAGCCCATAGGGATGGTAGATTCACCCCTAAGGAGAAGCCATGAAAGGTTTATATTAGCTGAGAAACTCCTCAGTTAACTCACTTTTTCTCTGTGTCTGGGTAAAACTTGGCCAAAGAGACGCCCCAGGTTTTGGTCTGATATCTCCACATTCTGAGTCTCACTGCTGATCATGGTTTTCAGATTATTTCTGATCTCCAAGAAGAAACTTCCAAAACCATATAACAGGTCATATCTATCTCTCCAAGGCACCTTGAACTCCAGAATACACTGTAGTGTCAACTGTGACTGGTAAGTAGAATTATTAAGTAACATGAAATATTCATTGTCAAACATCTGTTAGTGAGTTCTATGCTATATCAAATTTTCATTGACCATATGCAAAGCTGTTTCCTTACTAAATCAGGATTTAAAAAACCATTGTCCTGGAAGGGTCTATAACATGGCATGTTTTTCCCATCAATATAACTTACAGGATGTAAGTAATTCCATCTTTCCTAATGGCTTATTCTGTGGCTGCTAATTTACGCGGCATGTTTAGGACGAAGGATTATTATCTAACTGTTTTTCTGCTGTGTTATAAATAACTAGATAGGCCCAAGTAACTAAGCCTAGAGTGATATGCAAGTGCAATACACTTTATTAGAGGTGCCAGCTCACAGTTAGTACATTAATAGAAAGTTTAAGCCTTGGTTTCTGCTGCCATAAAGAATGCTACCTGGAAAAAGTATTGCTACCAAATATAAATGTAAAAGCAACCAGAAAAACTAGGAAAACCAGCAAAAATCTTTTAAACAATGCCTGCAGAAGTTGCATAGAAGATTGTATTAAACGGAAAACTAGAATATCTCCAGGGCAAGAAAATATTTGATACAGGATATTTGAAAATTGTACTACCAAAGAAAAACAGAAATCAATGAGACCCAAAGTGTAGCCTCATCTGCAGATTAAGAGGTAGAGAGAATACTTTTACCCTGCATTACATTTATCAAGCAGTCTATTTTAAATACATGATTGAGTGAAGGCTTAAATTTTTCTCTGGGTTCAGGAGTTAAGAAATACTCAATTTTTCCTTTGCTTATTACATTATAAGCTGCCATGCATATTATTTCATACTATATATTATAATATATATAATTTATAATAGAAAAAAACCAAAATACAAACAAAAAAAAAGTGTTAGAATAAAAAAACCCTCTTGACTGGCAGATAAAATAATCGGATTTCATGTAGAATTTTACTCCAAATTCTACCAATTAAGGACACAGGATGAAAAGGGCTTTGCATTAAATTACTGCAAGTGTCAGAGTAGAATATATGGCAATTTAGCACAGAAAAATTTTGTAAGAGTGCGACAGTTGACATGAAGGGTAAAAGAAAAATTCAACCCATAAAATTACAGTGTAAAGGAAACTGTTACAGTAAATGTATAACACGCTTTTCAAATATAGAGTCACAGCACAGGGAGGATATAGAGTTGCCATGGTTTGGGTCAGAAGCCCTGTTGCTGAATTCTGACTAAGCTGCAGTCTGCCAATCGATTTGGCTCCAAGCCCAGCAAACCAAGGAATTACAGTAGTCAAGGCTAGATGCTATAGTGAATGAATTAGAGTCTCCAGGTCAGTTTTGGATAGGGAAGAGAATATTTTTGGCAACAGTCCTGAAAGGCATTTGGTAATGAGCTGAACAGAACTTAGCATTAAGTTCAAGGCTAAAATTGTGCATAGGTAAATGACATGTGACTCTAGTAAGAGAAATGGTAGACAGATTGCAGAGTAATAAAACATGTATTATTTTAATTAATTTGAGCCAAACATTCATTCTTTTGGTTATGGTACAGTTTACTCTCAAATAAGAATTTGCCTTTCTCACTTTTAGAGCTGAAAACCTGCAGCCTCTCCCTGTTACTCAATTCACATGCCACAGACAGATGTGATTGCCTTTGACTAGCAGAGGAAAACATACGAGGTAGAAATATCACCCTGGGGAAGACTGCAGTTAATGCAAGGGATGGGTCCTAAAGTAAAGCCGAATACATAAGCAAAGGCCATTATAGATTTGTATAATGAAGATACAGGCTTTGACAGCTATGCAAAATATCTCATCCACCACAAATAAATGCCATAGCTGTTTCACTTCATTTTTGGTTTTGTTGGGGTTTTGTGTTTGGCTGTGTTTTTTAAAAAAACTTTTTAAAATCCATAGTTATCTGCAACTCCATCAGAGAAATTTGGTCTGCATGCTGCCCAGATGCCCGTAGGTTCCTTAAGACATGGTGTTAAGACATAGCATGGTGAAGGAGAAAACCATAGGACTTCACTATTATATCCTCAAATTCCACCTTTTTGGACAGACCAAGAGAATGGTGCTTGCAGTGATTTATCTCCCAAATAGTTTTGCTGTGATGGTGATCAGCTTGCAAGGATGCCATTCCTCCCTGCCCTTCTACCAATAACTAAATCTGTACTAGCTACCAGAACCTGCCAGGGACCATTCTCGTTCCCTGAAACCAATGGGCACAACATGCTGAGTGTCCCTGCAGCAACAGCACTTCTCTCTTCCCAAAAAGATGCTTTTCTGGGAAATTACTTGGCCTGCATCAAACCCTAAACTGTATCACTTTTTGTGGGAAAACACTAGCCTACCCAGAGCAACCACTTTCTAACAGCTGAACAGTATGGGCCAGCCTGCCCTAGCTCAGCTTAATTTAATCCTGCAGACATAGTCAGGGAGTCATCCTTTATTAGCAGTCTCACCTTTTCTGCTCTCATCCTGGTACAGAGGTCTCAGCAGTGCAGAGAGCAACTACAAGGCTTACCAGAGGAAGAAAGATGTTTTCATCTTCCATCTATCCTGTCTCACCTATCTGAATATAGAAAGAATGTCCTCTCTCTAAATTATGTCTACATTTCCCTTTGACTAGGCCTACAGCATTTGAGACCAGCAGGGTGTGTGTCTGGGTTCATGCTTGGTCCCCCCTCCTGCTCCACCTGACTCGGACTGGTCCTAATCAATCTGCTTCTGTGGGTTATTAAGGGGCTGAGTGAATGTCAATGCTCTGTACCTGGGTGACGCAGGAAGAAATACTTATTTCTAATACAATAAGGAGATCCTTCCACATAAACAAAGAAAAAAAAAGTACTTATACCACAACACTTACTATAACCCCTGGTCTTGTAAGAATATCAAGCCCCTGTGTCAGCAGCCATCGTTTTCCTTTCTCCTTCTTTCAGCTAAGAAACCCAGTGGGGAATAGTGAAAGGAGAAGTATTATGGGGATACTAAAAATGCCCAATTTACAGAATTCATACTGAAACCTGTGCAGTAACTTGTCTGAGGTATGTATATCAAAAATTGATAGTTCTAGAAATAGAACACTCCCTGTTAAACTTTGAAATAAAAGAAAAAAATACAATTTAATTAAAAAGACCCCAGTTTGCCCTGCAAGGTATTGCTAGAAAATCTGTCTACAATTTAAGCTTTGAAAATCTTTTAGGTTATGAAACTGTAGTTTAATTTACAACAGAGAAACTGACAGCTTGGTGAGAGCTGGCGCTGTGCCATGTGATAAATCACTCGGACTCAACAAGACCACTTCACCTTCATGTCATTTCTCAACAAACAGGAGCCTGACATCAGACCAGCACAACACAGCAGGGCAAGTACAAATGTGCAGTACCTGCTCTTTCAATGCCACCCTCTTACATTACCAAATGGACTTCATGGACCTTGTGTTGACAACCAGAAAAAAACCTAGAAAAACCTCAACTGCCCCCCACCAACTCAAATGAAGATGAAGTGAATGCTGCTTTCTTCATCAGCTTGACAAGATTATAAACCATCCCCAAAGTACTGCAGTCAATTAGCTGTTCTTTCTTTTATTTATTGTTAGGCACAGCTTTCTTTTCAGTTCTCAGATTTAAAAATAGCAAAAGTGGGAACTACCATTTTTGGTAAATCTCTACAAAAAGACAACTCCCAGGGAACTCTGCAGTGTAGGAACATCATAAATGACACTAAGCCATTGCAGGTCCCATTAAGTGAATTAATAATTATGCAGGAATCTTGCAGATTAAAACGTTCCCAGGAGATCAGGAGGGCTATATTTTTGGGGGCATAATATGGTTTCTTTCGCTGAAGAAAAATGATAAAGATGTAGATGAGGAGGTTTCAACAGCCATAGTCTCTACTGGAAATCAAAACAAAAAATTGTCTCACACACTTCAGGTGTGAAATTTACTTCTCCATCTGTTGCCATACCTTATGTTCTCTTGCCTGCCATGACTTCTTCCTTCTGTATTTTTGTTCCTTCTCTGTGTGTCCATTTTTCTCTCCCACACAGTCTATCCCTTTCCAAAACTCTTTTCTTGCCCCATAACATCTCTGTCATCGTCACAAACTACACCATTTATGACAAATTCAGTGATTTGACATGAAACATGACTAGTGCACACTCAAGGGAGCAAGTATTTAGATCACTCATAGTTGCATAGGATTATTCATATTTATAAGGTTTGTTCAATCATTTCTAAGCAGCCTGAACAGCTTTAGATGTGCAGACCACATGGTCTGCACAGCCAACTCATCCTTTTGGGTGAAACCACCTTTCCTTCCTTGCCTAATGTCTCTTCCCTCATCCTTTATTTCCATAGAACATTTACAGCTCAGTTCCGTGATGCATCAGGCCTCTACCCCTGTCTCTACTCAGCAAGGCAAGTCAAAACCAAGCACAGATTTCCACATGATTAAAGCACATGCTTCTCTGCCTTGAACCTTGTGTCATCATGTAGGAAGAATGCAGATTCCAGACAAGTGGCATGAGTTGTCAAAATAGACTGAAATCTCTTGGAAGGCAGTGCTTTTATTTTTCTGCAAAATACCATGCATATTTAATGGACTACATTAAAAAAAAAAACCTCTTCAAAATAACAGAAGAGCTTCAGTTGAAATTCTGGCCATGCTCAAATCGATACCAAGATTCATATTGACTTTAGGTGGAGGGAAAGCTACAGACAATGGAAGGAATGCAGAAATTCAAAGAAAATGAAACACAGAAGAATAAGCTATGCAAAACACTACCAATT
This sequence comes from Leptocoma aspasia, assembly GCA_013399835.1. Classification (NCBI taxonomy): domain Eukaryota; kingdom Metazoa; phylum Chordata; class Aves; order Passeriformes; family Nectariniidae; genus Leptocoma; species Leptocoma aspasia. Next base: position 1,927,321 of record VXAX01006461.1, read on the forward strand.
GCAACCACAAAGGGTTATACTGCCAAAAGAAAGGGAGGAACTACAAGAATGCAAGGTAAAATAAAAATGGAGTCTTTAATCTCTATTCTCTGCCACTGCCACAGCATCCTGTATAGAAATGCTTTTGGGAACGTGTGTATATGAGATAGAAAATCTCATAGATAGAAGGACAACTGAAAAAAAGAATAAAGAGATCCAGCTGAGCTTTACTGGACAAATTATCAGCATAGAAACAAGCCAAGAGCACACTGACTAAATGAGCTAACAAAAGGAACTGGATGGATTTCAGAGGTTATTTTGTACTTAATTTTTTTTCTTTTTTAGAAATGCATCAAGGTAGAAAGTAATAGTGGCAACTAATGACATGAATGATTAATGTTTGTATTATAGTGGCATTCTATGACACCAACTGAGAGCTGGACTGCACTGTAAAAACACATTATATGACTCAATCTCTTTGACAAAGAGCTTAATGATGACCTAAAAATTGCACATAAAGTAAGCTCATATTTTTGAATTAGTCAGTGGCAAAGGAAAGAAAGACTGCAAGACTGGACAATTAAAGAGAAGGAAAATCCATTTAAAAGTTGTTATTAATGTGGAGTAATTCAAAGAATACTCTGGAAAGCATGACTGTATATAAAAAGTCTGACTGCTAAGAGAATTTTAACCAGCATGCTTTTAATATCTGTAATGAAACTGGCTTCATTTTTGGTACTTTCAGAATACTAAAAAGTGTAAGGATTTTTGGGAGAAAGTACTGAAGTATGGAATTTAAAGCAAATCAGATGACACAGTGATTTTAGCAATCATCATTACATCAATGTAAATTCTATCTTTTCTAAAGCAAGAGAGCAACTTCTGAAGTGAACCTGTAAAGAGAAAAACAAAACGGATGCTAATCATTTTTAAGAGAGTTCAAAAAGGATTTTTAACATTTTCCTATTTTTTTTTAATATTAAAATAAATGCAGATTCTATCTGTGAAGGCATTGATAATTTTAAAACAGATTAAATAATATCCAGGGAGATCAGAGAATGAAAATGAAGAAACCTGAAAGGAGGAGAATTTTATTCAGTCTATTGAGAATGCTTTTCCCTTCAGAATTATTTAAATACAAATTTTTTTTTTAATTTGGACAGAGGGTGTAATTCATATCAGATACCTACCAGCTATTTGATAAAAAGTCGATGTAATCTAATATACCACTGGAGTCCTTTAGTAGAAAGGAAAGCAAAACTAAAGGTGACAATTACGAGAGTCCCAAAAAGGGGCACATGACACACAGCCTTCTCCCCAAACCTTTGATTCTTCCTAAATGGACAGGCCTACTGAATCAGCTCAAAGTTTAATCTAGCTTCACTTCCTGTTTCACAAATAAGGGCTGAAGATGCTTAGCAACAGGTAAAGCAGGTAAACTGCATAATCTCATAATCCATAGAATCATAGAATGGTTTGGCTTGGAATGATCTTGGTTTGGAATGATTTTAAAGGTCATCTGGTTTCAACCTCCTGCCTGTCCTGGGCAGGGACACCTTCCACTAGACCACGCTGCTCAAAGCTCCATCCAACCTGGACTTGAACATTTCCAGGAGTGGGGCATCCACAGCTTCTCTGGGCAACCTGTGCCAGTGTCTCACCACTCTCACAGTACGTTTCTTCCTGATACCTAATCTAAACCAGTCCCCTTTCAGTTTAAATCCATTCCTCTTTGTTCATGTTCACGCTGGACATCAGGAAGAATTTTTTCACTGAAAGGGTGGCTAACCATTCGAACAGACTGCCCAGGGCAGTGGTGAAGGCACCATCCCTAGAAGTGTTTAAGAAATGACTGGACATGGCACTTAGTGCTATGGTTTAGTTGGCATGGTGGTGTTCATTCAAATGCTGGACTCAAATGATCTTGGAGGTCTTTTCTAACCTTACTGATTCTATGATTCTATATCAAGTAACCTGGCCAGGGGGCTCCATGACAAAAACCACCCTCCCACTGTTCCCCCACAGGCACACAAGAGACTGACTCATAGACTCTGATGGTTTCAGAGTTCACTAAGTCCATTAGTTCATTAGTAAAATGGACAAAAATGACCAAATGATGGAGTGTCATAATCTGCTCAGTAACCAGCCATGGGGAACTTCTCTTCATTACACTATGTCTGTAACCTGTGAACTTGTATTCTGGGACAATTCCACAACCTTGTGTATCTTACTCTTTAGATATCAAATTAATTTTTGAATATGGAAATTTTATTCACCTGTAGGTACTTTTTTCAGTGTTGTCAAGGGAGACTGCATTAAATAGTCTGAAAACTCAGTAAGATGTAGGCAAAGTTTACAGTGCATGGAGAAGAGAGTCAGAGAAGGTAATTGCAGCTTTGATGTAGTCTAAAAAAAACACCAACAGCCCAACAGGGATATCTCTAGGGCCTCCATTTTCCTTAAACATGAGGATCAACATCTGTAAACCTTAGGCTGAAAAGGTGGTGGGGGAGGAAACGAAACAGAGAGGAATGGAAAGTCAGGGGGCAGTTTCACATGTATCTAAGTTGTGGAAGTAAATAGACGTCAAACCACAAAGACAGACCTATCCAAAATCCTTGAAAACAATCCATACCTTAAGCACAAATTCAAATCTAGAAAAATCAAGTAATTTAATAAAAAGAAAGAAGCAGACATTTTTCTCTCTTTACCCCTTAAATAACTGAAGAAGCACAATAACAAGGCTAAGACTCCCTGTAGCACTTAAATCAGGTGCTATAAATTTGTGGTGTGACAACAGTAATACACTTTATTTCACAGATTATCCTGGCACAAGTACCTTGATGAGGTAATTAATTCACATGCTGAGCAATTGACCCAAATTTTTAGGGGTAATCTGCTCAGTAATCTCCTAAATACCTCCAGGCACAAATTTGTAGCAGGGATTTCAATGCCTGTACTTCTTTAGTAGTTGGGCCATAAGATGAAATGTTCTGGTCACAGTAATCCTCATTAATAAGAAAGTATTTTCTACTGAGACCCACTAAGACAGTGTGCGTGTATGTGTGAGTGTGTGTGTTCCAGGTGAGCGCACTTGAAGCCAATTTTATTTCTTTTTCATTCCCCGTAACATTAATTGCTGGCATTTTTATCTAACTCCAAGTTCTTCCCTTATGCTACACCCATTTGTATCAATGCTGTACACAGTAAGTGGGATTAATCTGCTCTGAACAAGGCACGTAAAAAGTGGGACATCTGGTTCAGAGCTAGGCCCCCTGTGAACCCTCTATGGGCAGCAGAGAAAAAATGGCATATCCAAGGATGATTCATCTCATTGGAAGAGCACCATGAGGTCAGTTTGATGACTCATTCCATGGAGATTCTTATTTTTCTCTTCTGACTGAAAAGAAAGCCCAGAATGGTCAGCTTCAAGTTGACATCTGACCTAGTTCATGAGAGATGACTGCCACATGATATTTTTAAAATACTGTAATATTTATGTCAAATGGACACAAAGCTGCAGCATTACACTAGACTTTTGGATCCTTACTGCAGAAGAGCAGAAGTGGGTTTTTGTCACTCTGCAGAATTTAATAGGCCACACACACCTATTTTGGACATCTCGTATTTTCTTCTTCCTCATAAATCAACTGACATATTGTAACCAATTATGCAGGACTGTGGAACAACAATGGAAAAAAATGCATGAAAAGATTTCCTCAGATCAATTCAAATACAGATCAATTAAAATTTCCTTGAAAAAGGGAAGCTCATTTCAGAATCTCCAGGCTTAGCAATCTTAGGCATATACATGTGTAAAGGAAAAACATTATCCATCTGTTCGCAGCAAGCTTGCAAGGAATTTTAACAAGATGCATTAATGCTAATAATGGTCAATGTTTATGATGTTTATAAAATAAACAATGGGAACATCTAGAAAGCTTGTAAAACTTGTTCTTATAAAATCCACAGTGTAACATGTTTCCCTTAGGATGCTTTTTGCTGACCTTGTCCTCCTAGGCCAGATCTGTCAGAAACTTTCATCTTCCAAACCTTGCTGTTACTGTGGCACTAGGAAACTCACATTTTGAAGCCAGAGCTATTTCTGGTTTTGTAAGTTCAACATTCAGCACATTACAGTAGCAGAACAGATACCCAAAACTGCATATTTCCACCTGAAACTACAGGGATCTCTATTTCCAAGTGACAGATGTTCTACAACAGTTGGTGACAAATGGGCTAATTTAGACTGATTTAACTAAAGTTCAGCCTGCTGACAATGGGGGACTTTTTTTAAATGCAGCTGAAGAAGTAATTTCTGAATGCTAGAGCTGGCTGTTGCACACAAAACTAGAGAGGCCCTGGTGTGAACTGAACAGCATGCCATGCGTGGTGCCTGCATCTCTGTGCCTCACACTGCCTTTTAGATGCTGAGACAGAAGACAACATTGCCTAGCAAATTACCAAGGGAATTAGCTAGTCTTTTAAGTTTACTCTCTGAACATATGTCCACAGAAATCAAATGTCTTTGGCCCAGAATCTTTGTTTCTAAGTTCTGGCATCTAAACTCTTATATTAGGATATATGCCCTATGGTGAATTTGTCTGATAAGATGACGAGCTCTCCATCACTTATGCAGGAACCTTTAGTGGCTGCTCTGCTAAGCCACACAAGTCCATCCAAGCTTATGCCTTCAACCCTAACTTTTAAAGGATGTCCAGTGACGGATCAGAAATAAATTGCACAAAAGCCTTTAGGGTTTTCTTTTTTATGTAAAGATTAGGGGTATGATTCAGAAATTACAATGTAACAACTTCACTGTCCTCTATCTGGTAAATTATCTTGGGTTTTGTTCTCAACTGGCACATGAGAGCTGGCTCCAGGCTTCACCTTTCTAAGTATCATAATGCCTCTTCATTGAGGAGCCATGAGTAGACATGTTAAAAACCACCAGCAATTAAATCAGTTTTCTTTTTCCTTTTTTCCTTGCCTTTTCTTTTTTTTTTTTTTTCTCATATTCTCCTCTCCTCTCCTCCCTGCCTTTGAAGAAAACTTCTAGGCAAGTATCCTGATCATTGTTTTATGAGGGAACCTCATTAGCCTAAGTTCATTGATTGTATTTCTGTACTAAGGAAATAGCTGCCAGCACTAGATATTTAAGACAGTTTATCTGCCCAATTAATACTGGTATTGTATCAGCCAACCAGTCCTGATGCCAGCAGCAGTACAGCATACTTTTCTACTGCGGAGCTGGCCTTTACCTGTGAATATATCCCTAAAAGTTACTGGATTCTACTGCCTTTTACTTAAACCCAGGCTAAAACTATTACCTAATTGTGCTCTATTCTGTAATTGACGTAGTTAACTAGCTGCCACACACAGGCTACATATTCTTTCTCTCAAAAAAACCATGATCTTTTCTCAGAGCAGTGAGGCTTCTGTCTGGTCCATTCTTGACGCATTATGTCTACACAACGGTAAACATTGTGAATAGAGCACGTCTTCATCTATTAACAAAAAAAACTACTGAAACTTTGCTCACCTTGAATAATAAGTTCTTAGGAATGGTCCTTGATCCTCCAAACTGCCATAGAGTATGGAATAGGATGTGAAGTAGAGCATGACTGCATTGCAACTACTTACCCCCAAACAAACAAGCAAAATGATAAAACCACTACCACCACCACCACCATCACTACAACAACACTTGACAAAAAGGGAGCTACTTACATTGAGTGAGGATCCCTGTTAAGGCATTTTTGAAACTCTCCTTGGCTTGCTCCATTTCCTGCTCGTGAGCTGCCTTTTCGTTCATGAGCCGGCGGACGTGGCTGTTGGCTGACTGCACCATGGAATAGAACTGGTTTGCAGAGCGACGATTCACCTCGCCTCGCTCAATCCAGGTGAGCAGCACCGTGATGGCCTCGGAAAACTTGCTATCATCTAGAACAATCAAAGCACAGGTTTCAAATTGCAGGCATAAATATCCTGCTGAGAACACTTTTTCTGCTCCATGTCACATTAAAATCACCATAAATCCTGCTTGCAGTATATCATTTTGGGCAACTTTTGTGTCCTTTGTTCTATCAGATGTAAGAAGCCAATACACCCATGTGAAACGACATAAATCTTCCTTCAAGACTTGTCTTCTCCTCATTTTAATAGCTTTCTCACAACAAAAAGCAACCTCCCCCCCTTCCCTCTGGCTTGAGTCTTCACTTTCCCAATGTCTCCCTTAAGCCATTCAGTGATATGGAATGACCTTACAGCGGGAGTGAGGAGACCTCTGTGGTACTGGACTCACTGAGGAAATTAAATCTGTCTGTGTTAATCTGCTCAGCCAAAAGCTCAGTCTTGGAGCTTGGGCTCAGCCATACTTCTGTCAACAGATTTCGCTAACATCATGTTGTTAATTAAGGAACAATGTTGAGGCTGAACAATTCCTCCTCAAAACACTGATTAATTACAAGGAACTGCTTTGAACAGATGATGTGCCTGCATTCATTTTGTATTATTTGTTTTGTACTATTTGTTTTATGTTTCACATTACATATATTTTTTTAAGGATTCCAGATGAATCCAGGAAAACACCTGGATTACAGCTTCATGTTTACCATTCAGGTAACAAAAGTTGTTTTTCTCTGCAGAAAGATTGCCAAAAGTGAAGGCTAGATTTTGTACACTCCCTCCCCAGGTAATCTTCTTTCCTCTGACAGTGCTCTCAGCTTCCTCAGAAGACTCTAAGCACAGCATCCATTACACTTCAGGCTTCATCAGGATTAAGAGGAAACATTTCTTTTTAAGTCCCATTTAGACTGAACTGCAAGAAAATATTATTACAACAGTGTCTTCCTGTGGAACCATTTTTGTGCAATTTGATATCATTTTTTCACCAGGATTTTATTCTATAAAACTTCAATTTCCCAACAACTCATTTTAAACATCTCATCTAGTGCTTTTTGGTTATATTTCTGTATATATATTTTAGATGGTACGCATACCTTTCTGTAGGAGAAGGTATATGGTTATGGAGGGAAGATGTAGTGCAGTCATAACCAACAGACACTTAAAACAAAAACTGGAAAGTACTAAACACAGCCAACTGTGTTACAGGATACAGAAACATGTGACACATTTAAAAATGTTAAAAAACATTTTTTAAGACTCTGCTTTCCATGTACGAACAATAATGAAATGTTAATTGTTAAGTGATGATTTTGGCTTTTATTCTGAATCAATAATCACTTCCTTAAAAGGCGAGTAGCCTAAAATACAGAGAGGACTGGTGACATGCTCTGTGCCCACAGCCTCTTTAGAAGAGATTTTTACATTGCCTGATCTTTAACAACTTATTAACTGAAACATGCTTTCAGCTACAGCAATAAGATTTTCTCTCCACAGCTGAATAGGCATGTTCACCCAAGATCCCTCAAGAAAAAATTGCAAAATAACACATAACACCCTCTCTGTGTACAATGGTGTATCTGTTGTAAAACATTAATGTGTGATTCATTATCACCATTCATTAATTTTCGCTGGGCATGAAGATTCAGATGGGCATCCTTTCATTTCATATTGTCCCCTTGGATTAGACTCCACTTCTGAGCTTTGCTGGATAGATATGCAGCAGGAATGTGTTAAGTGGCTCTGATTAGCGAGGTTGCCTGAATATAGACCCCAGAAACACCAAATGTAAAGAAGACCCATGCAAAGCCTCTTCACTGCAAGAAAACACAAGGATAAGGTTCTCCAAAAGACTCGGGCAAAATCTTCAGCCTGCTGAATTCCATGGGAACTGGATGTCAAAAGTGCAATACAGCCAAGAACTCATCCCTGGAACACAATGTTTATTATAATCACACTAGTAAATGAGAATAACCTGTAATGGTTTCTGGCAATGTTAGCACGTTTCCATGCATGAGGAAAATCAGCAGCACAGAAACATCCTCCCTTTTCCTTGTTTTAGTCTCTCCCCAGCACTCATTTATGTGTTGTTTTGCTATAGAGTCTCTATGAAATAAAAACACCCTCCCCTCATTTTGTTTTTATCAGGCAGAGTGGGTGTCTGTAAGGGATGTTCGTAAACATATCATACTTCCGCCACATAGATTCTACCCATTTAAAAGTACATGCTGAAAAGCTGTTTTCATTATACTGTACTTCCAGGGAGCTGCAGAGGTCTGTGGGACTGTTATAGTTAATTCACAGCTCTGTACGAGCAGGAAGAAAATCCTTTCATTGGTAAACATCAGCATCTTCATTGATTACATAATTAGAAGTTACATTCAAAAATGCTAGAGGGTAATATATGCACAACGGGAGAACATTAGTTAATAAAATCTTTCTCTACAGTTTTAAAATTTATTTCACCTGAATTTCTAACTTTTATTCTTGAGCTCACTCAGTGACTAGTGTAAGGTAACTCACCGTGAATCCATTTTTTACATCCAGAATACAGTGACTCTTTCTGAGCAATGAGACTGCCTTAGAAAATCAGATTTTTATATGAGATTGTTAATTTCTTTTAGTTAGTAGATAAATAGTAGAAGAAATGCAGCAATGGAATCTAATTTAAACAGAGCATGAACTGCCTTATGATTGCAGCCGTTCATTTAAAAAATAAAACAAAACTCCTAATTCTGTTCAAAATTATTCCCTCATGGTAGGATGCACATAATTATACACTGTTTAAAAACACACTCTTCAAATAAATTCCTTTATACAAGACATGTTCCCATATGTAATTGCTCTTTTAAAATAACCATGCGGCAAATTATTTCTTACTCTTAGAGCTTTTTCCTCCTCCAAGTCACAGCATATTCTAAGCAAACAAGGCTGGTTTTATCAGTCCTGCTTTTGTTCTCTGTTTAACAGTGGGGTGAACTGTGCTCCAGAAGTGCCTGCTTCCCTCCAGCTGCTGCAAAGGGAGCCTGGGTTGGCCTGCTCCTGTGTTGACATCTCTGCAACAGGCACACGTTTGGTCGGAGTAATCCCAACCATTCCACAAGGGCACCTGCTGCAAGCACCTGCACCACTGCATGTCCCGGTAAAGGGACGCTCTAACACAAGCTCTGACAACCTCGTGTCATTTGAAGATTACCCATCCATCAGGGATGGCTTGCTGGGTCTCTGTCGATAGAGATTTCCAGGTGCTGCCAGACTAAATCACAGGGCTCTAGAGATAAGATATTTCAAGTTCCTCTCATATCAACTAAAGATATTTGACATTTAAATCCTAGCTCACAACTTCGATGAAATGAAATATAAAGAAAAGAAAATGCGTCCCTAGAGCTGCCCAGAAAATTGTTAACAGGAATGTTTCTATGAAAAAAGTGAATAATTGTTGACAAATGTTTTGCATTTTTCTGCTTGTAATTTGACCATCTCTAAGCAACGCCAACTGGAATAAATATTTAATTGAAAAAGCTATGACAACAACTGTTACAGCATGGTATCCTGGGAAAAGGTGTTGAAAACAGAGGTTTTACTTTCAGTTTATGGAGTTTCCCTGGTGTAACACAGGGCAGAATCCAGCTCAGAGTACCCTCAAATGTGACTATTTATCTCTCAATGTTAAGCACCTCCATAAGGTGCTTTCACAACTTGGGTGATGGTGTCTAAGGTCTTAGCCATTAGAAAGGATATAGACTAATCCATCACAGCCAGGCATTCAAACACTCTTATTTCTATAACTTTTATATTTATAGATATATTGCAAATATAGCTAACTTGATATTTCTGTGTTTCAAGAGTGACATGGCATGCTGGACTTCTAGCTAGGACAAGATCAAACACTGGGCTACTGATTTAGCCTTGTTATTATCTTTGTATGTTTAATATCTCAAATGTTTGAAAAGTATCTGAGCTATTTCACACAACACTTGGAGCCTCTCTAAATCACAGCAAACCTTCTACATTGTCCTATGGGCTATGGTGTTGTCCAGAGTCACCATACATTGTCTCTTGTCCCTAATCTTGCTCCCCTAATGCAACCTCCCAGGCTTGCAAGGGCATGCTGAGAAGACAGAGCAGTTTTTTGGGAGTCTTTACTCCGGTGACTACACCTAGAAAGCTCATGTGCTGTTTGCCCAAGTTTTGGGATGCATGATCTCATTGTTCGCCAGCCCCTCTGGAAGATGGGATGGTAGGTATACCTTTTTGCCAAGTTCCCCTCTGACCAGCAGAAACCCAATTAACAAACACCCCTTGAAGGTGTTCTTGTGAGCACTGAGCATGACTGTGCTGCAGGGCAGGCAGAGGAAGGACAAGAGTGGTGGGATATATCTGTCCTTTTTTGCCTCTGATTAACAGCCTGTCCTCTGTCAGCTGTAGCAGCACCATGGGAAGATGTGCTCCCTGCCTCATCCCCACGCTCAGCACTCTCCCTTTGTTCATGGTTACACTGCCCTCAGTCTGCCTGGAGCTGCTCACCTGCCCAGACTCCAGTTCCAGTTTGTCAAACTGGGCCTAGTTCAAACAGGAAGGTGGCACAGTTCAGTTCAGGATGCAAACTTCTTCATTACATATAACCGCAGCCAGGTTATGGCCAAGGTTACTCTTAATGTATGGCCAAGGTTACTCTTAATCTGACTTCTGACTTGATAATTTATTAAACTATAACTAAGATTTCTAAACTGCAAAGACTGAATTCAACATAAAAAAGAATAAACCTTAGAAGGTGACTGCTGTGGGTGAATCAGGTCAGAGAAAAGGTTCACTAACCTCTCTCATCAGCAGGCTCAGCCCAGCTCCCCCGTGCATCAGGAACAATTTGCTTCCCAGCACACACCACTTCTGGAGCCAAAATGACAACCTATTTTTCTCTTGGCTTAAGAGCTTCTTCTGTACAGAGTGCCTGCCAGTGACCTAGAAACACAACTCTTCAGTCTACTACCTCACCTTCTTTTTTTCCTGCTCAAATCCCTTATATAATTGTGCCATGCATCACACACATCACTCTAGTACTTTTGGGATTAATAACATTTTTAACCCAGTGGCATTGCATAACAAGTAAGAATCAAGAAATACAAATTCTTACTGCCAAAGGGTTCTTTTAAAGAATGATTAATATCCACCTTACTATTTTTTAAATAGCCTTAACTGCATACTATAACCAAGAAACTTTTCCAGTTATGTAACAAATGTCTAGCTGACACTAGATTTGGTATAAACACACGTATATGTTCACTAAAAGGTATATTAAAAAGTAGTCTCTCCCCCTTCATAATCAAACTCTTTCTTTCTTTCAAATTAAATCACACAAGATTCTTCCTGTGGTGGGTGTTTCATGTCAGACACAGAAATCCATTATCTTCTCCTGCTGATGCCATTATTTCCAATGAAAAGTAATTATGAGGGTATTGAGTTTCCTCCTATTTCTCAAAAACACACCAAAAACTTTCAGATCAGTGAGCTGCCATTTCCCAGCTCTTAGTAATTAACTTGAGTCATTTTGCAGTGTGGTACATTTAATCCAGTGGGTTTATAATAAAACCTCAAAATCAGAATTGACACAATACAGCTGAGGTGAGGGAGAATGCTTTTAGTAATGCACTAAGCAGTGAGTGTACCTCCTGCAGGCTTTGGAAGGGATGTGCCCAGGGAATTGGGTTACCAGGCTGCTGATAGCTGAACCCACCTTATGCTCTTCTGCCAGCAGACAAAAGTGCCCTCGCACCGTGCCTGCTCACAGCCCCTGTGCGAGGCTCTCGGAGCCAGATGTATTGTGCCACAGCAGATGTCAGCAGCATATGGAAGAAGGAAGGAGAAAATGATAATCTAAAACCAGGAAGGGTGAGTGAACAGATTTGATGCTAAAGTGTCGAAACATGTCTGTTTTAGGGCTCTGTCCTGATATACCACTAATAAAAAAAAATTGTGCAAAAAAAAGAGTCCGGAGTCTCGGCATTTAAACCTGGCATTCACTGGATTTGTTCATAGGATCTCACTTTGCCTTCCCTTCTGACGTAGCTCTGCACTGAATTCCATCCTTTCTGGGTGAGACTTGTCTCTCTGCATAAGTGCATTGTTTCTGCAGTGCTCCACCAGTCTGGCTCCCAAGAGCAGGGTGATAATGAAAGCAGTGTATTTTTCTTCTTAGTGAAATATCCTATCTCCCAAGCAATTAAATGTTGTTTATATTTCAAATGATGTGCAAGAGTTGAGATTGTCAGGCTTGATGTTACCTGAGTCTTGTGCAAGGCACATCCCTCATTCTACTGTAACTGCCATCTATTTACTTAAATTTCCAATCTGTGCTCTCTTCAGGGGATAATACAGTGCCTGGCAAAGAAGCAGCTTCTCAATTTTTAAATTATATTTCTTAAAATGAAAAACCGTATGAATAACTTCCCCGTGCTCATAAAGAAACACTATATTATAAAGGGAGGTAAATTTCAGGGTATTGTATTTAACTCTCAGATATTTATGTCTCCTTTGCTCAAAATACTTAAAAAACCAGATATTCAGATATAAAGAGATGCCTTTGTTAGGTGATAGAACTATTTAGCTACACACAGCAAGCAAGACAGACATAGCATTTTAAAGGATCTTATTTGCAAGAAGTGATTTCTGAAGATGATACCATTAGGTACAGATATGCTTGAATTAAGAAAACCATAATGTTCGAAATTCTGCTTTGAAACGCAAATGTCATAAGCACAGATTAAAATGTTTTGTTCCAATGCACCTGACAGAGCAGCATTCCACTTAAAAGGTTCAGCTTATCTCCAGTTGTGTCATATTCTGGGCACCACATGACTTAACTGTTTATAACGCACCCAGGAAAACAGATGTCAGAGCATGCAATTTTGAACCTAAATATCTACCGACACATTCCACTGTGCAGTAATAACACATCTGATTTAACACTGAGGAATTAAAATCTCAAAGACACACACAAATGGTGCAATGAACCAGAACAAGCGAAAGTCACTTTTTTCTAGTGTAATAGCAGAAGACACAACATTCTGCTGGTTTTGTCAAAACAAGAACTCAGGGTCTATTTTCAAAGGCTGTTTAAGGAGGTAAGTAACATTTACACTTCACTGTAAACGACCTTGGATTCCCAGAGTTCACATCTGTGAATTTATTGAGGTATTTCCTCAAGGAAACACTGATGAGAAGGAGCTCATGCTCTTCATGTTACTCATCTTGTTGGAATGCTGGAGCTCATTTGATTCTGATAATCAAGGCTCAGGCTAATGACATGAATAGCGCAGGAAAAAAAGGTCCATGCTGCCAACAAGGAAAGAGTTAAGAAGGACTTCATTTGCAGGAGTACTGAAGATCTTAATAAATTAAAAAAAAAAGGAAAAAGGCAAAAGGGAGATACACATAAACAAACACTGCCACACACTGAATTAGAAAGTGGTGAAAAATTGCACTGGTCCATAGTTTGATGGGTTTCTTTAATTTCTACAAAAATCAAGTGTTCAAGTTCTTTGCAGATATGAAGGGATTCAGGGTAGTCCACAGGGAATGGAGAGTATGTTATAAATCCTTATGTATATGAGGCCTCACATGCAGTGGATTCCCAGCCTCAGCCACCAGGCACTGAAGAACTGGTTCCTTTGTTCTGTGAAGCTCCACACCAGTAGAGACTACCTGGCTGAAAATTTACAATGAAATTCTGTTTCCAACTGGCACAAAAGTTCCTCTGTACTCTCTCAACCAAAGTCACTGCTGTACCAGGTGACTTCAGCACACCAGAGGAATAGGAATATGCTGACAACACCGGGGCAAGAGTTTCCAGCCAAGCCTGTTACACAAAATCAATGATTTCTTAGTCTTATGCTGCAGTTTGCAGCAAGCGGAAAAAAGATATTGTAACCTCTGTTACAGACTCAGTTAATATCTAGACCACATTAGGGGAGTGACTGATAAGCCTACTTCATCTCTGCTCATTATAAGATTTCCTTGCTGTCAGGAATTTCCAAGGAATTTTGACAACAAAAGTTGCTTGGATTCAGACCAAGTCACCTACATCTGTGGTTGCAAAGCAGTATCTTGGGTTGAGATATGCTTAGTTACTTTGGCCTGCTTTTTAGTTCGTGTTGCTCTGTGAACTGAAGGCACTGCAGGAGCTGAAACCTGCATGTTGGGCACCTGCAACTCCGTCTCATGAGCTGGCAACAGAGCTCAGGAGTATTGAAGTGGGCACAACAGCAAGATCATGACTTTTCTCATGAAAACAACTGCAGAGCATCTGCTGAAGAAACAATTTTTCAAGTTAAATCCTGACAACTGCAGATACACTGTGATCCTTTTTTACTCTAGGATTAATTGTCTGGGCTTTTGCAGCAGCACAAATGTGGTGATAATAGAGAAACCTGATATTTTAACTCCAAGTATTACATATTTCTGTGAGTGTGTGTGTAAATGTGTATGCCTATGTGTATATATATATATATTCTGCTACTTTCATCTGAAGTCCACATTTAAATTGTGAATGTATGATAATGGTTGGACTCAATCTTAGGGGTCTTTTCCAACATTAATGATTGTATGATTCTATTACATGAACTGCCCTTTGCCAGAGTTGAAGGATTTTCTTTATTGTTGCTTTACATCTTTTTTTAGGATGTCACAAAGAGCTCATGTGGTGGTTCCATGTTGCCCAAGGGAGCCCATAAAGTTCAACGCCACTATTTTACAGATACTGGCTGTGATGCCATAGGGAAGGTAAAGTAGACCAGTGTAATTACTAAAGCCCACCTCTGCTTTCTTTACTATGCAGAACAGGGCACAGCTCATGCCCACTGAGAGGAGAGGGGTCTTTTCTGCATTCTCCACCCCTAACTATCTGTACAGATCCAGGGCTTGTGTCTTTAATCTCACAACAAAACAATTGTTAATTAGCAGAACTTTTAAAACTGCAATATATTCTTTTGCTGGATTTTAATGATTTTCACCAATAAAAAATAAACTTACCTTTTCTTTTTTTTTTTAATGACGTACGCTGCTCAAAGTTTGTTTCTGGAGAAACAGTTATGCACATAGTGTTGCTCTATATTGTGCTGAAAAAATTTATATTCAACTTGAGCATATATGTCAAGCTCTGGTTAAATTTCCCTTAGGAGAACCAAAGATATAAATGCTTGGAGTAGATTTTAATTAAGTATGGAAACTTCCCACAATGAAAAGAAAAATCCTTCTAAATATAGTCATCTTAAACATCTTGCAAAACCCCACATTCAGTTGCCCCAAGCAATGACTAGCCATATG
Organism: Leptocoma aspasia; assembly: GCA_013399835.1. Lineage (NCBI taxonomy): Eukaryota > Metazoa > Chordata > Aves > Passeriformes > Nectariniidae > Leptocoma > Leptocoma aspasia. The sequence continues at coordinate 1,942,525 of VXAX01006461.1, forward strand.
GAAGAAATTGTCCAGACTTCTTGCATTTTCTGGTTTAGTTCAGGAAACCTGCAGGCTTTACTACATAAAGAAAAACTTCCCTACAAAAGATTAACTCCTAAAATATTCAGCTAAAACCAGATGGATCTAAAACTGGACTGGAAGCTAGGTATGAATTAAAATTTCTTATATTAGGGCCTCTGTTCTCCTGGTCTATCAAGCCATCTGGGTTATTTCACCAATCTATCAGATAGATTGACAAATTATTTTATGGAGAAGTGTATCTGGTGGGGATGAGAGTCAGCCAAACTAGCAACTGACTGAGGCAGTAGTGACAACTAACAGCAACCAATGCAGTACTCAGAGAGACAGCAGGGTGCATCTCTGCTCCACGCTCCAAGGATGAAACACTTTGCACTGTCCTTCTTCAGCTCCCCAAACATATTTAATGGTGAGAACAGAGACCAGTGTGATGACAGCTAGACAGTCTAAGCCTAATCTAGATAATTCTGAAATAGTGGCAAGAATCACAGCTTCTTGTGACCTGGCACAAAGCTGAGCAATGTGCTTGGCCATCATGGGAGAAGAAATGCCAAACACAGCTGCTAAACACTTGATGAAAATAAATACAACTCTAAGCAGTGTGAAGAGTTGTTTGCTAGATATTTCTTTTAAATTTCGTTACCATGAATAACTTTATTTCTTTGCTTCTTACTGTTTATGTTAGGTATTAAAATAAAATGAATCCTTGAAGTGCACCCTTGAAAAATATTAACGCAGTAAATGTACCTAGAAAAAAACAAACAAGGAAGCAAACACATACCAAAACATGACACTATCCTGCACAAGTAATTCTAACCCTAAGGAGAGACTGAAAGAATGGATGGTGTGTGTCAGAGATAAATTGTGTCAGCTCATGAGGGTAATTTGAATGCCAGGGACAGTCAAATGCATGTGATGGACTAACCTACGTGTCAAGGATTAAAGTTATTTTAAGAATAAGGCCCTAAATAGGAAGAAGGATGCTTGCAACAGGTTGTCTTATTGTGAGAATATTTCCAAGATATATGATGGCAGCAACTTAACAGAAAAAGACCCCCATCTGTAGCATTCTGAAAGCTGTGTTTCAGCTGTTAAAGCACAGGTAGATAGACAGATGTCATGCATTTCCAGCATGTGGGTGAGTGTCATTACCGCTGGCATAGAAATGACAAAGAAAGCCATTTCAGTGGGAGAAAGCTAGCAGGACAAGTAATGAAACACATCAGAGAGAAACTGGCTTCACTGCTCTGGCCTCTGCATGGCTCCTGCTTTTAAGGAATAATAAACTGAGAAGTAGCAAATGCTGCTTACCTTTCAATTTTTCAGCCAGCAAAGCAGCTTCGTGTTCGGAATAATGCATTATTGCTGGAGGTGAAGGAGGGCGCAGTCTGTCTTCTTCCATTTTACGTCTGTGGCGTTCTTCTCTGGCCAGCATTCTTTGTTTGCATTCCCATTCATAAAAGTCATCTCTTGCCTGAGCAAAATCAACATGAAGGCGACCTGAATCCTTTTTGTCTGTGCTAGATCCTAATCTCATGCGGTAACCTGAAATCAACAAGTAGAACTAACTGTTGCAGGATTTATTTGCTCAAATTTCTCTTCATTTTTCCCCCTTTTCAAGTGCAGCCAGGTAAAAATGTACATTAACAGATTCTCACATATCTATGCAATATTTATCAATCACCATGTTCTCACAAGACGATAAACATCCATCCACTCATTTTTCTTCACTATTTCCTGCACCACCTATCATCATAGCAGATGAACTGAAAAGTCAACCCTAAGGTATAGAACCTACATTTCTGTTTAGAAATCTCTCAAAATACTTAATTTTTCCACATGATGCTCCCAACTTTTAAAAGCACAAAAGTCAGATAAACAAAAACCAATTACTTAAAATGGATCTGTTTTAGTCTGAACTGGGAGTCCTTCCTCCCCTGATCCTGTTGAGAACATGTTCAGTCTAGGGTTTTTCTCCACCTTGCCTAACGAATTGGAAGTTTGGGAAAGGCTGAATTTTCTAAAAACCACAACTACAGGCAAATATGGAAATTGTGCTACATAAATTCCTGTGCCACAAAGAGGATGGTTCCATAACTACAGTGATGCTAGATCTCAAATTTTGAGACTTTACAAATGCAACCACTATTTTCAAATTCCCCAGTGAAAATAATCTAGCAGCAAATATAAATCACCAACATATTAATTGAGTTCATCATTCCTTAAAATAATTTCTAAAGTAGGGACAGATTTATTATGCATTTACAAGATTCCTTTCAGAAAAAACAATGAAATCTGTTGTGCCTTATCTTTAGGGATATTCTGCATATTCGTAATTTGGTCAATGTATCATATTCTAAAGTTAGCTTAAAGTTAGCCCCCTGCAAAGGCTTTAAGTTAAGGATTACACAGCAGTTCAAAAGGGCCCTGCTCTGAACTAAAACCCTTGACTACTGTCAGAGGTCAAAAAAATCATGCCAAAGCTATAAGAGGAGCTTCTTGTGGCCATATTTGGGCACCTGTCTTTTTCCAAGTTTTATTTCTAAGACACAAATATATACAAAGAGTTTGTCTACCTTTTAAAATGCCAACTCAAAGAAAGTGTGAGAAAATACTATGTAAAAGCTTCAAACAGAGCCTTCAAATGTGAGTAAAATTAATCAGTCTACACAGGATAGGTCTAATTTCTCCATGCCAACACGCAACAGCCCAGCAGAGATTTCTCAGATGACAGGATGCTACAGAGATGAACTCTGTGCTGAGCTGGCACACAGGAAGCTCTTCAGAAATGCACACTACTGCAACCACTGTATAATAACTCCAGGAAGAGGAAACTTCTATTCAAAATGTCAGGAAAAATGGTGTTTGCTGCTTTTGATCTGCAATCCAAGAGAACCTACCTTCCAGTCTTGTGGTTTGCCTGTGGTTTTAAGAGCTTTAGCACCTCCCCGCCACAGTTAAAACTCAGTTCTGAGCTCCCTCCAGGAATAGCAAAGCTGAGAATTGTGTAGTAGATTAAGCACATCCTTACAGAAATGTGTATCTAGGCATACTCTGTTTTACTGCTGGAAAAACATCCTGCTGTATTAATACAAGGGATTGTCTGTGCTACAGCACACATGAGACAATAGCTTCAAAGACATGAAATATCCATGTATGTAGTGATCCTTCAAATAAAAAATAATCTGGATGCCTTTTGATTTGACATTTTCCTTTCAAACACCTTGTGGAGTTCAGCTAAGGAATCTGCAGGTGAGGAAAAGATATGACTTTCATTGTCCAGCAAGGAGCACAAACCCAGATGAAAAACTTGAGCTAAATGTTTCAGTGGTCTTTCAAAACCAGAAGACATAAGAAACTGCCTTACCAAGCAATGGTTTTGGTACGTTCCTACCAATGGAACCTATCAAATCTGGTCTCCAAGATTCAGGAGCTTGGAGTGAAGTAAAACTGGGTATTGTAGGAGTGGCAAAGGAGAGGACTGTTTATTATTTTAAATTCCTCTTGGCTTTGCTTTCTCTAGCTTAGAGAAGTAAACACCACTCTTCCCCCCAAAAGCTTTTTGTGGCCATATATGTAGCTCTAGTCCCAAGGCGCTGGAGGGAGGAGTTACAGATACACCCTGTTCAGCGTGACATAATAGAAGAAGAGCGTGGGTGACCTTTCAGAACTGGCCTCTGAACTAATGAGGGTGTAATTATATGGTTTTATCCACAGAGGTGTAGGCACAAAGGAGTCAGCCAAAAGGGGTCAGTGATGCAGCTACCCTGATGACTGTGACAAATGTTAGCCCCCTGCTCCCCGCCAGTTTGGCGTGCCAGCTGCATTCCTCACACAGTGTTTGCTGTGTGCCAGAACAGCATTATCAGCAATGTAAAGGACACTGCCAAGGTGCCAGGTCTCGTGAACCTAAAATTAGATCTCCCAGCTGGGCTGCACTTTCCAGGAAGACTCAATGTTTCTTCCTCTCCCCCCGCCGTCTTTTGCCTCCATTGGCGGGAGCACAATAGTTATGGGCAGAGACAGAAATACAGCACTGCAGGAGGCAAAACTCTTGTGGACTTCAAGGCCCCTCACATAAACTGAATAAAGAACTAATGAAAAGAACTGTGCATCTATAGGTTTTGTGTGCAGTGGCAAAGCTGAGTTATATTAAAGTGGCCCTCATTTTTGAAGTAAATGGGAAAAAAAACCTAAACAGTGAACACTGCAGTAACACTGGACAAATGGTTCCCTTTGGGAAACCAGTTTAAGTGCCTTCAAATTGACAGATTTTGGAAATTTATCATTAATCACACTAAAAAAATGTGACTGCTTGTTTAACTCTAAAGACTGAACGTGCTCAGCCAGCCAGGTGATTTCCACCAGCACAGAAACTTAGAACAACCTAGCTAAGAAGGGACCTTGGATATCACCTAGTCCAGAGCAGGGTTAGCTTCAGAATCAGATCAGAATGCTCATGGTTTGGCATCTTTCCCTTAACAAAAACAACAAATGCCTTTAGGTTTGTTTCTTGCACCCTCATACTAGGCTTTGCAGACACTACAGGACCAATGACCTGGCCAGTGAAGAACAGACTCCTTGATTGATTAATAACCAGAAAGACTCTGCATGCACAACTGGCAGGTTCTAGTTTGTACATGAGATCCTCAGGCACCCATCTGTGCTGGAAATTTTGAGCCCCAAGGCAGCTGGGAGGCTTGTTTTTTTCCAGTACCATGTCTCCCTATTAATGTTTGAGGGTGTTTGAATGCATGAGAGAAACACCTGGCACTGCCTCCCCTTCATGCATGGGCAATGAATTTTTTCCCCATCTCTTTGCTCAGGGCTGCAGCTAGCATTAACTTTGTGCCTGGCTTGTCATTTTTAATTTCAGGTTTGCACACAGTGGAAGAGGAAAAGACTTTGGGAACTTGCCAAGATCCTCACTTTAAAGGAGCAGAAACAGGAAAAGTTAATGAAGGTGCTAAATAAAAATCAAACAGTATTTTCATATCACAGGTCTAGTGCAAACTCCATGGCTTGACTTACCTTTGATTGTTGCTATGCTGGGGACCAGCCAATAGCTGAGGGCTAACGGGATCTAGATCAGAGTGTTAATGGTGATCAGAGAGAACTTAAAATAAAACAAGTAAATGGTACTGAAAGGAAACCCACAGGGGGAAATATCAGCACAGGAAAAATGCATACATGGGCTTTTGGGGCATAAACAGGTCTGTCTCCAGATACCTGTTTGTCCCATGTATTCAAGTCTGGGGCCATCAATATTTGCAGGAGTTATCAGCCAAATTATCAGCCAAAAGAGTAAAGTACATAGAGTCTTGAGAAAGAGCTTTCTCATGGGCTGGTATGATGATTTTAGAAAGTCTTTTCCTTGGGAGATCAAAATACATCTTTAAAGGTTAAATGAAACCTAGCCTTCCTCAAGCTGACATTTTTATTGTGGTCTTTGGTCTTCTACCCATCTTACAGTCTCCCTTTTCATACACATTTACTTGGGAGTACAAAGGAAAAAAAAAACCCAGTGATTAAACTGCTTGATGGATTTTGTAATCACTTGCTCTATTCTGATGATAAGCATGGGATAAATGCAAAACTTGATGAGATTAGATGGGGTAGACAGATAAAACCGATTAGGTAGACAAAATTATCATTATACCAGAAATATCAAAGGCATGACTTTCCCCTAATATAACACACATACTATATTTGTACATCTCTTTTGTCTCTTACAGGGAAAATAAAATGCCTTAAAAACATGCTTTGTTCCTACCATTTCAGAATATGCTATGTTTGGGAAGGGAATAAGTTGGGAAAAACCCTCCCCCAGTATTTCAGTACAAGGAAAATATGCCCCTGCCAAGTGCCAGACATCCCTGGTAGTGGTGGGGGATGGTCAGTGTTTCATCTGCAGAGTTCAGCAGCCTTGGTAAAAAGAAGTGGAACTTGGCTACAGAGTGCTCCTGCATTTCTTTCTCATCCCTGTCAGTTCCACTGGTTCTTTCCCGTGTCTGGTTGGAGACAATAGGAACAACACTTTCGAAGAATGAAAAGGTGTGGAAGAAAAAATGGATGGGATGAGAGGCTGCAGAGCATATGTAAGAGGAAGCACAGACAGCTGATGGAAGGAAAGAGAAGAAGGAATGATGCACCAGGAACTTGAAAGTAAATTTGCAGAAAATTCAGAATGAGGAAGAATGAGGAAAAGAATCTTTCACCTCCATTTCTACTCATGTCCCACCTTCTGAATGAGCACTCCAGTGCATTATGAATGAGGACACAAGGCAGCACACAGAATTTCCTACCTCTATGGTCCTTCAGGATTTAAGGCAAATGAAATTAAAATAAAACTTGGAGTGAAGCAAAGGGTGTAGACAACTGCTGAGAAGCAGGAAACTGAGCTAGAGAACACTGGTTCTGGCCCAGGGTGGCAGCCTGTATATTTTTGAGCTTTCTTTTGCTCTCTTTTTTGCCACTGTTTAGTTTATCGTAATACAGTAATACCAGTTCCTACTGAATCTGATGTGCCCCTCTTCTCTTCTCTTCTCTTTTGTTACGAGGGCCGCCTAAACAGCAGCTGGAAGCTGGTGCCACTGCTGGTGATGCCTCTAATCTGCTGCAATGATCTGCAGCATTTTGGAAGTAACATGAATAAACAAATAAATGAGAAGCATGGAGATCAGGAAAGAGAGGATGGAGGAGGAGGGGCCAGAAGAAATTAAGTGAAAATTAAAAAAAAAGAAAAAGAACGTAATAAAAATCTGGAGTGTAAAAAAGATCTGGAATAAACCTGAAAATACAGTAATATTTCAAAGAGATCTTTACATAGACCCCAAAAAACTCATTATATTCTGTAGTTCTTCAAACAGGTATTTAAAGCAAGCAGCCAAGTTAGGAAAAAACCTCAAACAACCAAAAAAACCCTAAGGAAAACCTTTGTGAAACAAAGGAGCTAGGTTTATCCTGATGACATATTTCAAAAGTTGAGAGATTTTCTTTCTTTCTTTCTTTCTTTCTTTCTTTCTTTCTTTCTTTCTTTCTTTCTTTCTTTCTTTCTTTCTTTCTTTCTTTCTTTCTTTCTTTCTTTCTTTCTTTCTTTCTTTCTTTCTTTCTTTCTTTCTTTCTTTTTCTTTCTCTCTTTCTCTTTCTTTTTCTTTCTTTCTCTCTTTCTCTCTCTTTCTTTCTCTCTTTCTCTCTTTCTTTCTCTCTTTCTCTTTCTCTCTTTCTTTCTCTCTCTTTTTCTTTCTTTCTTTCATTCTCTCTTTCTCTATCTCCTTTCTTCATCCCTCTATTTCTGTTTCTTTCTCTCTCTTTCTCTCCTTCTTTCTCTCTTTCTATATAGTTGATGGTGATTTGAGAGAGCGCTTGTTTCTAGCTGTGTGAGCTTCCTATGGCCACCTACAGGATGTTGAGATTCTGTCCTTATAGCTAAACAGAAGATGGTCAGGGTGGGAGCTCAAACAAGAATCCTTGGTTGTTAACTCTCTCCCAGGCTCAAAAGGATGGTCCCAGTGGGTGCTTTGAGGTCACCCCACACAGGGTGGTGGGTGTATGTAAGCCAGTCTATGTCAGCTTGTCTTGGCCAAGGAGCAGTCCCCGGACCTTATTTATTCGAGAATACATTGCATACGGGTTGAAAGTGTTACACTACAATTGTGAGGGAAAACACTGCTTTTGAGTCTCTCCAGGACCCAGAAAGATGGATGAACCAGCCTGTGGAGTGCAGACAAATACATACAGTGCGTGTGAGCCAACTCAGTAAGGTGAAAAAGGACTTGCTTAGCAAGTCAATCCTCAAATGAAGGAAATTAACCTTAAGAGGACACTGACAGACACAGAAGCCAAAAATGTTTTAACAGACTTGTTTTTCATATTTTTTCTTAATTTTTCCCCCTGTGAATTAGAGACTGGGGGAGGAGGGGGGTTGTTTCCTTGTTTTTTTGTTTTGTTTTGGGTTTTTTTTGTCTGTTCCTTTGTTGGAAAATAAAGAGATTCTGAAATTTTACACCCTGTAATTTTTGTAGCACTCGTTGTCATGGGAGGCAACAGACGTAGCCTACAGATGGGGCTCAGAATCTAACCCATGCAGTAGCTGAATACATGCATGCATAAAGACAGACTTTATTCAGGCTGCACCACAAATCTATAAAAATATGCCAGTGAAATTGCCAGCCTATCAGAAAAATTGGCACTGGAAAACAGCAGAGTTCTTGGCCTGGTGCCCTCCTCTTTCCACAACCTGCGAGCAAAACTATATAAACCTGTGTAAATCGAAAATAAGACTGTTCTGTAGTGAATTTCAGGATCTGCTGCATTGTTGTGGGATGGCAGGAAACTGCTCGCAGGTAAGTAACATACAACACCATGCATGAGTCTTGGCAGACAGGCAGAAATAACAGAATTGCCCCTTGCCACTCCATGCTACAGCCACTGAGTTCAAGAAAGACTTGCTGAGATAAAAGCTAAGAAATAAGCAAGCATTAGCATCACAAAATACAAATGAGAAGCAAGGAAAACCCATTAAAGAATGTGAAGTACCAGAAAGGTAAATGGCTTTATCAACCATGAACTCCTCTGCAAAACGGATGTGACAAAAATTCTTCTTGCTTTTCCGAATTGCTGTTATATCTCCACACTGCTCAAAGACTTCCTGAATAATTTCCTCTGTTGCGTTTTCTGGTAATCCTCCAACAAACACTGTTTTACACCCAGGAGGTCTCTCTCTTGTTGAAGGTGGTGGAAGATCTAAGTCAAAACAGAAATCACATTGGAATACAAAATTTGTCTTTTGATCCACTGGCTCCCTTCACCCCTTTAATCAGTTCTGGGCAGCAACAGTTACTTGACAGAGTATAGAGGCAGAAGAGAGGGACAAGCAAAATAATTGAATATTGCAGAGATTATCCAAAATTGATTACTTGAATCTAAACCTTTCAAGCTTTAGGTGGTACTTCAAACATTTATTCCTGCCACTGCAGGTTGTTCTCCAGGACAGACAGTGAGGTCTAAAAGGGTCTTTCTTTTCCCTGTACAGCCACACAAAAACCAGAAATATATTCTGTTTCAAAGCAGAGGAGCTTCTGCAACTGATTTAACCCTGAGCACAGATCCCAGGCTCTAGTGCAGTGCATTCAAAGCCTGAGCTGCACCATCTCTGGCTTGTACCCATCACTCGCCACGCTCACCAAGTGTGTGGGCTGTGAGCAAGCCCGTGCTGCGTACACCCTGTGCACTTGGGCTGGACACCTTTCCTTGGTATTAGCATAATTTCATTTCTGTCTCAGCGTACAGGAGCACAGCAAACAGAAAAACAAAGTGGGAAACACAACAAAGTGACAGCATGATGAAAACACTCTGCTGGTTATCTGTTTTGTCTTGTTGCCAGATAATGGAGCAGGCGCCAGCACAGGGGAAGGATAACCTCATTGTTTACAAGTGTTCATGAGGTGGAGTAGCTAGAAACACTACTCTCATGTATATATAGAGAGAATTTATCCACACTTATTTTGGAAAAAATATTACATTTTTGAAAGCCATATAAAAAATAAAAGCTATGATAACACTTCACCTTGATTATACACAGTGAAAGTAATTCTCTAAGAATGAATATAACTAATATGACTTACTTTTTTGGCCCTTTTACACAGTAAAGGAGGTTACAACCTTAAAGTGTAGATATATATACATACATACTCACATACATAAACAGTTTGATTAAACTGTGATCTGGATACACTGCAAATCCAGAGCACCTGAATATTTGCCTAATGTTCTCATTTCACAGTGATAGTGAAAGTCACTGGTATGATGGCTCTGAAACTCATGGGGCCAACACACAAAATCAGGGCCAACACACAAAATCAGGGTTTATGCCTGAGCTGGTATCTCCATGGGAAGAGTTTTCCATTTGCACAGCCACAGAAGGAACAGGAGGGAACCTGGTCCCTGCTTTCAAAAAGAAGAAAGAAATCATCTGCCACGTTGAACCTAATGAAAAATGGCAGAAGAGAAGCCGTAGCCCCCATTCCCTCCATCTCCCCCAAAAAGGGACTGTAGTGAGGCAATTTGGGGTGCAAGGTACTGTGTTCAGGGACATGAGCCCGGATTGGTCCCATCTACAAGAAAGACAGGTATCAACTATAAGCAGTGTAGATCTTTAGGCTGTGTTACTTCTCTTTAAGTATTTTTCTTTTTTGTACAAGCTGCATAGTCTTTTTATGTGACCTTACAGAGACGAATAAGGATGCTCTTATACCATACCATGCTTTACACACAGAATAGACCTTAAAAGGAAAGACCACACATGCCTGTAATTAACAAGCATAACTGTTAATAGATAAAAAAAATCATGCAATGTATTTAGGAAAGTAAAGGCCTTTCTTCAGATCCACTTACTTGGGTTTGGAGGGAAGAGCGTGCAGCTTTTGCAGTGAATTATTTCTTTGACTACAGGCACATCTGTTGGTGGTGGTGGCGGCACTAACCCCATGCCTGGTATCATTGGGTTAATCGGAGCAATTCCAGTCATCATGCTAAGGCTTGGATCAAAGCCTGGTACACAGATTGAATCTGTAAGTATAGAACATAAAATCCTGGCTTATAAATCTTGAAACTACCTGTTAAAATTTTCTTGTACAGTTTCACTTTAAGTTTGTTTTCCTTGTTTGTCTCCACAAGCATCACTGTGAGAATTAGGAGAATGGGAAAAGGAAAAATGGAAAAAAAAAGGCAGAGAAATAGGGAGAAGAGAAGGAGAAAGAGAGAGAAAGGGAAAGGAATTGGGGGAGGGGGATGAGGAGGAGGGAGCTGCCTTCTCAGTGAAAAAAATAAACTACGCATAAAGAAGGGAATGTTACATAACCTAAAATATTAACATGGCTGAGTAAAATGTAGCACATTAACGTGTAAAACCATGCACCATGAATATCTGTTATTATCTGGAATGCAATTTTATTTTCATAATGCTACTGTGGTGTTTACATTGCTTTCTGCCCAAAGCATACAAAGAGTATAATTTAACACTGATATGTCTTCTCCATCTAATTGTCAGACAGATTTATCACAACATAGCCTTCTCACATAAGTGACCTTGATTTACAAACAATACAAAGAAACATCCATTTCTGGCTGCTTTATAGAAGTCTAGTTAACCAAGACTTCTAATCATTTCACCCTGGAATATAAATTTTCAGCTGCACAGAATGGGGATTTTTTGAACCTTGGAATTAATTCCTTCTTGTCCTGTTATTTAATCGGATTAGTAGATTCACCTCAACACATGTACTATTAACATATACCAATACAGCCACATAAAGTAAAAGGAATATTTGGCAAGCATTTTTCTTTCTCCTTCCTGATCTCTTTGCCAAGACTTCCATACGTATTACTTAAAGCTGAAAGACTTACTGGGGAGCACCAGTGCTTTAACACCAAGAATTGTAATAAGCAGATGTTTCAGAAGAACCGAGAGCCAACTTCTGAAATTCGCTTTCGTTAAAAACAAGGCTTTGGGTTTCTTGAGGCATAATGAATAAAATATTTTGAGAGACCGATCTCTTTGTTGGCATAACACTGCTGCTATTTGGCATCATCAATTATTTAAAAGAAGAGAGTTACTTTGGTGTTCTACAGATTTTCTGCTGAGTTTTCTGGCTAGCAACTGGAAAGTATTTAATGATACGTGTAAACATGGGGTTTGGTAGCTCAGGAGCTTGTTTATTTTGAAGAAGCAAAGAGGGAAGAGGGAAAGAGCTCCTTCTCAAGCCTTTTACACATACATATATACATATAAATACATATATGTATATGAGCTTTGGGCTAATTTTAAAAAGGTGGCATGATTAATGCAATGTGACCAGAGAGACACCAGTTCTTCATCCTAAATCTGCTGCTGAGAAGCTATGTGGTCAGGCCTCTGACCTTTCCATATCTTCATTTCTGCATCTACAAAACAGGCACAGCAATACTCACATACTGGCGAGTATTAGCTCACATTTTTATAGCACTTTGCAGGTGTAAAGCCCTCTGTGGGGGCTGAAAATTAGCATTATTATTCCTGTGAAACATCCATAATTGTCTTCTCCAGGAAGGACAACTGAGGACTGAGAACTACTCTAAAAGAGCTGATATCTGTCTCAACTGCACGCTCCCTGTTCTTCACGCACTGACTGTGAGCCTTTACCACCTTCAGGCAGTCCTGTACAACAAGCGTAGCGAGTGCACAGTAAGCAAGGATTTGCTTTAGGCTTAGTGAAGACTAGTATTAATGAAAAGTCATGATATTACATTACTTTTTTTAATAAGTGGCTTTATGAAAAAGGATTTGCTCTGGGTGTGATGCTTTTTTTTTCAGTATCAATGTATATGCATTGCTTTTCAGATTTAGCTTTGAAACTTGGAGCTTGTCAATTATTCTGCAAGATGCAGTGGTGGCCAGATATTAAATATTCATGGTGAATATCCAGGAGATGAAGTTAGAGGTGAAAGGGCAACAAATAATTCAAAGAAGTCCTTAGGCTATGCTAATAATCTTAATCTCATTTTTACAAGTCAGGCTTCTGACAGTCACAGAAAACTATCCTGCGCAGCACCCTCTGGCTTTGGGTGGAACTCCACCTTTATTACTTGCTGCTAAACCATCCCATAGAGCTCAGTGGTGTGCAAAGCAGGTCACCATGCTAGCACACAACACACTGTGCCATACCAGTCCTCTCCTGGGATCAGGAGATGCCAAATGAGGCATTTTGTCCATCCCTCTGGACAAGTGTAGGGTCTGCTACAGTCCCAGCCAGATATGAAATTTCATATTGAATCCAATATCCACAGTAGAGCTGCAGCATTCTGAAGCACAGGTACAAGATGAAGGACAGAAGGCCAAGCTCTCCCTGTCCCATAAGGACTTCTCAGGCCCCATGCCACAGCCAAGGAAAAAGACCATCATCTGGCAAATGCTACCACAAGGTGTATTTAGCTTTTGCTGTTCTGTCCTTAAGACAACCACCAGATACATTTCAGCTTTTCTCCAGGGCTAGTGACATGAAATAACAGCAAACTCTGCCCAAACCACAGGCACATGCTCTCACCCAGAGCAAAGACAGCAGGTTTCAATAAGGTACAGTTGTCTGAATTTTCCTTTGGCAGTGGTGCAGACACAGAGAAAAACAAATCTAAGGGAGATGGCCACAGGGAAACTCGTGTCCACAAACACTGTGAATCTGGGCATGGGGAGGAGAGCTTTTAGGCTGCATGCTAATCAAAACAGGTTTGTGAATTAAGCAGAAGAAAATTATTTGCCACTAATTCCTAGCACATCCAAGTATATGTGACTTTGTAAGTAACTTTGCCTGTGTTAAATAAGTACATGGCTTTGTCATCAGTTTCTTTTACAACTAGAATCAATCTACAAGAGCATGAGCAAAGTGCTGGGGTCCAGTCCAACACTCATGGAATGTCCTTCTAAGAGTGTCAGGACTCTGTGCCTTCAGAAGGTGACTGTGCTGAGGTACACTGAAGAGGACTCAGTCAATAATTCTTGAAATCTAATTCCACATCTTGCAGGCACTAATCCAAGCCCTGCTAAGGTCAATAGCAAGACTACTGAAGGCACAAACAGATTTTAACCCTGACCAGGTTTAAATTCTCCGTCCTCTTGAATCAGTTGCTTCATTTTCCCAGTGTGTTAAATTGAGAATGAAATGCTTTCATACATAGCATGAGCACTGAGAGAATGCACAGGTACCAACAGTCAAACATCCTGGAAATGAAAATCATTCTCTGAAAACTAAAAACTATTATTATGCATTGCAGTGATGGAAAATCCAGATGAATTTCTAAAGAGTGAAGCTCTTGTTTGGACCCCTGAAGAGACTGATGGTGTTTGCATCTCCAGAGAAGCTGATGCATTCCCCCTGGATATTGCTGACAAACCATGACAAGAAACTATAGATGGGGTGTCCAAAGGAAATACTGGTCTGGACTCTGAGGTGCAGAGAAAAAAGAATGATAAAGTCACCGGAAAAGAAAGTCAATAAATTTGCCACATCTGTGATAGGATCTAGAAGAATCCCAAGTTTAACTATATTAATGCTATTGAGTGGTGCAATAATAGAAGTTGGATATATAGCTCTTGTCTAGAAACAAGGGATGATCATCCATCAGCACCACCACTGCAGTCTGCTCCACGTCCTGGCAAAATGCCTATTTGGAGCAGGGCCAGGACACCAAACTCAGCACTGGAGGCAACTCCTGTTGAACTAAGATTGTTGGTCTCTAGCATGAAAGAAAATTATACGAGTTATGCAAGGATTTAAAAAATAGGAATCAATCCTGCCCACATATGATTTTTTTTAACAGATCCTCTTAAAGACATGATTATTAAGATATTGTAGACTTTAATATGTTACACTAAACAAAAAGATATATTGCATTCATAAGCAACACATCTGAAGAGTTTAAAAAGCAATATTTTATGCTTTCAGTCATCATGGCATTCTTTTTAAAGGTATCTATATATATTTATGCAGCTAGGTAAGGGTTTATAAATTATAAAACAATCTGGAAGAAGAGACAAAATTTTAATTTAAAAAATGTTAATAAAGAATTATGAAATGAAATAATTAAAATGGAAAGTAATCAGAGATTATAAAGAACTTTAAGAATGGAAAAGCACATGTTGATCAAGTTAGAGGCCTTGTGAATACTGTACAAAAGGTTTGAAAATTCACACATTTGTATAGGAAAAGAAAAGTATTTAACAACAATATTTTGAAGTCCATGTTCTGCCTAAATTTGGCAAAACAAGTTAATTCCTGTTTCATCTGATAAGAATTTGGCATGGTGTGGAACGATAAATACGTCTGGAAAGCAAATATTTGGAATTGGCAGTCAGAGAGGCAATAAGAAAAACCTTGAACACGTGGAGTAGTTTTTAAAGCTTCTTTTTCTTTCAAGTGGAATAAAAGAACAAAATATTTCACAGGAAATCTCTGAGTCTGAAAATCCAGAAGAACAATAAAATTCCTTTGATGAAAACGTTCGAACACAGTAAGCATTCTAACACAGTAAGCAGTGCAAAACAATTGCTTTTATTAGGGTCCATTTTGGAAGGGCAGGAACAACTTTGTCCTCCATAAAAATACCACACAATCTTGTAGAACCATCCTCCTTTCCTTCTTTGGCAATGGTTGCTGTCTGAATCACCTTATGTTTTTGCCACATTATTGCTGTGCTCAGGTAACAAGGATGTTTACTCCTGCCAGCTGCCAGCTTTTGGGTCTTGCCAAACAGCACATACTACATCGCCAATACTAAGTTACCACCATGTTTCCACCAGCCCTTGCCACAAGGTATTTATCTGCTCAAAATCACATTTTAAGGGTATAATCCCCTCTACGATTTATAGTATTAGCCCTTAGGTGTATCTTCTTTTTTTCTTTTTTTTGCCTGCAACTGCCAATTGTTTCTGTGTAGTTTTATGACAGCTGCCAAGTTGTATTTCTGTTGGATGCATAAGAACATCCACAAAACAGGGGTTTGTGAGCACAGACATGGAAGGTTTCCACCATGGATATCATCAGCCATGTGGCTCAGACCTGCTGGTCAAAAACACAGAGAAATGGTGAGCAGTGTAAACAATGATCTGAGCACAAAACAACTAACAAAAATAATAAACGCTAAAAAGGTTCCCATAGCCTGGGAGTGATAATTTTACACCTACAAAAATAGTCTGTTTTCTGCTAGGGAATGTCAACATGAACTGAAAGGACTAGGACAGTCCTGGCAGCAGCTGGCAGTAAATGTACTAAGATGCTTCTTAAACTTTGTTTTCTGTGGAGGGAAAAAACGATCTGGAGACCAGATATTTGATTGTGTACTTCAGAAACACCATTGCTGAGTATTTTGAGACTGAATACTGAGTTGATTTCTAAAAGTTGAAATTAAAATTTTCCTGAAAAAGAGCAAAGCTAATAGAGAATCTGCCTCACTTACAACACATACATATATACATACATATATGTGTATATACATATATATACTATCACTAGAAAAAAAATTGTTCCTATTTTTTTATTTGAAATACAGAAAGTATCTTATAATAGAAAGGGTTAATCTAAAAACTTGTATTTTTATCTAAAATTCTTCCTCAGAACTCTGCAGTCTACCAGGGCAATCTAATATTTTCCCTATGAGCAATTAATAATGCATATTCAGCTGCCAGCCAGAGATCAAGGCTGGATCACTGTTTTCCCTGGTCATTCAACCCCTAGCACCTTCTGGGTTTCACAAAACTTCTGGTGGAAGTGACTTGTTTGGTCAATATTTAGGGTTTCTCTCATCAGCATCTTTGAATACATTTCCTTGACCAGCTTAGACATCATTAAATGTCTAGACTTGTCTGCCTCTTAAACAGATGCTGCATTGTCTGGTAAATGTCTAGGCACATAGCCATAAACAAAGGTGGGGTAAAAAACATCTGACTGTGTGCACACTAACGTGTTATAGTTACTACCGTCCTGTCTCAGAGCAAGGACCATCTGACTGTGGCCGGTAGCAGAAGCCTGGGGCACCAGAATAAGAAATAAGCACGTAAAGAGCAAAATATTCTTAGCTTATGTACATTGAGTGCTTACATATTTTCAGTGATAGAGATCATAACTGAACAATGCTTTCTAGCAGGCATCTATTCCACATAACTTGATTTATACCTTTTCACTAAATCTTGCTGTGTACCTACTTATATTTTGAATCCACTGGACCCTGTTTGTATCTGTGGCTTTCACAGTGTGCTAGTGAGTAGCAACTGAGTTGGGAATTGTGCTTCCTTTCTTTGCTAAAACAAGGTATTTGGCAGTTCCAGGTGCACCTTCTAGTTCTTCCATCCTGAGAAATCATGAATCTCTTATTCACCTTACCCACAAGATTCCAGATTTCATTTCTGCTTTTATATTTTGCCATGTGTTCTGCAAAGTGACCTTTGTCTCTGTGAAACTGCTACGAAGGAATATGGATATGGAACCTCTGATTTTGGCCTCTTTTAAAATCATGAGAAGATAAGTGCAAGGGCAGAGATGTCTTTGTAGGTGCTCCCCTAGTCCTGAGTTTTTGAAGAACTGAGTGCTGAAGATGTGGGCAGATGCCCTTACAGAGATGCTGCAGGAACACAGCCAATGAAGGACCAAGTGAGCACAGGACTCCTGCGGGAACAGGAGTAAGAAGTGCAGGATCAATGCTTGTGTGTGTGTTTGTGTGTGTGTGTGCACACGTGAAGGTGTCTGTTTGGAAGAGTGGAAAGGAGTGAGTTGAGAAGGCCCAGAAAATCAGCTTCTTGACCTCTGGCTTTCTCAGTTGGCCGGGGATCCCTGTTAACAGCATTCAGCAAGAGCTACATTCTGTGGAACAGAGTCTGGTCTGTAGCAAATCCAAGTGTCTGAGGGAGTTTTGACAAAACAGAGGGTGAGGGGGAATACAGATGAATGTTTCTCATTAATAATCAATGAAGTTATAATTTATGTGAACTCTACAGTGTCTGCCAGACCCACTTAATAAACAAAGCCCTTGTAGCATCATCAAAACACTTGCCACTTGAAAATTACGTCTATGAGACATATATCACTGACAAAGCTTTACGGCTGTCTTATTGTACTTGTTTTTTTGAAGAAAGCACGGTATCTGGACAAAGGAATACTTTACAGCAGACAATCCCAAAACTTTACATGCCGTTCTTCAGAGCTAGTTATGCTGTAGCTGAAAACACTAAAAGCAAATCTGTCCTCCTCTTGATCCCTGCCCACAAAATCACTTGACAAACACTATATTTAGAGCAATATACATGACAAAGACTAAATTAAAGAAAACCACCTTCTCTTTTTACAAGCAAATCATGGGGTGAGTCCTGGTTCAACGTTTTTGCTGCAGCGCTTGGCACAACAGGACCTCAATCTTGTTTAGAGCTTCTAATGCAATGCAAATAATAGGAGAGAATAACAAATAATAATAATACAACAACGTGTTACCACAATGGATACCACTCTCCTCCAAAGATGCAATTTCAACACTGTTGTGTAAAGGAATATACAATGTTAATGTTATTTCTAATACTGTTTCTGCTTATGGATAGCCACTATATGGATAGTGCCATTTTTACCTCAGAGGGGTTTCAGGCACTATCTGCCCATGGTGAATCTATTTAGTTTCCTCTTAGAACATGTCTGCAAAAAAATACCTGACAGACAAGCCCAAGAGTGATCTGGAAAACTCAGCACTTAATGTTGAGTGAATCTGATGATAACTTGTCAGTTTTTAATGCCTGACATCTGCATGTGTAAGAAGCTAAGTCAGAAAAAAAGTGACTAATCTTAGTCACCATCCACAATCAGCTGCTCTTTCATGTGGAAAATCCTGTTGCCATTGCAGCAGAAACGTGGGGATGAAAACTGCAATGGTAGAAAACAGAAAAATAGAAACAAGGAAAAATGTGAAGAGAAAAATCAAAATAAATGCAGGGAAAGAGATGAAGGAGAGCAAAAGAGGAAAAGACAACAATATTGTCTGCACTGTCTATGCCCATGCCTTATCCACAGGCTCTTTTGACCTGTGCCAGGATTTTGAAGGATTCATGAGTTCATAGCAACATCCAGAATACTGACCTTCCAAAGTCTCTGCTGCTTAAGAACCTTTCCACAGTTTTGGAATAATGAGCTTCTTCCACCTTTTCACCAATAAATCACTTACTTGCATGGGGTCAGTCACAAGTTCATTGTGAAGAAAATAACAAAAATGCAAATTGTGCACAGTGCCACCTGGTCCTCAGTTAATGGCTCCTGAGCTGGTTTGCAAAAATATGGGGCTGGCCAATATGCAAGATGCAATGTAATACATTGCCTATGTGTAAAATGTGCACAGCTGTTATTTCCTGACTTTCAAAAGTCTTTGTGCACTCACTATTTGCTGCTTGGGACAATCTTCCCCTGTTCTGAGATCTTTCCTTCCATTTCTTCAATTCTGAGCTCATCACAGTGGGCTATTTAGTAAGGTTAACCTTAGCCAAACTAAGTAGCCTCTTTAAGCTCCACTGGAAGCTGTTCAGTCTGTTTGCCAAATGAACCTCTTCCTAAAATAAAACTTCACCATGTTCCTTGAAAACAAGATCACCTTTCACTTCAAAGCCCTAGAAGATGAGAAAAGAAATAAATGAAACATGATTACACAGCCTAGGAACTGTTAATGGATTTTTTCTTGGTTGATATCTAGGAAAGCGCTGTATTCCAGAAATTTGAGAGGCATTTATACAGGCACAAAAAGAAAAAAAAAATTGGAAGACATAAGCTCCTAAGATGCAAATGAATACTGAAAAGAAATTGGAGAAATAGGAAAAATTTCAATTCCCAGGCTACACTAATACTGAAATATAACCCTTATAATAAATGAAACATAAAAAGCTTTCAGTGTGTAAAGATGGTAAAATACCATCTTCTGGTTATTAGTGTGACCTCAGAGAAAATGGGTGAAAAAAAAAAAAATTCAGACATTCCACTGGACATTTTCCAAATGGAAACAAAAGGGACTCATTTTTCTCATGAATCATGAAAGAAATTCTGGCTATTAATCTGGAGTTTCTGTGTGGATTCTTGAATCTGTGGAATGCATACAAACACTCTCCTTGCCTTTCCAGGGTCACAGGAGTAACAACAGCCTTGCCAAAACTGGAAAGAAGCTGTACAACCCAGAAAGGTGTAGAAGCTGCACAGTCAAGTTCTCACAGAAACACAACAAAAACTGTGCTCTGACAGACTGAAGGGTCCTTCTAGCCCTCTAGCCCAGACACCTGCCTCTAACAGCAAATCCCTAATTTTGTTTAGTACCAGAACAGAACAAATCTGAAGTGACACTTCCATATAATATTCTCCCAATCTCCAACACTCACTCTGCTGCTCAGGGGCTTCCTAAAGCAGAGGAAGTTTTGTGCCTCCTCCAGGTTTATTTTTGGATGAAAATACCAATGAGCTTTATTGCATGGGATGTATTTCTTTTGGTGCCATTACAAGAGATGACAGAAAGTTGCCCTGTGAAATCAGCTGGAAAATCTTGAGCGACGATATTTCAAACTTTTAACCAAGTTACTCTACATGCATGCTTCTCTTTTAAAAGCCTGAGCAAACAGCCAAAAGAGAGACTTAAGCTATAATTTTAAATGATTATTCCTGGTACTATTTTCCTAGTCTCTTTTATGTTAATAATTTAAATAACAGTGTCAAAACTCTTAAATCTACAGTATCTTTAACCCACTGAGTACTAGAAGAAGGTTAAATATACTGGATATAGTAAAGATTTGCAGTCTGTATATGAATGTAGTAAGAAATCTTGATATTTTGTATTATCCTCCACTAGAACTGTTTGACCTCCATACAGTTTATGGCAGTAACTTGTAGGACAATATTTGAATGCTCTGTGCATGAGCAGAATACATGTTGGATTTGAATTTGATTAACTAACTGTTGAGGAAGTAATAGAGTGGTACTTGGTGAATTAATAAACTGTTTGTTGGTTAAGAGTTAACCAAGAATCCTATCTTGAGAATACTATGCTACATAAAACATGATCTGAAAAGAATCCAGAGTTGAGAGCAGCAAGTAATGCTCCTGAGTGTCTCTAGAAATAGCTATCTTAATTAAACTCCAATGCACTATGACAAAGCTATTTTGGCTAGATTTTTGCTATAAAAGCCATCTAGCACCTCAGCAACCTGAAAACACTCCTACGTGCTTAGGTCTCACTGCAAACAGAGTGTTGGTGACTACAGCTCTTCAGGAATATGGGAAACCATTTATCTTTACATAAGCAGGTACCTTACTTTACATTCTTTCACCTCACATAAGCAGGTACCGTAGCTAAGGGCCAGCTCAGGCCATGGGCAGCATGGCTCCATCCAGACCAGAAGGATTTGTGAATTCCCAGGGGTCACAGACAGGTACAGCCTCAGCACTGGGGAGCCATGTGGGGAGGAAGAGAGTGATCTGTGGTGTCAAGGGAGCTTGCAAATAGACAGAGATGGCAGAGGATATAAAATCAGACACAACCAGCAACTTAAAGAACAAGCACTTCGCATTGAGGAGGATGGGATGAAAGTTGTATAAACCAAGAGAATGGAAAGTACTGTCCAAAGTCCTCTTCCTTCAACATTCAAGGGAGAAAGAAGGGCAAAAAAGACTGTGGAATTTATTCACAATTCTTAGTCAACCTTCTTTTCTCCAGCTTTGGATAATCTACAACACCCTCATCTTTGACTGATTTGACACGCCCTCAGTTTTTAGCTAGAGACGTGCCAGGAAGGAAGGTAATAAAGTCTGCTAGACAAAAACAGAGTATATTGCTTATCAAACAGGAGAGGGTCTTTTTATCTTTTTCATTGTTAAATCTGGGATTTTATCCGTGTTCTCAAACACAAATAAATAAGTAAAAAATATTAAATAAATAAAAGCTATAAACTTCCACAGGTTAACATTGCTTGATCTGCAGCTTGCAAGTTCATGAATGTAGTATTGGGCTTGAGCTAAAAATATTTAGAATTACAGTTTTTGAAACATCTCTTAGTAAGTGAAGGCTCCCTTTGGCCACCTCCCCACTTCTCAAATTTCACAGTTTGAAAATTTTCTGATGCATTCACTGCAATTCAAGACAATGTTTCAAATTCCCCTTCCATCTATCAATTCAATATCTCAGTGATTGGTTGTAGATCTTGATGATATAAGCACAAGGGCCCTCTCAGTTCCCTGAAGTGCCTGTTTTAGGCAGCCAGACTCAATGGCCAAATGACCAGCAATGGTGGTAACTGGAGTACTCTCCACGGCTGGTAGAGAAATCCCAAATGGGACACCCCTAACTTCATAATAAATCAATTCCTCTTCATATTGTTTGAGTACAGTAATTATCCCATTGACCAGTTTAGAAGAGGCTTGATATTAAAACAGTGTCAGGAGAATGTACATCATGCTAAGGTAGATAAGGGTAGTCCATATGTCTGAAAGCTGTTACCTCAGCCTTTTAGCAGACTTAGACAGAAATTTCTGCGTGTTTTGACATCTCTGGGTCACAACCATAAAGTTTTCCAGCACAAGTACAATAATTACAACATTATGAATACATTTTTCAGCTCATCTCCATTCCTTCTGTATATCCCACAGAGCAGAAAACCGTTCTTTCCACCATCTGGGCATTTCTCTAGTACAAGGAAGGTCAGCAGCAGCTAGAGATGCCAGAGTAGCCAGCTGCTCTGCAGCCTCCCTCCCTGGGGCCTCAGTACCAGAGCCATTATCAATGGAACGGTGAGGACTAATAAACCTTGATTTTGGCAAATAGCCCAGGGGCAGCCAGCTGGAATGGGTTAAATCATCCTGAGGTTCTTTTAAGATACTCTGGGACCTGTGCAGGGCAGTGCACAGAACTGGGTTAATGCTTCTGGCCCCCAGCGACTCCTTGCATCTCTCCTGTCTCTCACAGCAAGGGGAAATGGATGCCTCAACTAATAACAAACCAGAGCTGAGCATGTGGAGAACACCAGGCCAAATATAAAACAGCTGGGGCTCTCTGGCCAGCCATTAGCTTAGCTCAATCACAGCATTGCCTGGAGTCTTCTAGAAAATAGGTAAAAATAAGATGAGTAAATAAGAAACTTCCAAATCAACCAGAAAAAAAAAGTACATCTTGAAACATTTGTATAAAGCTCTCACGTCTTGTGAAGGAATTTATTATGACATAGCTTTTATTTCCTAATGGACACAAACCTCTCAGCATGTTCTTCACCAAAAACAGGACTAAAAATATGAGAAATGCTTACAGGAGGAAGAAGGAATCTCTCCAAGAACACTAGCATCTTTGTACCTCCAAAATAGCTTAACATAGCAGCATTGCTCTTGTCTGTCTTTCATTGTGGAGGCTATATTTCACTTTAGAAAGCAGCAGTCTTGTCAACATTCTTACAATGTCATATTTCATTACTTAGTTTAACAGAGGAAAATCTTGTCTGAAAAGAAAGCAGGAACTTTTAAAAATGAAGAGCATACTAGAGGAAGCAGATTGAGACAGTGTGCACAGAATTAGCTCAAGTTTTATATCTCCTGTGCATAACACATTTTAATTTAGATTATATTAGTGGTTGTGTGCAAAACTTGTGACTTAAAATTCTTGCTGCTCGAAAATTTCATCTGTAATTTCTGGCAGCCTGCACTGAAGGTTCAGCTGCTAATATTGCAGAGCAGTGAACTAAGTGCGTAGTAATTTCACACTCACATAAAATCAACCCCACCATTCAGAAATGAAATTGCCCTTTTTGGTATTTACAATTTACCATCAGAACACTCTACATGTGACTCTCTAACAATATTGTCAAGTAAGGTTTGCAAACAGCAAGAGCATAAGATACGTTCATTATTTCAAGAAGTATCTCTGTTTTTACAAATTAAAATAAAGGCAAATTATGTCAGACAGACTTTCTTTCAAATTATAATTATTCTTTATCCCATTTTTAGTGAAAATGCATTTCTTTGTAACAATTGTGAGCTAGAATATGTTATCCACATTAAGATGCTTCTTTTGCTTCACTCTATACATTTCCACAGCTAGGGTTCTGTCAATAGCTTTATCATTTTTTTTTTCCAGAGGTTTGTAAGTCAACTGTAAAAGTAAGTTCCAAGATGAAAATCAGCAGAGTGTTGGTTGTCAGTTCAAGGATATATGATAGCATCGTTCTTAATATAACTTTAGCATATTTTTTCAAACATGAAAAAAAAAACCCCAACCCAAACCTCCTTCGCCAGCTTTGTTAAGCCTTGTTTTACAAGGTGTACAACTACAATCTCTGGTAGTGAAGTAAAAAAAAAAAAACAACATAAAGACACTTGCAGCATGGTAATGTGTTGGGGATAAAGGTGTAGTTGTATTTTAAATTCTGTGTACAATAAATGCAGCATAATTGAGCAATGCTCAATAAATAATGGGTAATTATTTAAGACTGAAAAACAATCTTTGCTAAAGTCTTTCCCAAGAGGCTGTCAAAGAAACTGTGCAGGCATAAAGCGAGAGACAAGGTCTTGTCACGTTGACACAGGTCAGAAGCTGGCCAGAGAGATGGAAATTCAAGAACAGGAACTAACAAACGCTTTCCATCTGAGATGAGTAGTGTGATTTGAGGTAATGTTAATAATTGTATTGAAAAGAAAGAGAGTAATGTTACAGCAAAATATCCAACAGATATAGAGCTAATTGCCTGAAAAAATATATATTTATATATAAAAGGCATTTTAGAGGAAGCAAAAATAAGGAAGAAAGGAGAGCACAAGGATGTCAGTGCTAACAAATCCCAAATGAGTCTCTTTGCAGAGGACAGGCTGAATGGTTCATGCAGGAAAGACCTGGTAGTGTGGCACTGTGCATTGAAGGGGTCAGGGAAGTCAGTTAAAGGTGAGCCTGGAAAAGGGATAAGAGAAAAAGGTATGGGAAAATTACTGCAAGGCTCTTAGAAAACCCAGATTCTCACCTGACACACCGTGCTCTGCATTACTCACTCCATCCTCTCCAAGGAATATAAAAGCACAGCAAAAACAGGACAATGAGTATCATCAGGAACATTATAAAGTAGCTTAGAGGAACCACGGCTGAAAAAGCCTTGGATTGCTCACTGGGGAGAAGAGGCAGTTGTGTAGGAGCATTACAAAGCTCATGAATTTTATAGAGGAGAGAGGTGGACAGGGACTGTGGACTCTGTTACATGATACAAAACTGAGAAGCGTTTAGTGAAATAAATAAAGAAGTTATAAATGAAGAACAGGTAGGTGGAAACTCTTCCTAATTGCAACAAGAATTACTCCCATGAAACTCCATGTTACCTAAAACTTAACTGAATGAAGATCTTAGCAGTATTAAAATATAAATAAAGAAAGAAATGCAGACAAAAACCACACAGAGAAATACATCACATACCTTAGACAACAAAAGTGTTCAAAGTGAATAACAGGAGGCAGGGTCATCTATTATTAAAATCGTCTGACACTTCCTATTACAACACCCTGTTGTCAGTTGCTTTTAGCTTTGCCCATCATTAACAGTTTGGACTGAAATTTTTACACATCGAATATCTGCCTGAGGCTGAAATACTCTGGAAAATTTTAGTCTGAACAATTCAACTGCTACACAAATGGAGCTAGAGAAGAGTCCTTGTTTTTTTTATTTCATTATTTAAAAAAACCTGATGTGTCTCAGCAGCTGTAGCCCTTCCAGACTTCTGAGGGAGGATGTAATATTTCAGAATTGAAAAGCCTTTGCACTGGAGCAGTAACATTTGCCATTCTCTTTAAACTCTACCTGAAAATTCAGGTAAATTATGCCTTTGAATAAAATTATATTCACTCCTACTCTGAAAAATAGGTCTAATTTTGGCTTTAATAGCTGAAATCACAAAGGATTACATCTTCCATGAATGCCCTGGATTATGTTTGTGCCTCTGCTCAGCAAGCAAGGAAAGAGTTAAGGCAGAAAGATCTCAGCTATTGTTAACATTTGAAATGATTTGTTTCAGCTTTTTATAACTTGAAACCTAAAGTTGCCTTCTACTTTCTGTGCCTTCGGTCTGTGAGGTTTCCAGCTCAGCTGGTGAGGACAAATCTAACCTTGTGACACTTGCTAAGATCATAGTGGTTAAATCAGAAGATTGTCTGAGCAGCCTAAAAGCCTGTCAGGTCTGGAGCAGCTAATTGGGTCTTGCCTCATATGTTCTGCCTGTGATTTTTCCAGCAACAGAACACAGAAAACAACAATGCCAGCAAGAAGAATTTTCCCCAAGTCTTGCTATCCTTGTCTCTCTCTTCATTTATGGGAAAAAATATCTTTCATGCCGCTTCTAGGAGAGGTTTGCAAAGTTCTGAAAGTTTGCCTTTGTTCACTTGCTGACCCTTTCATTTGAAACATCTCCACTCTGCAGGAGTTTTGAAGAGAAACCAACTTTTCAGACTACAGTGGATACATTATGACCAGGATGTATCTAGTCCACTCTGAACCAGCTGTTAGCTCCCCACCTAACCTCAGTTTTACCAGGGAGGCAGAAAACTTGAAGCAGTAAGTGAGGGCCAGACAGATGATAGCAGCATTTTGCATCCACTCCAGGGCCAAAGAGAGAATGTGTCAGAGCTGATGATATCACCTACCCTCCCTTGCCCTCCTCTCCATCAGAAGGGGCTCAGTTCTAAAATGGGCACAGGAAAAGGCACACAAGGAAATAGTGGTGGGGGAGGAGAGAAGGGAGAGTGACTGGCCACGCCATCAGCTTGGTTGGCATGGGGTGGATGGCTTAAAACCTGTAGGCAGCCCATGTTTCGCTGGTTGAGTCAGTAGATTCGCTTGGGTATTTTCACACCAGCTGAACTGATTAGCTCTGCAGGTTATGTTCTCTGCCGTAGTACAGCTGTATTCAGGGGAGCCTACAGGAGAGGATTTTGGCACCTGGGACTGACAGTGACTGCTTTGTCCTTTGCTTTGTGCTGAAATGGCTGCAGGACAGTTTTGAGTTTTGTGGGGCTGTGGTACTTAACAAAGGCTGCTAATGGGCCACGTGCCCTGTGCTCTGCTCCGGGTAATGCCAGCTCTTAACCACCTTTGCCATGCCAGTGAGTTTTTGGCCTTTGACATTTTAGGCAGCTTTATAGCTTATTTGCACTGCTGAAATGGGACAGAAGGAGGAGGTTAAGAAAGGTCCTTTCTAAGCCTAGCATAAGGACTTTTAACTCAGCCGATAAATTTGCTGTTGAGAGGTTTCCAACCAGTTCCTCTGGTCTCCGGGTTCCAGCACTGAGAGGATTTATGTTTCACACCATGTACTGTAGTTCCAGATATTTAAATCAAGAACATACTTGTCTGAGCTTCACAGGAAAGTATACTACTTCAGATAGAATTATGGCCAACATCTTTATGTTTTGTTGCCACTTAAACATTAAACAGCTCCATGCTGCCTTGTATAATTCTCAAAACAGTCAGGTTTCTCAGATTAAATGCCAGTCTCACATTATGAAACAAGTTGTGTTCCTGAGAACTAAATCACAAAATAACTATGGTACCAGGCCAGGAACTCATGTGTAATAATTTTGCCCCCATCTTTTCCAACATTTCCAGATTACAGGTCTTATGTTATCATGAACAGTCATGGTCACGGTACCCCTCCAAACATGAACTGATGTCATTCCAAATCACAGATGAGACATAGCCTATCCATCAAAAAAACACCCAATGTGGCAGAAGTAATGGAAAACCCTTCCCACTTTATCTGCCACTTTATAAATCTTGCTGCACTTGACTGAATCTTTTTCCCTAGGGGTTGTTAAATTTCAGCAGAATTCTCTGTCATGTTGTGAACTGAATGTGAAAAAGCAAAGTGACCAAACTGATACTCAGCAAAGCTAAAATGTATAGTAACACTGATTCTGAAGGTCAGCAAATGACAACTTTTTAGAATGATTTTAGAAGAAAAAAAAAGGCAGGGAAAAAAAAAGCCTCTTCAGGAGAAAAAAACCTCATCGATCTCAAAAAAAAAAGGGGGAGGGGGATGAAAAAGAGATGGCTGATACAAGTAAAGATAAAAAGGTAAACCACCCAGCAACTTCTTCTTTGACATTTTCCTTTGATGGCAATCTACTGCAAAGCAGAATACTCTAAAATAAATATTTTGGACTGCACTTTGCATCCAGTTCCACCAGTGTGACTACACTGCTACTAGCAGGACTGTGCCAGAGTCCCAGGTGGCAAGGATGAAAACAGAAACTCATTATGGAATAAGAAATGTAAGAACTCTTTGGTGAGAGCACATTCCCTGCAGAGTGCTATGAAAGTAAAAAGAACATTTAAATAATACTGGCCCTTGATCCCTTCAAAAGCTGAAAGCACGTTTATTCAGCTTGAATTCCAAAATCCCAGCCACGGTTTCTAAAATATGCTTGATCCTTGTGTAAAACCCTTTGGCATTTTCTTTCAGAGAAAAGATCTCCAGCTGTTATTTTTACAGTTCATCTTAAGTAAATGTATGTGTTTAGCTAAACAGGCTTAAATGCAAGAGGCACCTAAGAGAACAAAGATGAAATGCTTGACTTGATTTATGGACCAACTGTCAAATTCTTGTTTAGAACATCTGGCTGGTAAGGTGATTTGAAAACTTTTTCTGCCAGTGAATATCAGCACAGTAGGCTCTTCTACCTTACAGACAGCTCTAAATTGTAAATGTAATTAGTGAAGAAGTGGCATCAGAGTGTATGTCTAAAGTCACATTCAGCTTATCATGCTCATTCAGCTTAACCATGCTCACAAAACATTCATTCTACAGCACTGCTAACACGTAATGTGCAATCATTTGCAACTTTTTAATTAACAAAATATACAAAATATCAGCTTCAAAACGGGAAAGTTGCTACCTACAAGCTGCACAGGCAAGTGCAGGTCTGTCTCTCATGAGAGCCCTTCAAAATAAGCTCATGGGCCTTCAAGACAGCTTCTCAGCAGCCACTGTGGCCTGGATTTGGTAGCCCAGCTTTCTCCCACACACCTGTATCCATTCCCTCTGGCTTTGTCACACAGGTCCAGCAGGAATCCTTGGGAGAGAGAGGAACCTCACCCGCCCTCTGCCCACGTTCATCTGTTTTTCAGCCCAGTTTCTGCAGTTTTCCATGAACACAACAGCTTGCATGGGCATAAATGCCACAGCAACATTCCTAATTCAAAGGCTGATATAATCTAAACTCAACAAAGCAAGGCTGATCCCAGGAAAATTGATTTATTTCTCTGTCTTCCCCTGTTTTGCAACAACATGACAACTCAGAGATGACACAATCCAGGAACCCTTTCTGTAATTCAATTCTAGTTCTGAAGCAAAAATCTACTTTCATCTTGGGTCTAATCTAATATCAGGGAACGATGAGGTTTTTTGTGAGGGATTTCTTTGTTCCCTGAGAAAAAAAGCAGCAGCTTTATTGTAGCAAGCACTTTCAGATGAAATGAAGATAACACCAATCTGGGCCCTCTCTATAGATTCAGAAAGATTCATATCACCCACACCAAAACATCTAACCACAGCATCTCAGACAGGAGCCTTTAACCCCCTCATATGGAAAAGCTGGAAAAGGTGAAAAAGGTCATGATTTCATAGTGTGATTTATCCCACCTGCAGCAATTTCTGCATTCCCTGAAGGAGATTTTTATCTCTTTTCAAAAGCTGTGGCAGAAACCTACTGTCATCACAGGCCTTTCTTTGTCATTCCTGTTGTGCATCCAATAGCAGGGAGGCAGAACCATGTACTATGAAGAAACCACTGGGAAACTACTGCATTACCTTATTAAACACCACCAACAAAAAGGAATTATATCTCAAATTCAGACTTGGTGGAAAAGTTACTGTGAACTACAGAAGCAACTTAGAACAGTCTCATTTTGGCTAAGCCACGTTAGAAAAGACACCGCTATATTCTTGAGTGGTTCTGCATACAGGCAACAGCCAAGACATTTACTGACAAAGATGAGATTTTCAGACATGTTTAAAACATTGAAGAGCTTCATCACATGAAAATTTCACAAAAGCCATTGACTAGAAAACTGTTGCAAAAGGGACAAGATGAAAAATGTGTCAGACTGAAATGGAACAGCAGTCCATTTTGAATGAGGCAAAAGGGATTTAGAAGATACAGAGCACGGGATGAGAAGCTGGGGATTTTTTTTAGACATTGTGTTTATAAATGATAAGAAAAAAAATTATGGAAGTAGCATATTTGTTTCAATTTCCAAAAGTATTTGACAAGTTTCCATAGGAGAGATTAATGGCTAAGAGGCATAGGGCAAGAATAAAGAAGTAAAGAAGTCTTCTGTGTATAAAATCTAGCTCAAATTGTTGCTTTGCCCTTAGAAGATGACTATGCCTTTTACACAAGGGATCTTTTCCTTACAGCCATAAATTGACCATTATCCTGTGGGTGTGGACTTGGAGGGCTACTTCAAAGATAATGTCACACATTTGTAATAGTATTGCTGTAGCTGTAATGGTCTGAAACAAAAGCAGAGCAAGGCTTATGGGTCGGTATAGTCAGAAAAAAAAAGAGAAGTCCATGTTCAGGTCTGAGAAGCAGTGAACTTCTAAGAGAAGTACGCATAGGGAGCATATCCTTTGAGTTTAATTAGATATGTTAAGTCAGGTAGACAAAAAAAGCTGTTTGGCACCTGTAAAATAAAGGGAATATTAAAAACAAAGTGGCGACACTGTGATTATTCTGTAAAAGAATAGATAGGTAAGCCTATGGCAGATAAAAATATTAATAAAGGGGGGAAAATTATAGTGTACTGGAAAAAACTACTCCTTCCTTTGATTTTCACCTTTTTATTGTCTGCTATAATTAAAGTTTTAGTCCCCTGGTTGCCTCAGACAATCAGAGGGCTGGTGCATATTTTTCTAGCTACGTGAGCTGGTCCAAGAAGCAATATGAGCTTTACCCACAAATCTTGGTTTGTACGAAAGGCAGGCAGGGGTAGTGCCTGCTCCTAGAAATGCACGCCACTTGCTTCCTTGCTCTGTGAGCAAATCTGTGTTAGAGGAGTCTGCTGTGACCCTGCCTCTCTCTTCTCCTCATCTTTGCACTCACAAAGGTTAGTTTGTTATTGGCACAGCCTCTGAGGTCAGAGCAGCACAGGCTGTGAGTTGACCTGGGCTTTAAATTAAAGGGTTAATTATATGTGATGGAAAGGACTTTTTTGTTTGCTTTTTTCACAGGTTTTCTAATCTAAAAGACAGATGAAGCCTAGTCTTTTATGGTCAGATTCATTTTCTTTTATTTTACTAACACAAGAGAGAAAAAAATTACAACCTCTTATTCCTGCTGGCTCTGCAAACCTCTGCAAATGGAATAGGGAAACTGGGTCCTATTCTGGTCTGTATTATTGACGGAGGGGCTCTCTCCACCTCACTCTGGGATCACTCTCCTCTCTATGTTCATCTCTGAAACTCCAGGGGGGACAATCAAGGCTCCAACAACAATATTTGCCCAACAGCATCTTACTACTGTCTTTTACTGATGCCAGAGCAAAAACCAGGTTTGTTACCCTTTAAATGCCAAAATGAATTTGCAGAGCATGAATAACTTGCAGACCTGTAAACTCTATTTTTATGCAGCCATCAAGAATTGTGTACTTTTCTGATATTTTCAATCTGTAACACAACTGTAAAAGAATACTATGACAGATTGTCATCTTTTGATCATAAAAACATGGTGAGGAATAAAAAAAGTCTGCCAGAGGACAACTTTAGTTCATGCTTACTATATACATATGTGGATGAGGCATTAAACAGAGTATCTCAAGGCTACAGATGAAACAAATTTTGGAAGCACAACAAATAATAGGTCATGTAATCCAGTCTAGTGAGATGCAGCTCTCACGCAACATGGCCCACAAAGGCCAGATGCTATTCTGCACTGGAAAATGTTAAATAGTTGAACGAGAATAAGGCAAACAATCTAGGAAATATCTAAACCCCCTAACTGTCTTTGAATTCTAACAAGAAAACTCTGAAAAAATGCCACTAGATGCCATAGACCTGATGCCTGTTAGCATTCAGAAGGGAGAATGAGAGTACCCAGGAAGAGTGGCTAGAACATGGAGATGTGTGATAATGTTTCTGTTACGTGATCCTTAGAATAATGGAATCTCTCTATTACACCTGAGGAAGCTGAGACCTTCATGCCTGTTAGTAGACATCTCTAGCATTACAGAGATTGCATTCAAATCTATGACACTGCTTTGTTGATGGAAAAATGGAGATTGGGAGGATGAGAAAGCCGGGAGGTAAGAACACAACTGTTTGCTAAAAGAGTTGCGGTAAAAAAGCCCCCCATGGAGAACTCAGGGCCTCAAATCCCTGTATGAATAGTTGGAAGGATGGTTAGCTCTCGTGTCCCCGATGAGCTCAGCTGCTGAAGTAAAGCACTGGAAGAGAGGCAGTCCCTAAGGGACACCAAATGGTGTATATGAGTCATTAGCTATCATCTGTTTCCTTAGCATCGCACCTTTACATTTTGAAGGCATGCACATGTGTAGAGACACACCACCCCATCAGGTGGTGCTGAAGTTATTGGGAAGTACGTGCTAGGATCCTTGATGGAGATGTATGTTTGCTTTGCAGGCCCTCTACTAGTAAATTCCATTAATATATAATAGCCCCCTGACCTTCAACCTTTGTAATGATGGTTACATGCAAGCCCACTTCTGCAGAATCAGATGGTTTGGGGTGGTTTGGGGTTGTTTTATCTTAATTCCAGTTTAAATTCCACTCAAACACCACCACCACCAAAAAAAAAAAAAAACCAACAGAAATGCAGTCAATTTTCTCCTTTTGAAGGGAAAACACAGGACACATGTTTCAAACCACATTTAGATTTTAAAGTTCAGAAATAATACCCTGAATTGCAGCCAGAAATTATCTTAGTCTTGAGGTTGAAAGTCTTTAGTCTTGGGAGTCGACAAATCACTCATGACAAGCCTGAGCCAGCTATGGTTTATTATAAAATCAAGCTTGATTATCTACTTGAGGTAATTAGGCAGACCAGAACAAAAGGACACAAAGTTAAATGGCAACATATGTAGGAAGAACTGGAAGAGAAATCTTGCTTTACAGAGGGTGGTGAATAGCAAGAAAAAACTTGTACTTGATTTTTTTTTCATACACTAAATTCTGGCTAATAACAGAAAGGGACCCACAATATTTGTAATAAGCAGTTCATTAAAATCAGCTACTCAGCCTCTCAGCTGCAGATTCCTCCCAATCCCTGCTACATGCACACAGTGCTGAAATCGAGGTGCAGCTTCTGAGCTCTCTCTGTCCACAACCCACGGCCTTTGCCTAAGTCCTAGGAGGTTACAAAAGTATTAAAAACACAATGAAGAAATAAAAGGATGCTGTGACATTTATTACATTAAAGGACAGCAGCATTGTGTTTGGGTTTATACACATGTAGTGTGAATTAACAGACAACAAAAACCAGTCCCTTCTTCTTGTCCTCTTGTTTTGGTGAATTTATTGCTATTTTAATGAATACTTAATTAATTTATGGTACTGCCTATTATAGCAGATAAAGTTTAGGATAATCTGTGATGTCGCAAAAATGCTTCAATTAAGCACGCTTAATTGAAGCATTTTTGCGACATCGCAGATTATCCTAAACTTTATCTGCTATAATATAAGCATGCTTAATTGAAGTGCCAAAATTGTTACCAAAAGGTGTCAGAAAAGAAGGTTTCAGTGACTGTTCTTGAAATGGTCTAAGTCATGCAAGTCCAAGTATAAAGCAAGACCTGAAATAGAAGATTTCCAACAGAATGTATAAATACATTTGACACATGCAGCTCAAAATAAGGTAAAACCTTGACACTGCAGTTGGTTATAATATTCCATATTTACGCTAGGGAAGTGAACCACTTGAAATACAATTGTGTCAGAAAGAAGAAAAAGTGCTGGACAAGCAGACAACTTGCCCTCTCCCTTCAGTGCAGTCTGGACAAGTCTTTTCTGAAACACAGCTTGTGCTACTAGATCTTTATGAAAAAGGTGACATTAAGCACATCTGCACCTTCTCCCACAGTGCTGTCTTCTCTAAATGCTGCCAAAGCTCTCTCCCTTCTTTTTCATATCCTCCTCTAAATACCACAGCAGCATAGTCAAAGAGGAAGAGAAGGTAGGAATTGTCTACTGTTTCTAATGTGCACAATAGTTTTCCTGTTCTTCAGTGCCTGACTCAGAATATCAGATAAAAAGAGTTAAAACTGCTTTTTCAATTAGCCCCATATTACTGCTGTGCCAAGATACCTATAAAAAATCTACATAATAGACAGGAAACTCCACAATCACTGCTGCTTTTCATGCCAATCAGCATTATCCCATTGTTTCCATGCAGTCCCTTACCTACCTGGTTTATCTAAGTGAAAGAAAACAGACCATGTGCAATTTGGGCTAGGATTGACTCTTAAGGGTTCAGGCATTCTTTAACTTACTAGAGCTCTGTATCTCTAAGCTTTTCCTGAATGGAAATAACAAATAATTACTAAATAATGTAGGCATTGTGGTCAGGAGAAGGAGATTACCTATAAAGGAAAATCTGCTAGAGCCAAGAAAATAATTTTTTAGGAAAAGAAAAATTGGAATAAGAAATACGCAAAACCAGGAAAGACGGATAAAGCTGTTCTTGTTCATGAATAGAGCTATTAAATTTCTGAAGCTACAGTAACAGAATATCTTTTATATTTGGGCAGAATACAATCTAAATCTATATTACAGCATGTTAGAGCATATTGTATGTATTAAGCTTAATTATCTTTCACCTCCATGTCCACTAATAGAACTACTCCAGTGGCCAGCTGCTTCCCATTACAGAGACATTACTCAGCGCTGCTGTCACGGACATCATTTGTCACCACCAGAGCACGGGAAGGTGTGGTAAATCCATTGTTTATCTGACCGAAGACAACATTAATGAAGTATTCTGTTACAAACTCCCTCACATGCCCAGGGATTAGGCTAACTGAAACCCAACTTTCTTCTTCAGTGCGGACCATCAAAAGACATTTTTCCACACTGATCGGTTCTGCTCGTATTTCACAGACAGACTCCTGCCTTGAACTGAATGTGCATCTTCATGCTCTTTGTGAGACCCAGTTCTCATGCTATAAGCAAAGGGCATTTGAAAAGTTGAAGCACAGGTGGCAGAAAGGAAAGAAAACCATGCTTATGTTCTTCTCCTCAAGCTAAAACATAGAAATTAAGCTTCTCATGCTTCCTCTCCAGGGGCCAAGCTCTAAGCATCAACCTAACCTGTGCAGGCAAAGAGCGAGCCTGACTAGGGAAGAACAAAGGATTTTATAACCTTGATGTGGGGTGGCTGTCTTGGGATCCATTCATATTCAAGTCTACCCCTCCCAAGAAGTTTTGCTCTGGGACTGCCCCAGGCGGTGCCATCTGCACCCTCCTGAGAACACTCTGCATGGACTGAGCTAACAGTCCTCTTGGGACTGCTGTGTCCAGCCCCTGTGGATCATCTACACAACCCGTAAACAGCTTTGGCCTAAGGGCTTCAGGTAGCATTGCTTTCACTTTGCCACCTGGACACCAGGACTGTGCTCAGCAGCTCACCTTCCAGCAGCCTGCCACCATTAACGAGCCTTTTTCACCCCTGAATTTACGTAACCCGGTATTCATACCTTGCCTTTGATTAGTTAAAATGGTCAATCTGCTTTTTCTATTGACTTCTATCCACAATAACTCAATTTTTCCATCAGCAAAATGGATGTCACCCAGGTTACACTGGGCTCCCCGTGTTGGCCAAAGAACCTGGGATCCTTGGAAGGGAAAGTGCTGCAGACAAAGCTATACTCCAACAGAAGTAAACAGTTAGTAGCAAATGGTTCCCAACAGCCTCTTGGCTTACTTTATGCAGTGGGATGCTCAGAGTTACTCGTGGGCTTTCTGGTCTAGAATAAACAAACACATGGAAAATAATAGGAATGGAGGCTTTCCAAAGCAAGATAAAAGATGGGGAAAACTTCTGCAAAAATAAAATATTTCCTCATGTTACTTTATTGTAACATCAAATAAGAACATGCCAAACAGATTGTTAGTGGTATAATTACCAACAGCCAGGAATTAAAAAAAAACCCCTAAAACAAAATGCCAAAACATCCAAACAATACGGCTTGCATTGTAAATTTACTCCAGTATTTTGAGGCCATTAAGAAGAGTATGCCAAATAGTAATCAGTCTGTTTTCCTAAACTGTTAACTGGCTTGGATAGAGGTATAACAGTAGAAAGAGAGATACTATATTCCTAAATAAACCTCCACTCCACATTCAACACAAGCTTAGCACTTAGCACTTCTCTCTATGTGGCCCTGCTCACCTCTGAATCTTGTTTATTTGGGACATTCAGCCCTTCATACCGTGTTAAAAAGCACTATTTATCTTCAAGCACTGAGCAGATTTTTATCATTATCTTCATCCCTGGCCTCAATTAAGGTCTAATATAGAGGAGGTACTTGAATGACCTAAGAGGCACACTTAACCCTGATAGTGTGTCAAAAGGCACTCAAGAGTTTCTGCCACATTTCCTCTGGCTGTCAAATCCTTCTCTCCTTTTTCTGTCGTAAACTGACTGTGTTTGTTCCTAGCACTTTAATGTCCCCTGGAGTGAAGTCTCCTTGAGTAACACTCACATGATAGAAAGTGTGATTAACTCTGCAGGCGCTTTTCAGGTCAATGAAAAAAACCTACTTGTTACACTAGTATATAATACTTCAGAGATGTTCCCAGTGGCTCTGCATACTGGGATTCCCACAGTACCTATTCTCTCTCACCCTTGCTGTTCTCCTGTGTCTTGGTAATAAAAATACAGAGTTTTATCTGGGTGTAAGTGCAACACTAATCCTTAACAGTATGTTTCATACAGGTGTAATTATTCTGATGGGTCATTCAGATAATTTGAATGGTATATCTTTTCCTCTTGACTAAAATGTTTCTATAGGGAAGATGATAAGATAGAAAAGAACTAAAATAAAATAAAGATTTTTTTTTTCAGAGCATACCTTACTACATTTCTTTTGCATCATAGGCCGACTTGTTAACAAAACACAACGCATAGAACAGGTTGGGAAGCCATAAGAGATGAAAAGATGCCTTCTGAAGATACCTTGTAACCTTGAGAGGGTTGTAAAATCTATGGAAAGGTGTGGATTTTATTAAGACTTTTGATGTCTTTTTTCATTGCCAGATGCCAAGCCAGTGCAGCATTCAGAACAGGGGTAAAGACACTGAATACTACTGTGCCATGGGGCTGCTGAACTCTTCAGCTCTTGTGGTCTGCAGCTTTCACAGGCAGGGGAACCTGAGCTTGAGGAGCGCCTCAAACAGCTGCCTGTGCACACCAAAGCTTACATCTGGAGGGTGCTAAAATTCAGTCACAAATTATAGATGCTCGAGCATTTTTTTCCTTGGAAAAGTGGCTATCTTCAGCTCATTATACAAGTGACTCACTTCAAAATTTTTGTGGATAGACTATAATGAGATAGCAGGAGTAAAGTGTTAATTACAGAAAAGGAAGCTGTGTTTTGTTAGGCATTCTCTTGGATGATTCGAGTTATGGACTCATCAGCACATTGGATTAGTGGATAAGCAATGGAGTGTAGAAAAAGGAAGCTTTAATAGGTAACAGGGTAGCAGGGGTAGAGTGAAATGAGACTGCCAGATGGCTACCAGTGGCTCCAAGCCTTCAGTAATGGAAAGGCCACAGAAGAAGAGGTATACACATGAGAGTTGGGAGAGTCCTCCGGCCAGCTGACTTAAAATCTTCAGCACTGTACAGTCTTTCTTTGGGGAGCTGCTGAATATAATCAAATATATCTTGATTTTCTACTTGATTTGATTTTCTTCATTAACGTTACAAAAATGGTACACAACCAGAACAGTGAGGAATATGTTTACAATTTAGTCAGCATCTGATGACCTGCAGTGAACAATAATTAATAAAGCATGCCTGGAATCTGAATATAGTGATTGCCTTTAGTTACAGTCTTCATTCTGAAGAAAAAGAGTCTGAATATTATGACTCTAAACACTTTTAGGTCTTGAGCTAATAAAATTCTGGGAAGAACAGTTAACCTTGTGTCTTGAGATTTAGGAGTCTCTAGATCAAAATTTAACAGATCTTTCTGTTATCAAAAAGTACATCTGGGGTTGCAGTTTCAGGATTGTAAGTACTTACTGTAGCAAGTGTTGCTTCCAAAAATGAAGTTTTCCTGAGTTATGACTTGATTTGGATAGATAACTTCTAGTTTGGGGAACCTCATTCTATTTATTAATGATCAAGAGGAGAGCACATCGGAGAGAGCAGCACTTCAGCACTGATTTGCCTTGTGGATCTCTCCCTATGAAGTATCTGGTGCCCAACACTGTCAAAAGCACAATCCTGAGTGAGGTGACCAGATTGGAACTGACAGCTCGTATGTTTCACTGAAATCAGGTCAAAAGACAAGTGTGTGGGGAAAGCAGAGACAAATGGAAAAACAGAAAGGTTGATGCAAGTGCCTAATATTTCACAACCTCTAGTGTCTAAAAAATACATGCCTGAAGCCACAAAAATGGTGTTCTTTTCTATATCTTTTGGTAAGCAAGATGTTAGGCTTCAAAGGTTCCTAGTGTCTGATTTCACTAGGACTTTGTACAAGTGGTCAAAGACTATCTTCAGAAAAAAAAAAAAAACAAAAACTCGGTGTCATCGAAAATCTTAGTATCTTGAGGCTGAGGCATATTGGCCAGACTCCTATGGAACAACGTGCCTTAACAGTTATTCTGTAAATAAGCAGAAGACATCGGTTTTCAGACATACCCTTGACTTCTAGGCAGACCTGTAACTTTCATCTTGGATGTCTGCCCTTGTGGTTTGTTATTTTACTCTGTAAGAGCACAAATATGCGTCACAGGGCATGAGCTCAACATAAAGGCTAAATGAATTACCACTTGTGTACCACTCTTCAGGTTCATTTGCACTGGGGAACTTCTTGGCATACACTATTTTTGACTCACAAACGTTTAGGTCATCTGGTGGAAAGCACTGCAAAATTCCTTCCTGTTTCTCAGAGCACTGGCTAATTAATGAAAGGAGAACTGAACTGAACCAGAGAAGTAAATAATTTTCTCAGCAGGATATCTTCCCTTAGAAAACAGGTGACCTGATGGCATTTGCTGAAATAAATGAAAGTGCAAGAACTCTAAATCTAGGAATGTCAAAATTGCCTTTAAAAAGTACCAGTGCAAAAGCAAAATAAAACATTCTCAGTTGGCTTAGGTCACTGAGTATTTCTTCTAGTCCTAAAATCTAAGAAAACAGCAGATTTGAATGTACTTGAAAGCTGTGCTTGAATCAGAGTTGCTGAGTGCAAAAAGAGGATTTAGTTCTCAAAAAGATGAACTACAAACTAACCTTCCCCTCTCACCTGACCATTTTTCTCAAAGTCTCCAAGCATAGAAAATAGCAATTTTAAGGCCTGGATAATTCAAAAGCAGTTTAACAGATTTCCTTCAACTTTTCCAGATCTTTTTTTCCCTCTGGGCTGAAAGCAACGATGAGAAAATTCAGCCTAAAAGGTACTTTTTTTTTTGAGAAATTATAACCTGCTGAAAGGGGAAATTTAGACTGAAAATACTTTTCAGCCATAACTATTCCACATTAATCTTTAACACTTTAACTAATGTTTTATTAAACTACGGTTTATTGTATGAATTATGTATACATAATGTATAAATGCACATAGTAGTGTATATGTAATGCAGCAGCCAAATACATGGAAGAAGTAAGCTTTTGAATAAGTGTAAGCAAAATATATGTAGACACGTGAGAAATATTATATAACTAGTAACAGGAAGCCATCTTTATAAATGAAAGGTTTTGACATTTGCCCAGATCAAAAATCCAATTTTACAGCACTGGGAGATAAGGAATTACATAGAGTGCAGATATCACCGAAACTGGTATTAAAAGGTTAGCAGTGCTTAAAATTGATTAGTTACCAAGATCAGACAACTGTCAGCCCAGGCTGAGAGAAAAGTATTGGCCAGATGTTGCGGAAGCTTTAGTTGTCATTTTAGCAAACTCTTGAGCTAGAAAAGAGCTTCACAGATTGCAAACTGGGGAGCATAACTGTTACAAGGTAGGCATCCCAGCGTGCTGCACATGCTAAGAACTGCTGGGGAGAAAAAAGTATTGAGAAACCTCTAAAAAGACTCAGTAAAAAGACTTGTTCATATGGACTCCATACAATGAGAACA
Source organism: Leptocoma aspasia (assembly GCA_013399835.1). Taxonomy (NCBI): domain Eukaryota; kingdom Metazoa; phylum Chordata; class Aves; order Passeriformes; family Nectariniidae; genus Leptocoma; species Leptocoma aspasia. Next base: position 1,982,417 of record VXAX01006461.1, read on the forward strand.
AAAATGCCCTGCACAGCAATCAGGAACTGGTCAGTTTGGGGAAGGAAAGTCCATGAATGTGTAAGTCCTTTGAGCACTGATAGACCAGAGGACTAAGAGATATGTCATGATATAGATGACTATCATACACCAAATTTCAGATTATGGCAGGTCATGTAAAGATATCCAGTAAAAATCACAGTCTCTCCAAGACTAATCTAAACTACTACTACACGATTAATCTAAACTGCTTTCCTAGCTATCAACAAGGCTGGGGACAAAAAAAAAAACAACATAAAATTTTAAAGATGGACAAATAGTTAGCATTGGGACATGGTTGTGTCATTTTCATCACAGAGAAATGTAACAGATGACAGTAGCAAAAGCAGTATGTGACTGCTGACAAAGCTGACTTCATTACTAGGATTAATAGCAAAAAAATGAAAAAGACAGAAATAGCTAGGGAGTAGTTAGATATTTGGTTGAATATAATGATGCAAACCCTCACTGAACACAGATGCAGTAAATATATTAGAGCAAATAAAGCTGTAAGTATTTCCATGGCAAACTGAAGCTTTGCTATTATGGATCTGCCATAAAGAAAATGTGTCAAAAACTTATGAATCTTAAGGAAATATAATGAAGTGTCAAAGCACCTATTTACCTTGAAAATACAAAGGAGTCTAAAACAAAGAAAAACAAAAGGAAAGGAAAGAAAAGAAGTTATTCTGCACCTGTAGAGAAACCAGGCAGCACTTCAGTAATTAATATTTATTACTTATGGCACCTTTCATACATTGAAAATGCTGAACAAATATGAACTCACTTGTACAACATCTTTACAATACGTGATACACATAATTATGGAAATTACAGCAGGGGGCTGTCAATGGTATAAAATACTGGAGATCCTCCCTTGTGGGGAGAAGCACTGCACCTGAGATGAGGCTGCCATGTAGGGATTGCACAGCACATCTTAGGACAAAATTTACACCGAAACTGAAGAGACAGCATACGGCAAGACAAAAAAGGCAAAAAAAAGGCAGGGCAAACTTCCACAGCATATGCAACTAAGATGGTTCTAAATGAAAGCAGCAGACGCTGATTTTGACATGTGACTATTTTCAGGTTGGAGGTAATTGTATTCAAGTTGAGCACAACACCTGCAGGCAAATCCCCACTGGAAAATGGAAAAAGTTGTTTCCCCATCAACATATAGAATCATTAAATGTTCTGAGTTGGAAGGGACTCACGATGATCAAGTCCAACTGCTAATTCCACATGTTACAAATTATAGCATGTATCCAAGAGCGTTGTCCAAACACTTCTTGAACAACAGGCCATGACCACATCCCTGAGTAGCTTGTTCCAGTGCTTGACCACCCTCACAGAGAAGAACTTCTTCCTAATAACAAATCTGAACATCCCCTGATGCAGCTTTAAGTCATTCCCTCACATCCTATCACTGGACACCAGAGAGAAGAGATCAGCATCACCCTCTGCACTCACCTTCATTAGGATGTTGTAGACAGCAACTCCTCAGCCTCCTCTTCTCTAAGCTGAACAAACCTAGCTGCTCCTCACAAGCCTTGCCCTCTAGTATCTTCCATCATCTTTGTTGCCTTCCCTTGAACACACTCATCACTCTCATATTTTTCATATTTACCACACACAGCTCTCATGGAGAGGCTGCAGCAAAGCTGAGTAAAGTGGGATGAGCACTTCTTTTGAGTGGTTACTTACATTGCCCCTAATGCAATCCAGGTTGGCCCTTTTGGCCACCAGGATACATTATTGACTGATATTGAGCTTCCCATCAACAAAACCCAGCAGATTCTTTCTGCAGGGCTGCACTCCAGCCTCTTCTCTCCCAGTCCACTCATACATCCAGGATTACACAGTCCCAGGTGCAGAATGTGGCATTTGTCCTGATTAAACATCACACAGCTGGTGATTGGCCAGCCCTGTAATCTATCCAGACTCCCTATTAGGCCAATCTACCCTCCAGAGAATCAACAGCTTCTCTTTTATTTAGTATCATCAGTAAACTTAGTGTGGACTCAGTTTCTGCATCCAAGTCGTTGACAGAAGCGTTGAAGAGAATTGGATCCCGAGGAGTGGATGGCTTTGCTTGTTTCTTTTAATCAGGAGCATGGGGTTAAAGCTAGAGATCACCAATCAGTTCACAGCCTCCACCAGCTCAGCTCTCTGCTTGAGACTGATTAGTTATAAATCAGCTTTCTTGCAGCTTAGCGTACCAGCCTGTAAAACAGGTAATTCAGAGCCAGACCGTCAGCTGTGAACTGGCACAGCTCCCCTCAGTTCCTAGTGTCAGGAGGGGGCATATTTGGCCAAAATTAAGCATCAGGCATCCCTGGTGAGGCAAGCAGAGTGATTTATATCATGACCTGGCTCACTGCATCCACGTCTACGTGGAAAGGTGCAGACGTGACAGGATGCTGCTCTGATACAGATATTACACGGCTCTTCTTAAGCTGAAGAGGCAGTGCAGCTTCCAGAGGGAATCTGTCATATGCCTAGCATGTGGCTTGTGTCTCCAGGGCACCCACTCATATATAAATAATTCTTTTCTACATCACGGGAGCAAAGAAGTTTTAATGTTTTCAACAAATGGGGCCTCTACTGTTGACAACAAAGTCTGCTATGTCCAGTCTTAGCTGTAAAATATTGCTGGTTTCAAAATACTGGTTTTGTGGGTGTTACAGTAAGCGATCCCTTGCAACACTCTCCCAAACTATGACAGGGAAGTAAATGACAAAGTCTAACAAGAACAATCTCTTGACACTCAATTTTATGGAACCAGTCAGAAAGTAAATAAGCACACACCTGACAGGAAAGCTTTACTTCACTAATATCAACTGAGCATATGAACTGGACAGGCTTCATGATTTTCTGCCCAATTAACACAACTCCAAAATCTCCAGTCAAGAGTTCTCAGCCCAGGGTGTTCCTTGGCAGAACCTCAAGACATCCTGCTCGAACAGAGAAACAAAAACAAATGTTCCTCTTACATGTCTTGCCTCCTAGTCTTGACCCAGCATAAAGATTGATGGTTTAGTTGTTCGATTTCCCCTGAAAGTTTTAGTTTTTCACAAGGTTAAAATATAATATGGATTACATACCTACTACAAGAAGAGACTAATACACAGTATGCAATATTAATCATAGGTGATGTTTTCAGAACATAAAAATATAATATCCTCAGAAAACATTCCATATATTTTTAAAGGACACAAACAATTCATGACTGGTGCAAGTGAGGTTTTTAAAGAAAGAAAAATCTTACCTGTCACAAGCTGTTGTCCTGCTAGTCCTACTGGAACCATCCCCAGATTATTCATAGCTGTAGCCCAAGCCGTGGGATCAGTGACTGACATGTTAAGCTGTGTGGTATCTATAGCTATACTTCCCAAACCATCAGCTGCTGCAAGAAAATAAACATGCTGTAAGTAGAAAAGCCAATGCACCACAATTCTTAACCAAAACTTTCAGTGAAAATGAGGTATCACAACCACAGTTTATTTTGAGTTTGTTTTGTTTCTAAATTATGATTCACCTTTAGATCATTCATAATAGTTCTTGGTATTATATAATAGAGTATAAAGACATTGGAAACATTCAACAGATGTAAAATGGTACAAGGAAAAGAGAAAACTATTTCACCACAAGGATAATGAAGAAGTGGAACAGGCTGTGCAGTCACCATCCCTGGCACCTTTCAAGACTCAACTTGATAAAGCCCTGAACAGCTGGTCTGACACCATCTCTGGCCCTGCTTTAAACAGGAGGTTGGATTGGAGATCTTCTGAGGCCTCTCCCAACCTGAATAAATTGCCCTGCAACACTCTGATAGAACTTAATGGTACATAAATAGTTGTGGCACTTGCCTGAAACCTGTGAGAACCAAACACATCCCGAGGAAAAAACTATTTTCCATACGGTTCAATTTTTAATTTTGTAAAAGATTTCAGGATACATTATTCCCTAACTAAAAAGATACCAAACAAAATCCATTCACTATAGCAAATACCAAGTTTTGTTCTAAAACCAAAAGAGAAATATCATGAATATGGTCAAAACAGACTGAGCCCAGGTATGGATCTTCCTTCCACGGGGGAGAGTGGGTTGGGTAGTTAAGGGATGGCACCTTTCTGATACTGAAACACCAGACACAAGATGTGATCACATATTTTTGCTTCTCCCCTCCCCAGTCACACCTGAAATCAGCTCTTTCAAGTTATTTTACTACAGCCTTTGCAGACCTGAGATATTTACCGGCAGCCATTGCTTTTCCCTGGATCCTTCTTCTGCTGTTCGACTTCTTCAGTTAGGAATAATTAGCTACTGTATTAGCAGCATCTTGAGATGGGATATCACCAAGCACAGGGCCCACACACAGCTCATTAGGCTCTGAAAGAGAAAAGATGGAAATCAACTCCAACTGTCACAGTCAGGACACAACAACAGACCAACGTTCTTTGGGAAGCACTCAAAGCTCCTGCCCCTTCCTCTGGATCACCAGCCCCAGCCTCTGTGCACACATTTCACAGCCTCTGCAGAGGCATTCCAGCAAACACTGGTCCTTGCCTGCTGAGCAAACAGTACCACGTATGAACCTGTCAGGCCACTGAAAAGCCCTTCACAAATTAGGTCTTATCAGTAGCTACACAGCCTCGTCGGCATGAAGGCATCAGCTGAAAGAACATATTAAGGGATGAATGTGATTTTTTTTTTAAACTGCTAACAATTAACCGGTGTTGCAAGTTTCAAGGAAATAGTTGTCTGTTCTGAGATGGAAAGAGGAAAGAAAATACTACGCAATGACTTACAGAATGGAGCCTGCAGAGATGTGGCAAAGAAAACCTAACAAAGCTGAGGATGATGCCTGCTCCTTAACTAACTCTGCACCCTTGGCTCACAGAGGTTACTTAGCTCAAAGCAAAAGTGCAGTATCTGTTTCTAGCTAAAACACATTGCTCTCATCAGGTGTCTGTCAGGCCATGAATTTTACATAAGGGCAACTTCTTGCTGTTGCTGTCCTTGTTTGAGACGCTCACCACATTAGCATCACTCATCGGAAAGGAGGCTGAACAGGTGAAAGGTAAGAGGTGTGAGCAAAGCCTGTGAGCTCCCAGCACTTCCAGCAGGGGCAGAAAACACTGGGCTGAGGATGTTCACATACACAAGCCCAAGTTACTCTTTGTGCACCAGGTACATGGGACTGTGGGTGAAGGAGGTCCCCGTTAATTTTTTTTGGCTGTCCAGTAGCCTAAGAGGTCTGACTCAGGGTGTTGGGTACCAGGAACCAGCAACTGACCAGAAGCTTACAAGTGTTCAGGGAGGTTATTAGCACAGTGGAGGTGAATCTTGGTGACTTGCTCAGCCCTAGAATAGCTGTGCTGACTTTAAAAAACTACTTGAAAGACCATAATTGAGAGGTTTCCAACATGCAGACCCTAAGGATTCATCTTTAGAAAAGACACAATTAACATAATTACACTATATTTTAGCTTAGTACCTCCCACACTTTTTTTTCATTTGATGTGCATAAAGTACGAGGCAGAAAGTTTTATGTTTTAGTTCCATGACACTGTACACGTCATTTCACAGGAACATGACCTGTTTACAATGACTGTAAAAGTGAAGAAAGAGTCAGGCTCAGACAATGGTCTACATTTTTTTGTATGTTGTAATTTACAAATAACCAGTATACTAGGCTAAAAAGCATTTTGTTCAAATCTACAGTGTGTCTACTTAAAAGTCAATATTTATCAACCCTTAATATTTGAATTTGCAATTCCAATTCTTATTTGATCTCCACTATTCATTATACATAACATAAAATATTTTAATCATAAAATTAGCTTTTAAATAACATCTATAAACAGCAAACAAACACTGAATGGAAGTCCTCTTCAGGGAATGTGACTAACATAAGGCAGGGCAGGCAAGATTTATGTCACATTTTTAAAATCTGGGTGTCTCCTGTACAGTTCTTTAAACTTGTACTTAGCCCTTTCCACTGAGGCTATGAACTTCTGACCACAAACATCTGTTTTGAGGTTAGGGCTGGCTGAATTATTCGTTGTCAATAAGTTATTTCTTACACAGTACAGCCCTCCTTGCTCTTTATGAATCACTGCCAAATCAATCCAGATTTACAAATATATGCTGAATAACCCAGATGAGAGTGGTTCACCTCTTCCCCTGGCCAGCAGCTTTGTTGCCTTGATGAAGAAAGGAGCATTTAAAACCCAACGGCGATGAAATGCCTCTCCATACCTTGCTGTGTGCTACTTGCTTGTCCCCATAATGCATCACCACAGCTAATGGATGCCTTCGCCCCATGGTTTTGGGGCAAAGGCATCTCAAATAGGCATGGATTGCTGGGGTAGGAGGAAGAAAATGGACTCTTTCTGCCATCCCCCTTGCTCACATTTTACTGTTTGGTGAAGTGTGTGCCAGGCAACAGATCTGCTGCTGAACGCTACGCACTCTTCTGCCCCAACCCACACTGCAGGTGCCCCAGTTCTGCCAGAAATGCAGGATCAGACCTCAGTCCACTGGGAATGACTTTTTGGTGTTTGTCTTCTGACATGTTCACATATTTCAAACTTTGATATACTTTCATGAATTAACTACAAGTATTTGTTGAAGTCCTTGCAGAGGAAGAAGAATATAACACCATGAATACGAATGAAAGCAGAATCAGTAGGTTAAATTGGTGAAACCCATGGTGTACTGTACCACCAGGTCTGCCCAATATGCCAAGGAAGTCTTTGCTCGAAACACACTCTCATAGCCCACCCTGGCTCTGGGCAGCTTTGCTTTCCCTCTGACCATCAGGTATACTGTTTTATCAAAAGTAACTGGATGCAGTGCAGGGTGAACCAGGGGAAAAGCCATAAAAGAGAACGTGAGGAGCCTAAAGTGGAACTAGTTCTATCTAACCAAGAACTGCTGCAGGCTATTTTGTCAGTGGAAGAGAGCTGAATAACAAGCATAAATGAACCTATGAACGCTGAATAATTGGCAGTAAGCTGTAGGCAGAACTAATGCTCCATCCTGAAGGACACAGATTGTAGAAACTAGCTCTTTTAAAAAGAAAAATACTAATTGTGAACATCCCTTCTAGTGACAACTCAGTGGTTACATTACCACGGAGCAACATAATGTGGCTAAAATAGTCTCACAGGCATTTCATACCTGATTAAGACTCAAACATTAGCTTTTGTTTAAAAACTTCTGAAAATTTGTATAGAGAAGGTTTCATTAATGCTTAAAATAAAACCAGCTTTGGGCAAATTTCAGCATTTCTTTGTGCAGCTCAGACAATGCACTATTATACCCTTCATGACACTGGAAACAAAACAAGCAAGGAAAACAAACAAACCCACTGTCTAAGTCATGTAAAAAGCAAGATCCTAAGTTTGATGAGAAATGCATCTACCAGCAAAGATTCTTGCTTTCTTAATAACAAATTGAATCACTGTTACTGGTTAAACAGGCAAGAAAGTGTAAGCTTGTGCAGGAATCTTGTGTAACCTGAGCAGACATTAACCAACACCATTTCACTGACATCACACCTTTAGAGAGCATTCCTGATTTACAATTCACTAATACTCCTCTGGGCATTAATGACCTGAAGATATATGTAAAATAAATCTGTTTTTATAAACACTTGTGCATGGGAGTAGTTCTACTCCAGGGGAGTAACTTCAGAAGCAAATAAAGCCATAAACTTGATTTATAGGAGAAAATGTAGAAAATATTCTGGGCTCTGCTATTTCTTGATGTTTGGGAGAGGCAGGGACATTAATAAAAACTTCCTGATTTGAGAACTTCTGATTAACAAAATTTTGATGTCAAACATTTTGTAAAGTGATTTCACACTATACTTTTTTGGTGGTCTTTCTTTTTGCAGACACGACGCAAGTACCGGTCCTTGGACGGTGAATTGCAAGAGACATTTAGACTTCCCTCAGACAGGCTGTCAGGAAGATAAAGCACCCTCAGGTCCATACCAATGAGCACTTCTCAGTCATTGCAGTCATAGCAGATTGTACTTAGTGCACATATTTTATACCAGGCAATTAAATGCAGTTACCCAAATGAATACAGAAGTCGGTTATATATTGTGCATCAATTATCACAGGCAATGAATGCCATGAGACAAAGAAATTAACACAACATAAAACTAATTCAATAACAGCAGATTGTGAAGTTAAAATCCTACCCTTTAGATATCCATAACACCACAATGAGTTACAACACAGAGTGAAGCTGATTGAATGCACCACTGTAACGAGGCTCTGTGGAGTGCCTGGGTCAGCAGCCAGCCCTGGGATGCAAGGAGGAGATTCTCTGCCCAAATGTGACACCGACCTGCTCAGTGACCTTCAGTCATTTCAGCTCTTTGTCTAATTTTTGTGACCACTAAATCCTTCAAGAAAAGACTGATGGCATCAACCTTTTGAAGCCTGGGAGTACAAGTCACAAAGTCATAAAATGCTATTGGTGCTGATTCTTGAGGAAACACAGATGGAAAGAAGCAATGTGGAATCTTGTGAACTGTTACATCTAGGGGAGTTTTCCAGTTCTTAAAAGAATGTCAATTTCAAAGTGTTTGTTACTATTCACTGTGATTCACAGGACAGTGGTCATTAGGTTGGTCACAGTCCACCTGACCTCCCAAAGTACAGGTCATTTATCAGGCTACCTCCAGCTGTCTTCTAAAATATATCAAGTGTTTTGTACTGGTTCTTCCCAGTGTTTTTGTTTCTCCAGCTGCATACAGGACTCCCAGTAAAGAAGGGAGAAATAGAAATAAAAGATAGACAAGGATATGCTGTAAGTCACTTCATTTCTTTCTGACCATCTTATGATGAAGAAGAAAGATGGGAGCAGCAACAATGAAAATGATATTTTTGTACCATAGCCATCCTACCCGCACTACATGAAAAAAAGAGCATCTCCAGTGTCATTCCAAAGATGGCTTTTAAAAATATTTTTTATAGTATTGCATATGCAGTGTTACAAGAAGAGGCATTGCTTTGCATGGTTAATGGTATGTTAATACCTAGAAAACGTCACCTAAATTTGGGAATTCAAAACAAATTGAAGGAAAACATGTTTCTTTCAACAATTTGCAAAAAGGCATTTACTACAGCAAGTAAAAAATTGTATCAGGTACCAAAGCTCTTTTGAAACAAAATCTTTTTTTCTTGGACGGGATCCTAACTTATGCATCTACTGTATGCTTCACCTCCCTGCAGCTCTACTGCAAAGACCAGTTGGTTTCCAGCATTTCCAGAGTCACCCTGTTTACATGGATTTTTCTGCCACATCTCCCTCTTACGGGAGGCCTTTGAAAGCAAAGATTAATTCTGCAGGAGCCAGCACTTTCCTTAAGAAAACAGCTTCATTAGGCACAAGCTAGGGAAGATAAGCTCCCTTAAAGCCTAAATAAGAGCTCCGGTTTTGTGTTCACTCACATAATCTTTCCAATTTTTTGTCTTATGAATTATTTAGAACACCTTCGTTCATTCTGTATTATGCCACTAAAAACCTACACTGTCATTGTATAAACTCATAAAATATGTGCTGGTGCATTAAGACCTTTCACTTTTAACTATGTAGACCAAATATGGAGGTTTTCCCATGATTGCAAGGGATCCTTTCCACCAACTTTTACTGAAAAAACAGTTAATGAGTAAATCATGTCCATACTGATAGGACTAAGACAACTTAGAGAAAAACCACAATATATTTACAGTTCCTCTCTATATTCAACAAAGGCAATTTTTACAAAACAGATTTTCTGGAAGAACTGCTCATTTGAGATGCTGCATTACTTAAATCCGCTGTCCCAGCACTTCCTGAAGATAACACACAGTACACACAAAGGCCGAACGTCTCTTGGAAAGCACAACACTGCAAGATTTCAACACAAAAAGAAAAATAAAACAAAGGTCTCCAAGATAAACAGGTATTCTCTGGTGATGCTCCTTGAAAGGTCACTCGGTAATATTTCATGGTAAATCCCAGACTTCACTGGGACCTCAGAGCAAAGCCTTAACAGGTTACAAATGTGCTTTTTGTTTTGCATTTATTTTAGCAGCTGCTGTCTGATTATGCTGAAGTCTATAAATAACAGAATCTGGAGGAACATTAAGCAAAGCATTATAGAAGCCCAGCTTACTTACCAAAAAAGCGTATGCAGTTCCAAAATCATCTGGAACAGGAAAAAAAAAAGCCATGTTGCTGGCTAGCAATGCAGCACAGCCTTGATAAAAACAGGTCTGATTATTCCTTGAACACAAAACACTGTTGTGAATTGATGATTGCATCTCTGTTTCTCCCCTGCCAAAATGGCTTGCAATTGTGACTCACTTGCTTCCCATTTAAAAGAACAGTGACTTACTGACTAAATTAGGACAATCCTTTCTTTAAATGCTGTATTTTAACTTCATTTATATTTAACAATAACAAAATATTCTGAAATGTTTTAATTATTTACAGCAGTATTTTAATAGCAAGCCTTTTATCACACTGAAGGTCAGTGATTATTTTAGAAACATGACATCCCACACCACTGTATTTCAGACAAAAGGGGAAGCATTCGAAGAAGATTCTGAACAAAGACACTTCAGCAACTTCATTGAAAGGCTGAATACTGAAATGAGAGGTGTTAGAAGGCCTTTTTGATGCCATAAAGTACCTGGGGCAGTCATATGGGCTACACATGCTATTTCTTATCTTTTTGGGCTTGAGAGAATACCTATATAAATGCACCACACCTATCAAATATCTCCTCTCACTCACTGTACTATACACAATGTTCTTGCTTTGTGTTTACTAAACCTACATCAAGTAGCTAAAATACAAAGGGTTGTTTGGTTTAGTGTTTTTAAAGAAAAACTGAAACAAAAGGGAAGAAAAAGAGACCAAAGCAAGCTGGGACACACTTCCAGAATGAGTATTTTAGCTTCCTGGCTAACCTGAAGTGAAATCATTCCCATGTCACCTCCTGAAAAAATGAACAGCTTGACGGGTAAGCCCTGTCTGTGGCAGAGCCCCAGGGACTGTATTAAACAGACCATCAGAGGCAGGGGTGCCTTGCTATTGAATTTCCAAATGAACACAGACGGCTGTCTCCTAGTCCCAGAAGACCAGGATATAGCTGAGTTTCACATGGCAACATTATGTATGGAAAGTCTATTTTTAAGTAACTTTTTAGAAGTTTCTAAAATGCATTCATTATCATTTTTCTTCTCCTTCAAAGTATGTATAATTGAACTCCTGGAGTTAAGGCAGCCTGCCTTTTCAGGCAAACATTAATTGGGGGAAAAAACTCCAAACCTGTCAGTCAAACAATTTTCATATTTTTAAAATACACTTCTATCATTGGGTCAAATTATGGCAAGAGGTGACATCTAACTGTCCTTGGTTAAATGCAAGGGTGATCTGCAGAGCACTTTTTGCAGACTATTAAAGCAATCTAAAGTCATATCGATCAAAATTTTATGCAATACCATCAAGTATTCTCTCAGTGATGGCTGTTCAGTGAAAATCTGGAAAAGACATTTAGGCTTGTTTTGTTTGTTTTAATTCAAGGTTTCTGGTGATAAATTTTGCTTAAGAGAAAAATCCACTATCTCTTCTATCAGCTTACATCTGCCATCACTCTGAAAGCTGCCATCCTCTTTTAGCACATCACACTCAGGATATTTTCTCCAGCTACAAGCTCTAAATTGCCAGTGTGCTCCCTGGGCTCATTTATCTTGCAATCCTTCAATCCCTCTTAGTATACCTCCTGTTCTCCATTTACATCATAAAACTTTTTCTTGCTTTTCTTTGCATTATTTTGTTTCCATCCTTTGACTCCACACTCGCCCTACAATGTAGGCACATTTCTTGCCTTAATCTGCCACGGGCCATTCTCTCATCCAAATATCTCTTCACAGCCAAGATGTTACTGTTTGTTACACTTTGCTGTTGTATTAGGGAAGGGAGGGATTCACCTCACCTAAATTCTGCCAATGCAGACATCTATGCTTGAGCTTTCTTGGTGTTGTCATTGCCAATGAGGAGAACCAGATACTTCTGCCAGCCTGTTTCAGACACCTACCTTGCCAGGCAGTGAAGCTCACCTTGCAGGTGCACATGTCACTCCCCTGGCTGGAAGTCTATACTGCAGTTTTGGATATGAACATCTGTTTTGTCAGACACCCATGGGATGAGATGAGCTGGGCCGAGCGAACTGTGCCTTGGGACCTCAGTTGTCACTCTGCTACCTGCATGCCATATGAATCCCAGCAAGACACTCAGTCCTGTGGGACTTGGCTCCCACTCCTGTCCTTTGCCTGATAACTCTGGCACAGTGAGCTGCAGGAGAACAGAAAGCACAACTCAGTTTGCAATAGCTCATGAGAATGTCCCCAGATATTGATACATACAAATTAGAGAGAGAGAGAGAGAGAGATGTCTTTCTGATTATTTTTCTGCCCATCCCCAGTGAATATGCCAACATATAACTATTAGTGTTTGACAGTGGGAGCTGCCCACTCTAACACATTTCCAACAACCGTGATGCCCTATATCTGCCTTTTCTCTGGAGACAAAATTCATACTGGACCTTTTCTTCCTACTTCCAAATGATGAATCCCATCTCCTCAGCCCCATTTCTTTACCAGACACTTAACTTTCTTGCTCCTTGTAATTCCCATTTTAAAGATCAGTGTAAATCACACACACCTCTTGGCTATTACAGCCCCCTGTTTCTGCCCACCAGCCTTGCCAAGGCTGCTCCTGGCTTTCTTCATCATTCCTGCCATATTTGGGGACAGCTACAGGGAGTTTCCCTCTGTCCTTTCTGACTTACGAAGTAGTTTGCCATAGATAAAGGAAGGAAACTGAATATTTTCCACCTCCCACAGGACAAAGCAGAACTTCTAGGGTCTTTGTGCTACTGCATATCCATTAGCTTTCCTCAAAGGTTGAATTAAGATGCTAAGCAGAGCCAGGAATCTTGCCTGTTTTCTAAACAGTTGTTTATGGGATCACTAGCAAGTTACATAAATTTAGGATTAACACATATTCTGTGGGCACTGAGGGAGAAGCAATTCCACAGTTAACATGAGGTCAGATCAGGAAAACAGCAGCTACTATGTGTGCATCAACTATAATCAGGCAACAAAAATTATTTTGATGCTTCTGCCTTGTAACTAGCTGTCAGGGGGTCAGGATGGAGGAGGCTAGAGCTGCAGATCAGGGTGAATCTAATGATGCTAAAAGCCCACCTTCCCTCCAGGTGGTCCTGCCCTACCCTTACCTAGTAAACAATCCTTCCACTCCCCTTTCCCTGAAAAGTCTTCTTGTATGCGCATTTCTTTTCTTCAGTTTCAGTTACAATTCTTCAGGGCAGGAAATCATGTGGATTTTCCCTCAGGCAGGGCTAAAACCTACTGGAAACGTGGCATTCCTTGTGCTGTAATTGGACTGATGCTGGCTTTAGCCAAGTGCCCTCCAAGCAGGGATATCAGTGAGGCAGCACTACTCTAAGACACAGACACAAGGCAGGCTTCTGCATAGCCCCTTGTGCAGCCAAGCTTTCATCCCTTTTGAGGCTTTTAAGGTGCCACTGGGTTGTAAAACTAGGAATAATGATGATCATAGCATCATTCTCTCTCCTCATACAGCCCTTCCACCTCTTTCACGTAGTTAATAATCCTGCCATCCACTATTTTCTGAAGTGTTGTACATTTGTTTGTCTATTTTTAATTTGAATTATAAGCTCTTCAGGGTAGAGAATTTGCCTTTATCTGTGTTGGTAAAGTACAATGTCAATTTACTGCACTATATAAATATTTTCTAATAACAAGGCCAACAACAAGAATAATGTATTTACTTTACCGTAATACAGTATTTCTAGCCTTCAAGATACAATCAGAAACATCCCAAAGTCAACAACAAGACCAAAAGATTTGCAGAACCTTTAACCATGAAGCGGAAGCCATGAAGACACTTTGTGAAACTTTGGTAAATTAGTTACTTGTATTCATAAACAGCAGTAAAGATCCTTGCAAATTGACCCTCTGGAAAATATAAAGCAGAACATAACCAGTGTAAACCAGCAGAGCACTGTTCCACATGTGTATTATAAGGGTCACAAATGGCCTCCTAGTTACTTTTTAAACAAATGCAATGTTAATACTTTCAGTGCAACATTATGAATAAAGCATTTGGCCTGTAGCTATGAATATGGTATCTCATGGCTCTTGACTTGTCTGTTTATATCGTCACCCAGAAAATTTATGTACCACGCTCTCTTGGAGTCAATCTTGACTCACCCCTTGAACATGCAGAGGACATGGCCTGTGTAGAGGGCTCTGGGGTGCAGCAGTTCCCACCAGCTTCCCCTGTGTAGCTTGATGGCCACCTCTCACTACCCTCCCTACATCAGCACAGTGCTCTTCTGGCACACAGGAGGAGAACGGGGTGCCAGAGTCAGTGTCCAGGCCTCTTTGGCACCATCTCTACTCATGCTGTTAATGGTTTCTTTGTTCTTTAAAGCTCTGAGGTATCAAATTAATCAAAATAACAGCGCTGATGCAAGAGATTAAACTGACAGGAGTATGAACTGCCCTTGTTTATCCAGGTGATACTACAGGAAGTGCAAAGCAGATACATGTAGAGGACAAAGCCCTGTCCTTGGAATTTATGGTCTGAATGGAAAATGCTTTGTGAGACCACTATATTTCTGTCTAAAATATATGGTTTAATTTAGGAGTGCCCAAGTGACCCTAGGAGCCTCTGATATATAAGTGGTCAGGTTAAATGACCTCTATGTACTTTCTTGCCTGAAGCTCAGAGCAACAGCAAGTGGAGCATTTTGAATGGGTCCCATTTGTTATTCTTTTAATTGCCTACTAATATTTCTTTTGGTGGGAAAGACTTAATAAAGCCCTTCTGCCTCCAAATGTCTTCCAAACTATCCAGATTGCAATTCAGCTAAAACAAATACGGGTCTTCAGTTCTCTAGAAATGAAAAAGAAACTTGACGGGGATCCAGGAGATTCCTGTTCCTCATATAGCTTTGCAACACACCTTTGGCAAGTAATTTAAACCTTGATCCCCCACCCATGAAATGGTGTGATTATACTTTCTTTATCCCAGACTTTATTAATCTTGCTTAGTCAGGCTGTTCTCTGCTTATGGGGTATGTCCAGCATCACAGGACCATGACCCGGGCCTGCAGAAAACACAGGATTGCATTGGGTTGAGGAATATTGTTTCCCCATAAAATTCAATACTAAAGCAGAGTGGAATAAACAAAACAAACAAAAAGAATCAATTATCATAATTTCCTATGGAATCACTGTTTATCTCAATGTGGAGAAAAGAGCAAGTTTCCTTTAAAAACACTTGCAATGAAATTCACACTCTGTCAGGTGTAAATTACAGCCTGTATCTCATCTTATTCTATCTACAGCTCCATTCATAGTCATGCATAGCACCAGTGCACAAAAATATTTCCTGGATGTGATCAAGTAAGTGTGGGTACATAACATGCAAGCAAAATATGAGACTCAAAACAAAAAATGTTTACTGGTATCTTAAAAGAAAACTAAAAGTTTGTAATCATGCCATTTTTCAATCAGATAAGGTGAATTACAATTGTCCTTGAGAACACAATTCAATTAAATCTAAGAAATATTTTCTTTAAGAAGTTGCAGAGAACTGAGGTAGCTAAAAATAAATGACAGAAAGAAATAACAATCCCAGGAACATGATTATATTGTGCAATCACAAATATAGTAGATCACTTAAATTAAGGACAGATCATAATAGAGTTGCTCAGTGAAATAGCATGGGAAACAGGCTTTTCATCTTTTTTTCCCCAGTGTTTCATGCAAGATCTTTTGATTGCATATGCTCTACAACATCTAATAGATTACTTCAGACAAATATCTACACACCATAGTAAACTCTGCAGAAACCTGGTTTCATCTATACTCATCCTCGAAATAGTGAACTCCTTCCCAAGTCCTGTGGATTGTTGATACTGCCAAGTGCATCACTGGCACACAATGAAGCATCACTGAGTTTGGGAGGAGTCACCAGATGGAGTTGTAGTGCACTGTCATGTTATTTCAGGGTCCATATTTCAGGGTACAAACAAGACTTCAGCCTGGGTAGAAATTCAATGTTGTTAATCTTCTTTAGGACAACTGTGGTTAGGGGCAAGGAAGCGGCATATTTATTTTAATTACATGGCCAGAAATGCCTGAGCTAGGAAATTCTCTCTTTAAAGTTGGCAATTTCCTTTCATTCAGGAATAGTTAAAACGTCTTAATTGTTAAGCTATCTATACAAAGACTATACCTCAGGTTTACTACTGATTAGGTCTCCAAACGCTTATCAGTTGGTGAAGACTGGGTATCTGCCACAGCACAGAGAGAGAAGCAATAATTTTCTGGATGATAAAACCTTTGTGGTGCACTAAAATTAAAAATTTTCTTGTTCAAATAGGGCCTGAACATAACAGTTTTGTATGACTTTTCAGTGAATGAAAAGAGATGCCATACCTGCTATGAATGGCTACAGAACTTCTGAAGACTGTGCAGACAAGCCACTCAACTTTCCTGTCATGTCTGGCACAGGTTTTTGCACTTTACAGGATTAGGCAACCAAGCTTTGACCCTTAGCTTTCTCATAATCAACATTTGTGCTAGTAAATTCAGTTTAATTGGAATTCATTCATGTTTCTAAGGGGAGTTTAATGATGGAAAGATTCATGCTTCATCTCATCTCAGTGGTACTAAGATTCACATATGCAGATCCATCACTGAGAATGGTCTGGCCTCTGTTATCATTAATTGAAGCATATTAAGGGATGTAGCAGAAAAAAAAAATCCAAATATGAAACGTCAAGAGACAGATCCATCTAGTTTCATATCCTGTAGTTATAATATACCTTAATTACAGTTAATTAGGAGATATTGTTCCTGGTGGAAGATCATCTGACATAGTTTCTGTTGGTGATTAAACATAGAACAGAATTCAACACATTTTTTGAATGTGGGATCTGTTTATTGTGACTGTACAATTCTATTGAGAGTATCATTCCTGCTATATAGCAAAACAAAAGAAAGTCACAGGTCAAAAATATTTCCCTTGACTCATGATGCTTTAATAGTCCCTTAAATTTTCTGCTGCTGGTTCCTCAGGACTCTAGCACATGTTGCAGCTCCCATTAAGGAGGGATGCAGAGGCTTCTCACTGGGCTTCAACTGAGCCATATCAGATCCTAAATGAACAGCAGATATAGGAAAAGGCTGAGGGAACACAAGTGCTACAGAAATTGACCTCTGTGGAAGAACAGTGAAGTTGGACAGAGAATCAATGAAGGCTTCAGTACCATTTGTGAAAGAGTAATCTTTGATTTATTGGAGGAGTGCTATTATCTGGAATCCTTTCCTCATACAGTATAAAATACAAAAATTAGAAACTCAGGCTGAAGGCATGAGCTCAGCTTCTGCTGGTGTCAATATGGTTTGCTCACACTCATTGATCTCTGGCTATATATGACCCTGAAATACGTTTTGCTGGGCTGCCTGAGATCTTTGCTCATGCTTAGAATAGAAATGATGGGATTGGTTTTACCACTGAAAAGTAAGCACTGCATATCTTTTGCCTGAAAAGTAATCAAATTAACATTTGTGAAGTAATCTTTTTTTTTTCTCAGTTACCAAAAAAAGCAAAAAAGAAAAACAAAAAACCCACGGCATAATTGGCTAGATTACTTGTACTAGGAAAAGTCTTGGTTTTCATAAACTCTGTGTGCATTTCTTTTCCTAAAATGGTTTCCTAAATGCTTGCTTACTCTGAACTGCAACAATTGTAATAAATCATTTGCTATTTACTCTTCAGTGCTACTATATGCTTTGGGCAAAGATTTTTTCTGTTCATTATTTATTTATTTCTAAAAGCAAAACCACTATTTTAACATATTTTTCCATTCACAGTGATGGATTTTATCTTTGATATGTGATCCAGTTATTTAACTACCTCTCACTACATCTCCCATGAATTGTTTACACAGCAACTTGGCAGCATAATTTGCATATCACAGGAAAGATCCCATTACATGTTCCCAGAGGCGCGGTTTCACCAGCTTTATCACTTTCTGCCACCTATGCACATCTCAGAAGCTGAGTGTCTGGCTAATCCAGAAAGGCACTTCTTGGCTGCCAATGGTAATTAAACATTAATGGTGCAGTTACAACATTTCCAGCCACTCAGAACCTATCTTCCCATTGTCTTAGACAAATATAATACCCAAAAAGATATTTACCTTTTCATACAAATTTTTCTGCCACAGGAAAATCACAGACCTTTACCTTTAATGCATTCTGTTCAGCTGTTGCAGCCTTGACCTAAAATAATTAGACAAGGAACAAACGCACAAAGGAAAAAAAGTTGGAAAGAAAGGAAACATGCTTAGAAGCAGAGGAACTGAACATACCACAGAAGAGCCAGAGAAGATGTGGAGCTGGATATGGTATTTGCTCTCCAGACTCTTATTTGGTGACTGAATGGGACAATGGCCCTAACTGCCGGCTTCCTGGTGACGAAATGCTTGGGTGTATTCCAGATTATTCCTCACCCATTGTACGAAACATAAGAAACGACAGCAGTGTAACTTTCACTGAGAGGAGCACTTACTCCAAGAATACTCTAGCAACATCAAAGCATACGATCACTAGGGATCAGGGCACAGGAATTAAAGGGAAGGCAGAACCACAAGTCAAACACCAACGAATTTTCTTGCATAAAGCACTGCTGCCTCCAGATGTTTTCTCAATAAGCCTTCAAACAGAGTTTTCCAATGTACATTTGGGGGAAACAAACATTGCAGGTACCAAATTTTATTAACTTTGATTTTCCCTCTGCGAATCCACCTTGCAGTAAAAGAGTACTCACTTGAAGTTTCAGAAGTGCAAACTCTGGGTGAATTTGGAGTCTGAGATCTAGAGTAGAATTATTAACAAAAATAAGGCACTTTTCAGAAAGTGCCTCATGCAAACCTAGTAACATCCCTCCAGTTGCATTCAGTGCACTAGCCAAGCCAGCATCTTTCTCTCTAGCAATACAAAAAAACCACAAACTCCTCAACACCACAGAAGGCTTGAAGAGAGAGAAAGGGTTGATTCACTGACAAAACTAATGGGCTATTGAGTCAGTAGCCTTTGAGTCACAAAGTCAACCTCAGGAAACATTGATTGAAACTGGTTATATCTCCCAGCCCAAGATCACATTATATAGTGCAATAGCCAGCAGTCACAGTGACAGAGCAAAAGAGAGATGAAGCACAGCTGTCTTCTCAAGTCCAAGTATAGACTGGTGTGCAGGAAGGAAAATCAGAGCTGTTCCTGCCTGTTTAAAAGAGAGCATTTAGTTTTCGAGCCTGTCAGCATGATTCTTTTTGAATGCATTATGCTCACTGACATGCCACCTTCACATTTTGTTTAGTAGTACAAAAAAACCCAAAAGTTAAAACAAGAGGTAAGGTTATAAAATCAAATATGATGTTTTCTGCATGTTAAAGAAGTGTTGCTTTCACAGAGACCTGGTAGCTCAAACAGCTGCAGCGCAGTGCCAGTACATGAAAACCAAAAAATGGAACTGACCTGGGTTTCACGGTTCAAGCATGCCATGGCAGGGATCCTGGCACGACTTCCAAATTCAAAGCTTGGATAAACACAGTTGTAGTTTCTTGAAGTGGATGCTTTTAATGAAATCTGAAAAGGGTGAGGAAAAGGGCATACTCCTGAAACCTATGTGTCTTATGTAGAAATTCTGCCTGGAGAAGCCCAGCTCGTGTTTGCTATTAAGACTGTACAGGAGAGGAGGAGCATCTTTGAGTTCACATAATGCTCAGTGGTGTGTCTGCAGAATGGCAGGAAATAAACAACAGTGAGGAAGGGTTAACCAGAGACCTGCTGGCTAAAATCTATATGCCTGGAAACAGAAGGGAGAGGGTTGCAAGGTCAGATATAGTTCAATTGTTTCTAATAGGGGGGATCTGCCACAGAGCTACCAGGCACAGACAAAGACATGTATCAAAGGCTGTACCCATTTTCCATCTCTTCCTAAACCCAAAATAGCAGTTGTGCATCATGTCATGTCAGTTTTTCCAAACTGATCTAGAATATCTTAATCCCCAAATACAGCATCACTAGAAAGCTATACAATAAAGAGAAGGAGAGGACAGAGAGATCAAATAAGCCATGTATGGTTCTCCATCACACCTAAAACTCCTAAATCACACCCTGAGATGTGTTCTCTAACTTATTTCCTAAGACAGCTGTACGCCTTATGAAATAATGTCCCCATTCTGCCATAACTGCATCAAGGGAACATCCACACAGATGGTCAGATGCAAGTAAAAATGTCTCTGAGCCTGATAGGAGATGGTAGAGGGAAAATCCCTTTACTTGGAGCCTATCTATCAAAATTTCACCACTGCACCAAGTCACAATTGACTCAGCAGGCAGGCAAGGGAAGTGCTTTGTGAAGCCACCAGCCATGTATGCAGACAGAGGAATGGAGTTGGGCACGGAGAACAGCATACGTCGGAGTCCAGATGTGGGGATGGCTTGAGAGGAAGAGGGACAGCAGCTGTCCACTATGCATGATATGTGCAGAGGAAGAATGAGCTAAGCTATGCTTCCAAGGAGCTCCTTCTGCTGCAAGATGCAAAGGATGCAGCAGACATGTTCCAGAAGATCCGTCACAAGCGCTAACATTGGCAGAAATCAGATATGGTTGCAGACATTTTGCTTCGGCTTTTTGCTAGCGGCTTTTCTTAGAGAAGGAAACCTTTCTTAGAGAAAGACCTGGGATACTGCCTCCCCTGCCCCCCAAAAAAAACCCCAAAATCAAACCCAACTCTATTAACTGAATTGGTGGACAATGGTATTGAGGAAACACCCTGCAGCAATGGAGAAACATTGTAAAGCATAAAGCAGTACTGTGATTGCATGCATTTTTTGCATACAGAGTATTTATAGATGCTAACCCGGGCAATTTCATATCTCTAGATATTTACTCTATGCTTGTCAAATGAAATGGCATTTTTCATCCCATTTTGACTAGAAGAGAGAATATGTTTGGATTATAAATTGTTTAGAATTACTTGTTAATGCTGTCAGCTTTTCTGTATCTGCTTGTAGGAGGGACAGGAGGGAGAAAACAAATAATACATTACACATAAAACCACACTGTAGAAAAACAGAAAGCAAGCTCTGTTTTCAACACATTTAAACTGTTCAAATGAGAAGAATCAGTTGCCGTGGAAGCAGATCTGCGCTGAATGAAACCTTTCACCTGTCCAACATATGAAATATTTATTATCTGAGGGTGACTAGAGATTAAATAAGCCAGACATACAATGCAGAAAGCAGACCCTGGCTCATCACCTGCATGATTTTCACAGGTCCTGTGGCAGTCAGATTAGATTTTGCCATAGAGAAAGGGAAGTGGGCTCAATTGCAGTATTGGGTGTCAGGAGAAATAAAACTAGAGGAAAGCAACTTCTCAACTTTAGTTTAACCAGGTTGGTGAAGCAAAATGATGATCCTCTGCTGTGTTTAGTAAGGCTGGAAAATGTTATCATTTCCAATTAGAGAGAAGAGCCCACTCCCTCTTTAGATAATTACTTTTCCAATAAATTATTCTTGGTCACTTGTTTCCCCATTAAAAGAATGCCTAGTGTTTCTGCATTATAGAAGTTTTTGGGTTGTTTTCTTTTTTATTTCCTTACTTAGTGTGGGTCGGACTTAATTTATTATGGGACTGAAACTTGGCAGAGATCCAGACACAACAATCTGAAAAATGTTCATACTAAAATTCAGTGATGGGATTCCTTGTTCATTTTATCTCAGAGCCTCCCTGATAATTCAGTCCTGCAAAATTGAGCACAATTGATGCAAAAGTGGGTATGTAATTCAGGCAATTTTATTTTTCAGAAAAATACTTCAGACATTTCTTTTGCTGTCGACACAACCCTGACTATGAACAAAAGCCAAAACCATTATTTAAGAAAGTGATAATTTAGCATAGCTGCTTTTAGCTGTGAATCACACTTGGAAATAATGTTTTTGCCCTTTATCACATTCATTTCCCAGAAAATCTGGATTTCTAAGGCCTTTGGCATCCTTACTATAGCTAAACAGCTTTAATGTCTGGATTCTAAGATGATGAAATTGTCTAATTAAGCTAAAGGATAAATAAAGATAAAAGTCTATTGTTATTAAATAATAAATGATACTATGATAAAGTATATTTCTGCTAAGTCTAGTGTGTGTGTGAAGTGACTGAAAAGTTGTAGAGAGTTAACACACAACACCAAAATATGATCACTTCTTTCAGTTCATGCCTGCTGCATTTGACAATTGCATGAAGATTTTAGCAGTAAATATTGGATCAGGTAACATGATTTCAAGTGAGATTTACAGGCTCTTGGGTGCTGCACAGGACTGATCCTGCCCTAACAATTAAGATGGAAGTGAGGTAAGAACAAGACAGGGAGAGGAGAAAGAACAGCAGAAGAAAAGAGGCAACACGGTATCTGAGCAGTGCCACTGAACAAACTGTGCCATCACAAAACCAATGCAGACACTGCAGAAACATGGGGATTCCTGGCTTCACAGTGGCAGATGATACTTGTCTCTAGCCTCTTCCACAACACAATAGACCTTAAATATTAATCAGTCCTCTCTTCCAGTTATGCTCTTCTGGCACTGGTCCTGTGCCTTAATAGAGTGCACCTCTGATGGTGCAGGGCAAGAGCCCTTTCCATACCGAGCACATAATACTCAGTTATACACTCTAGCTTTTCCTAGTCTCAGCCTTCATTTTCATTGCTTCTGTGCAAATAACTTCCTCCACATCTGTTACAGTCCCTCTGCCCTCTCACAGAGTGCTGTGCTTATGCTTTCCCAAGTTTGCCAGAAAGAGATTGCTAGGCTCCAAGTGCACCAAAAAAGCACAGAACGTGCCTTCTTTCCTGCCTTTCCATCTGCCTGGAATACCCTCCCTTTTTTCCCACCGTGGTACATCAAGTACCTTCCCTTTCTTTGAGAAAACTGAGAATCCATCTGTTCAGCAAGTTGCTCCATCTGCAACAACGGCAAGTCCAGTGATGTGCTGCCAATATTCCAACAAAGGGCTCCTCTAAACCCATTCCCCTGAGTCAGTAACACAGCCCACGTACCCAGGGTGGGGATGCTCACAGACAGGAGGCGTGTGGAACTGGCGGGCTCTATTCATTTGGTTTTCCCATTTCCACAAAATGCTTTGCCATATCCAAGGAAAGAGGCAGCGCCATTTGGCAAATACATTTCTGTTACATGCCTCCTGCCAGAACTGTTAATATTTGGGTCCTGGGAAGAAAAAAATAACAAACAACAGAACCCACTTTATTAAGACATTTGCAGAGTGTGCACCTGGAGAAAACAGAAGGGTTAACAATGGTAGGGAGGGATCTAAATCCCTTTAAGGGATTCCTCAGGACAATATCTGTGTCAAGCAAATTAGTGAAAGGGCCCCAGTTACAAAAAAGGAAATCATGCCAAGTTTTCCTTTTAGCGTGAGCTAGTGAAGGGTTGAGCTTTGCAAGACTGGTTAGTCTGAGGACAAGGGTGAGGGAAGAAGGGTGAACAGTTAAGGCAGACAGTTTTTCAGAAGGGAACTGTACCCCGCTTTTGCCATTCATATTTCTGTATCAGGTGTGAATACATATCATACAGTTTGTAAATATATATGTGCACGTATGTGACGTGAATTAGACAGTTACTTTTACAAACTACAAAAGCTGCTGCTTTTGCTTCAAAAGCTGTCCTGTCTCAGGCATTTTAGAAGTCCAGGCTTAATAGTTTTCCATATGTGGTTATACAGAAGTTGATACATGAAGGCCAGGATGCTCTGACTGCGTGTACTTCGGATTGACCACTTTTTCTGTTGCTGTTTATTAGCTGCACAGTGTTAAATTTATGACAAGTTTCAGAACATATAAATAGCCAGCTGTTAAATTAAATTAAACTCCCAAATTTTTCAAAGATGTTAGATATATTATCTGCTATTTTTTTTAAAATCAGCAGTTTTTTAGGATGGTCTTCATAAAAAAATAGGAGAACACTCTGCATTGCAACACATGATCACACCACTTCAAATCTTTCACCTTGATTGCTTTTTAAATAAGGAAAATTAAACCAAAAAACAACAACAACAAAAAAGCCAAAACCCAAACCAATCAACCAAACAAAACACAATAAAACAACCAAAAATTGGACTCAACAACTCAGTGTTGAGTTCAACAGATGACTTTTGTTGGGTTTGAAGAATAAAGAATGCAAGATTAGCAGGAGTGGTTGCCATCATATAGTTTAGTTTGATAGCACTAAAATATAATACACGTGCAAATTATAACACTACATAATCCCTATTTACATGCCAGGAAACAATTAAAAAGTATGTTCTGCTTTTGTCTACTTTGGCTGCCACATAAATGGCAAAGTGTCAAGCCTCTTACCTAAAACTGCAGTCAATGCTATAATGTCCTGTAATGAGATCTTCCAGAAAGAAATCCTGATCCTTATCTAGTAGAGCACATCAGCACATTTTGGAGATCACCCATCTATAGCAAAACACTCTGGAACATGTTTATGTTTAAAGCATTTGCTGAACAGGCAGAGATTAGGCAGGTGCCCAGTCAGTCTGTGGAGCTGTGACCTGTTTTAGGCTCCCACAAGAAGCTCTGCCCGGCTCAGAGCTGCCCTGCACGGACACCCCGCTGGCTCCAGCACCGCAGGTCCTCCACACAAGAGCTCTGAAGACCACACCATATGAAAATAACAAAAGGCAAGTACAGCCCAAATCAAAGCATCACTGGGAACTTTCTTTCAAGCCAGGAAAGACAAAAACTTCTCAGGCAGAGGGCTGGTGTGGTCCAAGAGGGCTGGAGGACTGCTGACCCAGGGCACAGTCATGCAGAGCCCCAAAAATCCCACCAGCTACATTGGTAAGGTATGATAGCATGGGTGGAACATAAGGATCATTCTCTCCTTTTTGCAGACAACATGAACAAAATGAGGTGCAGACAAAAACCCCAAAAGTTAAAATCTGCTAAAAATTTCCTAAAGCAAAGCTATGACAAGAATTTGAAGTTAATCCAGATCTGCTGAATTCTACTCTGATTCTCCAACCATCAGACCAGCAACCCTCCTCGCTTTGAAAGAAGCATTCAAATAATAAGTAAAGCAATTTACATTTCCATTATGTTAGCAAGGCAAGGAAGGAAAAATGTTTTGCAAAGAATTGTCCAAGTTACTTGTCACAACGGAGACAAGTTGAACCAGTTAAAGTGGGGCAGAGAATTTGACACTCACAGGAGCATATTTATGTTTTTATAGGAGTATGTTAATTGCCTTCTCATTTTTCTCTATTTTCTTCAAATCTCTTATAATCCTGCTAATGTCCGGCACACTTTCACTTAGATTTGATCTTGGCAAGGTATCTTATCAGTCTTCTCCCTAATATGTGCTCCCAGAGTAATTGCACAGAAAGTCAGTTCATTTCCCCAGAGTGAGTTCTTTGTAATCTATATCCTCTCATCTGTTTAAATCATGTGAAGAATACAACATCCCATACAAAAAGCTCACTTTTCATTCTAGAAAAAAAAACAGCTCCTGCTCTCACTAGAACATGAGTGAGCAGGAAGACAAAGCCACCAGCCCTAACTTGAAACCAGAGGGGTTATGTTAGGCCATAAGGGGTCCAGTAAGTTTGTGAGTGGGATGGTTTATAACATACCATGACTTTGAAACATTCTGTAGTTTCAGGCATGTAAAGTGATATCCATCATACAAGTCCAGTTGGGAACTACATGAGAGAAACTAGCCGGGCTGTGTTTCCTCTAGCATTCATACTTAATTCTCATCTTCTACCTTTCTGCTACCAGTGCAGTCTGCTACTGCACCATTTTTTGCCTCAGTGCACCCTGTGCCCCGCCTGTGGACCCTTGTGGACCCTTCTCTCCATGGACACCACAACCCTCTGCAGGAATGAAACCTGATGATCTAGTCATGAGTTCTACTGGGCCATCACTGCGTCATCTTCCTTTGCAAATGATGCTTGCAAAGGGGAGGGAAGATGACATTGAAATGCATGAGTGGAACTATCTTGTACTAAAATTCTGTGGTGATCATGTTAGTCTGATCCTTTAAGCTGACCACAAGCTTCTAAACTGAGAATGTAAGTGCTGCTGATAGGAGCAAGTCAGTGACACAAGAAATACCCCAGTGTGAGCTCTGACAACTAAAGAATGTCGAACTTCTTCTCTCTTGCCTTCCTCTCTCTGAGAAAAGATCCATTTCTCAAAGGACAGACTTGTTTCCAAAAGCACACACTAGCACTGAAGCTGGACAACAACAATGCATATCATTAAAACATTGGCTGCATCACAGTTTCGTCTCTAACACACACCTGAAGGACCTATCCTCCTCATTTTTTTCTACAGTCCTTGAACATCCCAGCATTCTAATGCAGTATCTTTCAGTCAAGTCTATATAAACTGTCTGCCAACAAATATGTGCATGTGTGTGCACACATGCATGTACTAACAGACCAACCAACCAACCAGCAAGCCAACATTGTATATTTATACTTAGCCTCCAACTTGCTCAGTATCCTATTTTAAATTATCTCTCTTCAAATATTTTCTTCACATTCCCTCAAACTTTTTTACTGCTTCAACTCTGTGTACAGCTGCTTCTTCATGAGGCAATTTTGTTGCTCAGTTAACTATCACATTAATCAGGTGAATGTGTCTCCCTAGTATATCTAACAATTGCTCATTAAATCAGGTCTCCAGTACTGTGCAAAAATAATTAAAAACCTGTTTCCAATAAACAAGCTATAAAGGCATTAAGGACAAAATAGTGCGTATGAAATGTATTAGAAACACAGGGAAAGAAAACTCTGACCAGGCACAGGCTGGGCAGATTTAGCTGAATACTGCTATAATTGCTCATAGTGTCAGGCTAATAGTAGAAAGAAAGTTATAAATATTCCCTTCAAATTAACAATGAATGTATTGTGGCTGAATACAAGCTCCTTTTATGTTTGCTTCCTACAAAGAGTCCTGCAAATTAAAAGCTTGTATGCTCCACTATTTGTTTCCAGAATAGGGGGCTTCTGGAAAAAATCCCATAATTTATATGGGATTTACACAGCTTCACAAAGCAAGGGAGGCCAGGCTCCCCAAATCTTTTGGATCCAGTGCACAAAGTTAATTAAGCAAACCATAAAGGAACTGCACCGGTTCCCTGCAACTTCTTCATCTAGCACCGTGCATGAAGATACCTAATTACAGTTTGTTAGCAACTGAGGTGATGAGAGAAACCTGCCATCAGGCAACTCAAACAAATATAAACTAGAGGTAATAACACTTCCATTGAAAGAACAACAGACTAAATTTGTCAGGTAAGTGATTCACTTTGCTTTAATTACTACACACAAAGTGAAATGACACAGTAATATCTCAGTGACCAGATAAAATATGGCATTTTCTCCCCACCCAGTGAACCATGCAGTGCTGAACAGATGAGTCACCTTTCCCTGCCTGCATTAAAGGAGAACAATTGGAAAAGATTTAAAATTTAGTTTGTAAATTAAGCCATTTTAAATCAGCTTCAAATCAATCACGCCATCTCCAAGTCAGTCACTGATGGCAGAGGCAACTTAGCAAAAATGAGCATTTAACTTTGCAATTCTTCAGTATGTGTTTAGCTAGGATTGTGGTGGTTAATCTACTCTTCCACTTAATTAAATACTGTTAAAATTATACTTTAAGCTTCGTCTCATATCTTGCTAGCACAATTACAATCTAGAAGTCTTCATTTTACATGAATCACTAATTTGCTCTCCGGCAGTGTAATTTCTTGTTACAAAACACTCATCTCTAACAAGTAAAGGTGTGCTGAGTGCTCCTAACACCACAGCAGCCACTCACTATGGCGAAACTGTGGCCCCAGAATAAAGAATCAGGAGCTGTCTTCCTCCTGAAAGCCACAGAGTTGGAACCCAGAAGGAATTCCATGGCATGTGACAGAAGTCATATAAATACACTATACATATATAGTTTTGGAAGGGTACTCCTGAACCATGGGTGTGCTAAGGAGGTGTGTGCTGAGGACACACTGCCATCCTGCATTGCAGCTGAATAACAAGCAGTAGAGCCAATTTAACTCTATAGAAAAGCAATGACCAGATAATAGAGAGATGATTACCAAATCCACAGAATTAGGAAATATAAAAAAGTGGATAAAACTTCACACTCACTATAGCTGAACTTCCCCCATCCTCTAGAAAGCAGATGCTTCTTGTAAAATAGCAGCAAGAAAAAGGAAAGGAGGACAGCCTGACAAGAAAACCAGGGACAGAAGTGAGATATTTATCTTGATTTTGTATCTGAGTGCTCTTCACACATTTCTGCAAGGTTTAGCTCTGCATTGCAAGCTTACTCCACAGTAATTTCCCAGCCACATAGTGCATTAAATTAGATGGTGTTTTCCTAGGTATTGTTTTATGTCTGCACTTCATGTGTAAAGATTCTCTCTGCTTGCCTCTTTGGGAGGCATACACATCTATATAGGCATTACTTAAACTCATACAGAACATATGCTTGTGTGGAACCAAAAGCTTGCACTTTTGCATCTTTTCTGAAGAGTGCACAGAAGAGTGCATCTCTTCTGAAGTCTGCTGTTCATTCATATGAGGCAAAAAAAGCCTTTCAAAGGGAATCTAAATCCACTGCTTTTGGAAATCAATTGTTTCTTAATGAGTAAGTGTCAATCATCATCTATCCTAACGGCAATATCTTGAGAATATTGTAATTCTCTGCAATGGTTTCTTGGAGATTAAAGCATATAGATACTTAGGGGATTAGATATTCCTAAGCAAAAAAATTAATTGTGCCTATTTTTGGCTCAACAAATAGGTAGTGGAAAAACTATAGAAAAGGAAAAACAATTTAAAGCAGTCTTTGCCCAAGAGTAACCTGTGTGTGTAAAACATCAATGTTTTTGTCATGAAAATGCTTCAGGAAACTTTCATGGAAGAAGAAAAATTGTTTTGGTCTCTCAAAAATTACAATCTTGGCCGCTTACCATTAAACTATACAATACATTTTGGTTTGTGAAGCCAAAGCTTTATTCCTCAAAAGCTTTATTCAGTAGCCAAGAATTTCAGATGCTCAGAAAGTAAGAGTGAAATTTACCTTATTTGAGCTTAACTCTTTCATTGTCTTTTATAAGCTTACAATGATCTGTATATTATACTGATAAACAGCCCTTGCTGGCTAGATAAACAATACTGATGAAATCCATCTGGTCTTTAATGTATGTATTTCTTGCAAGAAACATTAGTTTTCACAAGATTTCTTTCCTTTTTCCCAAGAAGGCAGAACTGTGCAAGACCCGTCCCAAATGAAAAGGAAAAAACCACGAGTTGTAAAGCCAGATGTTTCAACAATAACCATAAGATGATGTGATAGGCAGAAAAACCCCATATATCGTATTTATGTTAAATATCTGTGCTAGTTCTACTAGTTCTGTGCTAGTTCCTACTCTGTTTTTCAGAGAACGACAGAAACATTTATTGAGCTATAACTAGCTTTAGAAAAAAAAATGTAAACTTCCTTTGCAGTTTAAAGTTTTGCACCCTCATTCACTTTCCAGGTTGTTTCACATCTAGAAGCAGTGCTACTGTAGTGTCTGTCATGACTGCAACCCGCTTGGGATCCAAATCAGGGAGGTTTCATCTTTTTCTTATTTTCCTTCATGAGACACGTTTGTCCTATTTCCAGACTTTTATTACAGAACAGATATATTGAAGTCCACTGAGCTGGTTTTGGCTGGAATAGAGTTAATTTTCTTCACAGTAGCTGGTAGGGGCCTGTGTTGTGGATTTGTGCTGAGAACAGTGTTGACGGCAAGACAGGGATGTGTTTGTTACAGCTGAGCAGGGCTGACACTGAGTCAGGGCCCTTTCTGCCTCTCACCCCAACAAAGAGTGGCTGGGGGTGTGCAAGGAGCTGGGAGGGGACAGCTGATCCCAACTGAACAAAGGGCTATCCCATAACCTACGGTGTCATGCTCAGCATACAAAGCGGGGGGAAGGAAAAGGAAGCAGGGAATGTTGGGAGTGATGGCGTTTGTCTTCCCAAGCCACCATTACATGTGATGGAGCCCTGCTTGGGGATGGCTGAACACCTGCCTGCCCATGGGAAGTGGTGAATGGATTCCCTGTTCAGGTTTGCTTGTGTGCTCAGCTTTGAACCATCTCATTCTCTTTCCCATCCCACAGGGAGAGGGAGTGAGGGGATGTGTGGGGCTTAGCTGCCAGATGAATTAAAATACAGCATCCATATAAGACCTAGCGTTCATATTCTATATGTACATATTTCATAAACATATCCTATCCTTTGCTGTAATATACTATAAAATATATTGTGTGTTAAATAAGAGATCATTCTTCCATGCTGTAAGAAATTATGACATACAAAGTCTGTTTAACCACCCTAAATCAAGCCAAATTTACTGACCAGAATTTCAGCTCATAATACATTTCATGTTGCAGCTTTTTAAAAAGTTTATAAATTCTCTATTTAAAAATGGAAAAAAGAAATTTCAAGTAGAAATGTGTAACTTCTTAATTTGCAAAGGCACACTTGGGTTATTTCATTGAAAAATTGCTTAAAACATAATTATATTTCAAACAGAAACAGTTTTAATACTCAGTTTTTGACAAGTGTTATTAAAGTCAAGACTTTTAAAAACTTCACAAGAAAAATCTTCTGGGCCAAAAAGCACACTGCGCAAAAGACATACATCCACTAAGATGTAGATTATTAGAAACAGCAAGAAGAGACGCTTATATTTATATGGAAAAGCAGACCTATTGGTGGTAATAATTACATTTATTAGACTTGATCTTATTTTCAGTATGAAAGCAGGCATGTTTTAATATTCCAAACAACCGCAGTATACTTTCATTTGTTTTGTTCATTAAAAAGAAAAGAGAGGAAAACACTGCAAATAAATCTTATTCATGGATACAGATATCTCAGCTCATAAAATCAGTGAGCTCTCTGCACATGTTTTCTACTGGGTATTATAAACCAAATGTACAAAATGCATGGTTCCAGAGAAAAATATATGGTTTTGCAGTTCACTGAACCCTTTCTTTACCAACCTTTCCATTTCTCATCTGTGTAAGTAAATGAGAGCAAACCCAGTAGGTTCTGAAAACAGACAGAACATTTCCCCTTTATTTAACAGTCGGATGAAAACAACGAACTACATAAAAAACCAGAATTCATAGAATCACAGAATAACATAGGCTGGGGGGCATCTTTGGTAGTCATTTGGTACAATCCCCTGCTCTAGGTGTGACCAAGTCATATCTGGTTGCTCAAGACTGTCAGGTTTGAATAGCCTCCAAGTGCTCTAATGCTTGATTACATTACTGTGATTTGTATTTTTTGGTTGTTTTTTTTTCCCTCCTATATCCAAGTGGAATTTCCCACATCGCAATTTATGTCCATTCCCTCTCCTATCACCTTCCCTTTACAAAAAACATCTGGTTGGGGGTTCCTTATATCCCCATTAGACAGCTGAAGACAACATTTAGATCCTGAAGACAACATTTATGTCATTCCTCAAAATTCTTTTCGTCAAAAATCTTTTGTGGCGAAGCTACTGCAAAGGCATGCTGTGCGAAAGACATAGCTCCACTAAAGTGCAGAACAGCTGAAGATAATGACACCAAACAGACTCAGCTGTCCCCGCTCCATCACGCGTACCAGGCGCTCTATCGCCACTCAAGAAATCTCTAAAGCGTTTGTTACAAAGACAGAACAGAGAGGTGATGTCCAAGCAGTGGACAAGCCAGCTGACAGATTGTAATCTGCTTCAAAGGGCTTTTGATCAAGTCCTTCTTTACATGTGTACTTGAATGGACAGTATGAAAGGCAGCAGGAGGGGAGAGATTAGGTATAACACAGAGCTGTTTAGTTCAGGTATCTCTGCTTTCAGTTTAAAGATTTTTTCATAATTGGAATTTAAGCATCTCAGTCCTTATGATATCAGACATTATACACTGATGTCTTCAGAAATAAGTATCTTAATGTCCTGGTACATAATTTGGTTTAAGATGAAATGGTACATTACATCTATCTGTTCTACAGCAGGAGTGGAAATCTTTAGATTTAATTTGCCAAGTATTTTGTTCTTTCCTGGTTTCTGCACCCAGTGACCAAAGCACAGTGTGTACAAATAGCTGGTAGAGTGGGAAAGAGCACATTGTCACATTGCTAGCAAAGCACTGATCATTGAATTCTTATTAAAGTTCTAATGTTTAGATACATCTTAACTTTCAGCTTTCAGTACTGGAATTCATCTATATCTCTGTGTACCTTTTTTCTCTGACATTTCATGATTTCCTTTGAGACTATAAGGAAAAAGAAGCTGTTTATACACACATCAGATCCAGAAATTGATTCACTTTCCAAACAGAAACACAAACTAATAGGATGGTGAGATTGTGAATCACATATTCTGGGGCTTTAAGGCAAGCTGATAGTCATGAAACGAAGTTCCCTGGAGACACCAGAACCCAGCAGAGCATATTAGACTATATTTTCTGAATAATTTGTTATTTTTTGTCCAATGAAATACATATTTTGAGTCAAACTTAGAATAATATGATCATTTCTGTTATCATCACATACTGATTTGACTGCATTTTAAAAATCAGCTACCAAACAGAGATTTTGCAAGTATTCCTTGAAAAACAACACAAAGCCTCCCACCACTAAGCCAACTCCAAGCTTCCCTGTTCCCATTCTTCTCAAGCAAGAAGTGCATTCACTAGCTATGAGATATGAAGTGGCTGTAACTCATTAGTATTTCACTTTTTCAAGGATCTTATTTTTTCCCCTGTGTTTTTAAGGGCAGTCAGCCAGCAACATTTGCTGTACGTGACAGACTTCTGCAAGAAATGCGAACCCATACAAAATTCCAGCTTTCAGACAACTCAAGCTAAATTACTAACTTGAAGTTTCAATATAAGGTTGCTGCTGTATGCAGCAAAGACTCAGCACAAATAAAGGCAATCCTCTGTCCTAGAGACCATATTAGACATAACTAAAACATGCTGCTGTTCTTCAAAGAGGAAGTTCTCATCTGCTGATTTCTCTGTTTCTTTTACTAATTATTCCTTGAGTTTGTTGCACCTTCTGCAGTACTGTGATGGAGTAAAATTTTGACTAGTAATAGCATTTGAAAATCTCCTGAAAAAAGGAAGAGGTTCTTCTGTTATTTTGATACATTTAGATACAATGAGGGATAAAAAGTGGATTTGTTTGAATTTCAGGAAACAGAGGGTCTGGCACTTCAGACATGGAGATGATGACAGAAAAGGTGCTTTGTACTCTATAGTACTCTCTCTGGACTATGTAGATGAGAAGATCTCATAAATAGCCAGCTCAAAAGGGAGATAACACCTTGAAAGTAAGATAGAAAAGTCTTCTTTTGATTTCTCAGGAGGAGAGCTTCCAGTCAAAGAGGAAGTTTGCAGAAGGCTGAGAGATGTAATTATAGTACTGGCATCTTTAGTTGGCTTGAAATGACAGATATATTCTTAGCCCTCTAAAAGCTCTTAAGACCTTTCTTAGTTAAGGCCCCATGAGCTTGAAATTATTTTGAAACAAGTGGCTTTATGGCAAAGCTGACCTGGGAACCTGCCTGTAGCAGACTCTTTGTTCTTTGTGTAGACAGAAATTAAAAGCTGACACACCAATAGCACACCAAGGCAAGTCAGGGAAGGGATTACCCTCAGAAAGATTGCTTACCAGAGACAGAATGCAAACCAGAAACATGGCACTGGATGGCACAAGACAAACTAAGCAAGAAGAAATAAATTTGTGAGTTAAAATTGCAGAGGCAAAGCAGATGCTTCACAAACAAATGAGGTTACTGATGCTGGAGTGATGGAGGTTCCCATGTCCTGTGGGAGTTCAGCTGAACGGTGGAGTGGGAGGAGAAATCCCAAATGAGACGCGAGAATGATGAGAGAAGAAGGACATAAGCACAAAAGCAAAGGGAGAAGAAAAGGTCAATAAGACTGAAGTAAAATTAAAGTGAGGTGCTTCTGAATACTCTTATAGTTATTATATAAATTACATATTTTATCCACCACTTAGCTGTTTAAAGAAGAATTATATTATTGAAATCAATATAAAACTGTCAAGGTACTCCACACAAACACAAGTTTGGGTAATGTACCTGCCCTGCAACATTTACCATCAATCTGAACTTGGTAAATCTCATCCATTCAGTCATAAATAACTGCCCAAAACCTCTGCCAGATCGGCACTATTTCCAAATTTCAGCTATATTTACACACCCACAGTTAGCAGCTGACAAGTCATATATGAGGGAAATTGCCTCCCTCTAAAAAAGAGCTGCTGTCAGAGCTGCTCTGTTCCACATGGAAATAATTCAAAGGAGTTGTCATGAAAGAGCAGCTATACCCAGAATAGTTACCACAACAGACATTTTTACTCAACACCTATTGCAGTATTTTTGCACTACTTTTGTTCAACTGCTGAGTTAAGTACCAAAGACAAGTTTCATTTTTCTATTTTTTTAAACTCCTCATAACTTCATAAAGCTAGCAGAAAGAAAAAAAATGAAAAAAAAAAAAAAAAGATTGAAAGGTCAAGGCAGTGTTTTTAAGGTAAAACTTCAAACACAGGCATTGCCCAGAGGTGGGCCCTGTGTATTTTATTAGTTCTTGATAAGCACTGTCAATGCTTGGAAAGGTAGGGATGAGATAGCAGTCTCAGCCTATGTCTTGGTGCTGCCAATCTGGTGAAGAGGACGAAACTCCTTAAATATCAGACACCGCCACCTTCACACCTAATATTGGCAACAACTGCAGTGCCTCCTCTGGGAGGACCCTCTGTATTTTCTTTTCCTCAATCTTTTCTTCCTTTTCCTCCTTCAGAGCACCAAGAATGTGAGAAGGCATCATTGGAGAAGAATGGGGAGAGCAGACTGCCTTTTATAAGCTGAAGTGACAATACGATGCTGGATGGTGACAAGTCTGCAAGCTTCAGGAAATGTGAGCTCAGAGACTCACATCCCAAAGAAAGGACAATGCAGAGGGAGAGGGATTTTCTAGGGAGAAAAGAGCACTCACTAATCATAGAATGGCTTGGGTTGGAAGGTACCTTAAAGAACATCTAGTTACAACCCTGTGCCATGGGCAGTGACATCTTTCCCTAGACCAGGCTGCTCAAAGCCCCATCCAACTTGGCCATGAACACTTCCTGGGATGGGGTATCCACAGCTTCTCTGGGTAACCTGTTCCAGCACCTTCCCCCCAGCCCCAATGTCTCTGCAGAGCTCCTCACTCCTTTTCCCCAGATGTTCTTAGAGAATTGATGGAGCAAGGTAACTTTCTCCACACACAGCTGACCTCTTGTCTGTCTAGGACATCTCCAGCAGCTCAGCTATTATCTCAAACCCCTTTCCCTGATTCTCTGCATCCTAAGCTCACCCTGCTACTGCAGAGCCTGAGGCACTGTCTACAGAGGCAAAAAACCTTGCACTGGTCCCTCATAGAGCTGAGCATCTGAATGGCACACGCGTCCCTCTTGTGACATGTGTCACCTCTTCAGCTGGCAAAAAGACACAAGAAGGCAATGTGCCCTCGCATCCAGTTTTCAAGCCCTTGCAGTGACATGCCACTAGGCATGGAGGATACTAAAATATAGTTGTACCATCCAAAAAGGCACTTTATGCTTTCATTTTTTCAATGTAAATCCTAAATGGAAATTTCCATAATGTTGCTTTGAAAGTAATTTAAGTAACTGCTTCATTCCCTAATCTAAGAAAAGGGAATACCATAAATGTCACAGTAATTTCAGTTACTTACAAAAACATTTGTAGAGATTTTAGTATCACCTGCTATATGTGAGCTCTCTTGCTCTAAGTAAGTGAATCCATAAAGAACAGATTTTATTGTAAGGTAATATTAACCTTGGTGAAATAATCAGTACTCCTGAAATCTCTGGTTTGGTTTACATAGATACTTGTTCCAGATAAACCTAAGATAAAAAGATGGTATGCAGCATTGAAGACAACTTGTGAATTTAGGATAGCTAGTGAATTTTGGATCCACTGAAAACATTACAACGAAATGAAATATAATACTTCCTTATGTGCCAAATATTCTGTCTGGTTTTGTTTGGTTCACATAACAACCCAAAATTCAGGTATCCAATCTTTTCAAAGCAGCAACTTACAATTTCAGATAGCAAGCATGAATAACTGATTTTATGTCTATATATATACATAGGCATGCCAGCCTTTGGACTGTGCTGTGCCACAAGTTATCACAGCTGTAAAACAGGCTGGATAAACTTGAAAAGAAAATATGGACAGAAATCCTGCTTTGCTGAATAGCATGCCCAGTAATGATCTCAGCTCTTAACATGATGACAGAATTCCCAGGATCTGCAAAATTCTCTCCCCGCTGTATCAAAGTAGGTTTCCTTTTCCCTCTTATAATTTTTTAGACTCTGGTCCATCACTCAACGGGTTTGAGGACTCGCAGTTCATCATCTTGTTATACAGACAGTCAGGGTGGGAGAAAAGATGGGAGACAAACCTAGTTAATTTATCCTAGGCTGGCACCCCTCCTTCTGCAAAGCATCCAGTGCCTGCCTTGGCTCACTCTCACAGGTTTCCTAAGCCGTGATAGAATGATATGGACACAATCCTTGGCATTTTGTCACTGCTGTCCAAAACGTTCTCAGCAGCAACAGTGAGTATTGTCCAACATAATCAGACATTGAGTAATGTGAAGCTAAAATAAGACACAGGGACCAAACAATAATAGCCAAGACTCCCCTCCACAAGTGGATCCAGTCCATGAACCAAACCAGATGTACAAAATGCTCTCACAACCAGCACCATGCATTAAATCCACATCCTCCTACCTCAGGGCTCTGCTGTGCATTTGGCAGTCTCTCCCCAAATGTTTAGCTCCCTTGCTCATTTTCTCCTTCAAATGACTGCTAATAATGAGAAGCAAACATGCCCACAATTTGGGGACAGGAGTGGCTTTCAGAAGGAAGAGCATATATTATTCTTTTATCTATTTGGTGCTCTAAAATATACATTTCTCTGGCTGTCTTGTTCTGATCACACTTTACTCTTGGCCAAGAAGTAAGCCAAGTAACACTCTTTATAGGCTGCAATTAAAAGAACAAACCAGAAAGCATTGCTAGTACCTGGATAAACAGCCATTAATTATTTAAGTGTGCATGCCAGTACCAGTCCATCTGATTCCGAAATGGAGCCTGGGCACATATTCCAGGAATGTTCAAGATGGCAAGCGCTCAGTACTTTTACAGAAGGCTGAGAAGTGCAAGTGCCTTATATGTCAATATGGAAGGCTACATCAAAGTCTTTAATCTGTCTTTGAACACAGATCTGTTCCATAGCAAGAAAGTTTGATTCAGGTATTTTGGAGGGTAACAGATAAATGCTGTGCATTACCCCACAAGACACCAACCACTGAAAATCATAGCACAGTTTTATCCAAAATAGTTCTCATTGCAAAGTGAATATGGTGACAAAACCTGAGGTAAAGCCTGAAATACACTTGTTTGGATGTAGAAAATAGGAATAAACTATACACCCAAGCTCATACCTGCCCACCACCAGATGAACTGCGAGATGAGATGAGCCATGAGACAGGAGATGTTCGCATCACTCAGGCCACTGCTTCATCTTCTGTAGCATCATGTCCCTGGATTTTTTTTTTTCAGAGACCAAGCACAGGCATGAAGCTACTGACCTAGTCCTATCAAGGTTGACCATTCTTTACAGAGCAGCATAGAAAAGAAAATAATACAAGAAGTCAACAAGCATCTGCTTTTTAAACCTTTATCACACCTTTTGGGGACTTTCCTCATCCTCCAAGCCCACTACCTTTATAACACGGACTGCTGCACCTACTGAAGTCGTACAGCTGCACTACAAAGGACCTCTGGTTTCTGTGAATTTGAGAACAGCAAGCAAGGAAACAGCTACATGTGGTTACCATTTTGTATCTTTATCCCTTTTTTTTTTTTTTTGCCTTTATTATCTGCACAACATCTTTGTTGGAACTTCTTGATATTCATTTTAAGTCTAGCAAGTATGATAAAGTAGCTGAGATAAGTTGACTCACTCACTTAGACATTACGTCAGCATACCCTATCCAGAAAAGATAAAATATTTATGATGATTAATACAAAAGACATTACAGACAGAGCATTTCAGGAACATCAGAACAGATTAAAATTTAAAACAATAACAAACCTAATAGCTTTCTCTACTTTAGGATCTGAAGGGCTGTACTGAGGGTCTTTTACCACTTCAGAAATAATGGTATAAGTATAAATGACAGAAAAAACAGTAAAAGATATTCTTGTATAATTTGTATTTAGGTCTGGTGTGAAAGTCAAGTGAAAAGCATGCTAATTTCAGATTATAGTATTTTTAAACTCACCATGGGCAGGGAAAGTTGATGCCATGTTTAATATCAGCAAGCACCACCTGTGTAACCTGAAGCGTTGCTTATTTCATTGATGTAATGAGAAGCAATAACCCTTTGGGAATGATCAGCAGCCATTTTAGTCGTGCTTGATCAATGCCAGCTGAATGTGGTATAGATCAGCTGCAGTGTGGGATGGGGCTGTGAGATGCCTTGCTGGGACCCTCTTCCCCCACAGCTCAGCAGCTGCTTGTGCTCAGCCTGCTCCTCTCTCCCTGCCTACACCGTGTTGTAGCTGTGCTGTGTCCGGCCATGTGTCTTCCTGGTCCCAGCCCTGGCCAGGAAGGCCACTGCTCCTGCACTGCCACCCTCATAGCTTCCCTGGCCCTTAGAAGCAGCCCTGACACAGGGGTGTGTGGAGACATTCTGTATTTCCCATATTATCCCATGAGTTTTTAGAAAGGTGCTCTACCATTTTTTTATAGAATCACAGAATCATTTGTGTTGGAAAAGACGGTCAAGATCATTGAGTTCCACCATTAAACATTAACTCAGCACTGCCACCTTGATAAAGGCCCCAGCTTTATCAGCCTGATATTTCCTGTAAGACTGGCATTTCTTGTAAGTCTGAATTGTTCAGCCTGGAGGAGACTGTGGGGAGACCTTGTTGTGGTCTTCAGCTTCCTTGTGAGGGGAAGAGGAGGGGCAGGCACTGATCTCCTCTCTCATGACCGGTGACAGGACCCAAGGGAATGGTCTGAAGTTATGCCAGGGGAGGTTCAGGTTGGATATCAGGAAAAGGTTCTTCACCCAGAGGGTGGCTGGGCACTGGAACAGCTCCCCAAGGAAGTGGTCACAGCACCAGCCTGACAGAGCTCAAGGAGCATTTCCACAATGCTCTCAGGCGCAGGGTGTGACACTTGAGGTATGCTGCACAGGGCCAGGAGTTGGACTCAATGAACCTTGGGGGTCCCTGCCAACTCAGAAGATTCTATGGTTCTATGAAAAATACCAAATCTCTTTAATTAAGTGGTTTTACACACTGACCACAATCTAGTGAAATCTTTGGTTTCCCTGGGCTGGTTGAGCAATAAAGACAAGCTGCAGCTGTGGCCTTCAGGATGGAGAAGTGTTTGCTGGACAGAAACAAATGAATCTTCCCACAGCCCATCCTGGTGCGGTGGAGGGAGGCATTCAGAAGCTGGAATGCTTTTGAAAGTAAGGCTGTGCAAGAAAAGCAGGGTGATATCTGTTCCAGACCACAAATACACTGAGGAAAATGCTGACGAGGGATTCCTCAAGCATCTGTTTACACTGTATAGGAGAGAAATCTGAGTTATCACAGAGGACTTAGTAGCACATGCTGGAGGCTTTGTGCTGCCTTGAAATAAATAATAAGATTTTAAAAATTCTACATAAGGATGTTTTCTGAACTTGGTAAGCATTTAGCTTGCAGAAATTTTATATTATACCTAATCCTGAATGATAACATAAAATTTACCACAGTACTAAAAATTAGCAGTTGCTTCTTTATGAATGTCACCTTTTGCTCATTATGTTTCTTAATCACAAACAGGATAACATGAAAACAAATACACCTGATGTGTTAAAAGGATTCATTTTGCAATCCTGAGAACAATTATGAGCAAATTCAGCTGGGAGAAACAGTTTATTTGGGAAAAAGATTAAAGCTGGGACCTGTTTAAGAACATTTTATCAGACACTAAAAAAGCCATTAATGAAGAAAAAAAAATGAATACTTGCCTGATCATCACAATGGCCTAGTGAAGTAAAAATAGACATAAAAAAAAATAATCCACATCAGGGAACATAGGGAAATGGATTGCAATTAATATACATTAGGTGATTAAGAAAAAAATGAGAGAAGGAAAAAAATCAATGCTATGTAGACTAAAGGACATCATCAACTTTCTAAGTATGGCAAGCAAAAGAGGAATCTCAGCAATGACATTAGTGCTTTTCTGGACAGAAGTTATAGTAATGCCAATAAAGATGCAGGAAAGTTAAACATGCTCAATAAATAGATCACTTTTGCTTTTGTTGGTGAGAAGAAGCTTCTCTGAAGTTTACATTTCCACACTAAGTGTGCCTCTCTGCCAAATGCACTTTTTAATTTTAGTTTCATGCTGGTTCATTTGGATTTTCAAGTGTTTCGATGGTCAGTGTTTCTTTTTTTATTGTCTTCTACAGTGCTTCCTCAGATTGAGCTTTTCTTCTCTGTGTCACCATTTGGTAAGTGAACCTGAAATGACTCTACAAAGAAGTAAAGTCTGTGACGTTCTCAGGAGACGCCTGCAATCCCTCCATCACTGTCCTCGACCCACCCCTGGCATGATACATAGGTGCAGTTTACTTAGCTACTTTGATATTTTAATTCATACTCAGCTATGATAAATACTTTCTTTGCTTTAAAGTAGCTTAGAAGCATATTAAACAGCAGCTGTATCAGCAGTTTTGTATAAAAAGCTAAATTAGGAGGTTTTGAACAATCAGCATTGATTTTTAATTAATCTTAGACAAATAGAGAAATTCCAGAGCAATGGAATTTTTTGTAAATCAGTTTTGTAAAAAGTAAATACGATATTTACTTTTTACAGACCTATAAGACCTTCATCAATCCCAAACAAAAAACCCAGAGTGCTTGCTATCGGATTTTATCCATAAAGCTATTGTTAATCTTGTCCAAACAAGCTTCACTGATGACAGGGGTTTCCTGAACAAGGCCACAAAAAAACCCTAATGGACTTGGTTGAAGCAAAAAGCATCCTGGAACTTGGACCAATTTGAAAAAAAAAAAAGGAGAAGACATCATAAATTAAAAAAAGAAAATGAAAAACTCACACAGTATTAATCTTTACCTGTTGTCTTGTCCCCCCAACTTTACAGGGCTGTTTTCATTTAGCCTTAAGTAAACAAATGCAGTAAAGAAGTTAAACTGAATAATGACATAGCAAAAAGAAAAGTCCCATTTGGTGTATTAGGATATTTTCTAGAACACTATGTTTTTATTTTTAAAACATTTCTGGATGCTTTATGCATCTTTGGGTTGCCCCTTTTATTTTTCAGGTCAAGAAGTAAAATTTTAAAAACATGTAAAAAAGCATGCTCTTTATTCAACATTAAGTCTTCATGAAGTCCAGAGCCTTTAAGGGTAGGTGCAGAAAATGACATTGATGTTTCCTTGTGGATTGCTTTCATATGTTTTTTGTACATAGTTCATATTCATCTAAGGAGCTAAAGAAATATCAGTGCAATGAAGGCAAACAGAAATGGTAAACTTTCAAAAAGTTTTGAGGTTTCAAATGTTTTGTGGTCTATAATGTCATATTTCTTTGGTGATTTTTTTAAAGAAAAGGTAAGACAATCACTGTTGCAAGAAAGGAAATTTCCTAAGAACAAATATTTATGAGGTGTCGCTCACAGTTAAAATAAGCTTTTGGAACATACACATAGGTTAAGATAGACCATAACACAGTAAGCTAAGCTATGAATTAACTTTAGGCTTCCTATGTTGTAGTACCTTGAGCAATATTTTCTTTCCCAGAAGAAATAATCTGGCTTCTATTTATCAGTCATTCAAAAAGGGGACTCTCAACATGTCCAAAGGCTGTGTTTAGGAAGCATTATTTGCCCATAAGAGTCACAGATCGCTAAGCAGATTTACAGACTTGTACAGAAGTTATCCTTGCTAATCTTTGCTTAAGAGTAAGTTGAGTCTGATACGACAGCTAAGCAGCTTTCAGTATTGTATTGAGTTACGCTTTGCTGCTCATAGTGCCTTTTTTCCCTGCTAAATGATCAATCTCAATTTAGGCATTGGGGGGAAAAGAAAGATGAAAGACAATGGAGAGAAGGCAGTCCTAGGCTTCACTTGGCCCTCTGTAAAGCACAATTCCTGATCCACTGATGGTTTCTGTGTTGAACTGGGCCACAGAGAATTCCAAAAGCCCTGCATGAGGAGTGTTTGAACAGGGAGTGATTAACCATGTACATCACAGACACTTGCAGGTAATAATGCAATACATTTGCAATTAGTACATTCAAAGCATCTAAGAGACTGCCTCATGACTCTGAAAGTCACTAAAAATTTAGATTATTTATAAACAAATATTTTACCTTCTTTCTTTAATTATTCTTTGGAACTTCTCTCTTAACAGATAGAGAATATGAAGCATCAAATTCTACTTTCCTATCTCTAAGTTTGTATCATTTGTAGAAAGAAAAAAAATGTTTCAGCATGGACCGATCTACAAATTTAATTACTGTGATCCTCTTTGTCAGGTGAAGAAGCTCAGTCTGCTAGTCTTAGCAAGAAATTTAAAAAAAAAAAGAAAAAAGGAAAAAGGTATCCATTTATAATTTTTAAAAGAATCCCGCTCCTTATGAAAGAAAAGTCAGTAAACTAAATAATCTCTCTACCCATAGCTGCCCAGGCAAGAAGTAGAGGATATGGAAGAAGGCTTCACACCTGGGGCAAACCTGAGTGCTCTCAGGACAGTGAAGGTGCAACTCTCAAAGCTGAAAGCCCTCCCCAGTAACACCTTGTCTCCAGGACTGAGACCTAGGACCAGCAAGAGTACAATTGGCACTTTTGCAGTCCGTGCTAGCATACAGAACTAGCTCTAAATTAGATACAGCACCACACTTTCAGATGTCTGTGTCTCGGATTCGGCCCCGGATTACACCTGGAAGAATATACAAAGCATGGGAAATCAGTGTACCACATACCCTCCACGTGATACTGCGTAAACATTTGACCTTGCCAGCAGTCAATGACAGTATCAGTCCTACCTCTGTCCGATGCTAAAACAGCCATGTCTGTCCCTCCAACACTCACTGATCGACTACTCTGAGCAAACAAGGGGAAGAGCCTTGGCAATGCCATCGAAAACCTTGGAACCACCGTATCAGAAATTTTTATAGAAATACCACTTTTTTCATGATTATACAACACTGGAAATTTACTCTACACAGTACAGCCATCAAACATTCTAGCTGCACGTGTTCCTGCATCCCCACCGTCGCAGTGGGCCTGCCAAAGTCCTGTCCTGCCAGCTAGGATTTGACATGCTGTGAAAAGAGACCTTGAAATCAGAGCTGCTGTGCAGCTCGACTTGCTGATAACTGATCTATATGAGATAGCATGACAAAATGTGAACAACGATGCTTGACATCCCACATGCTATCACATGCCAGAAATGTTTGGAGGGTGGAACAGAATGACATAAAAAGAAATTATGTGCAGCATACTTTTCTTTCCACGCTAGTTAAGTGACATTGTTTTGGCAGTTCAGTCTGATGCAGTAAGTACAGTATCCTATATATTTTCTATTTTGAAGAGATACACTAATCTGACAGAGAAAAGATTTGACTTCCTTTTATTCCAGTTGAAGTTGCATATATTTAAATGCAAAGTACACATAATTTAGGCGACTACTTGTAAATAATCTCATAGACTAAACCCCAGGCCATCACACTTTTTTCTCTAAACAAGGTAGAAGACTTTATTCTCTCCACCTGAATTTTCTCAGCAGATTGAAAGTAAACATATATTAAAGCAAGACTATAGATAATTATGTTTTTTCATAAAAGCAACAACTGATGAACACAGAGCTCTTTCCAAACCAGCAATTGAGAGCATTTTGCCGTCCCTCAGAGAAACAAGTAGCTAAAGCACAGACATTGCAAAGTTTCATCTGCCAGGGATCAATAGCTCTGGGATATAGCTTGTGCACAGAAAAAAGCTTTGCTTCCCTCTCCATTAAAGGTTTGCCTATGCTAAAAATTAGACCACAGAAAA
Organism: Leptocoma aspasia; assembly: GCA_013399835.1. Classification (NCBI taxonomy): domain Eukaryota; kingdom Metazoa; phylum Chordata; class Aves; order Passeriformes; family Nectariniidae; genus Leptocoma; species Leptocoma aspasia. The sequence goes on from VXAX01006461.1 coordinate 2,026,917, forward strand.
GGGTGGAGGGGAAACAAGAAATAGTCCACCTTGTCCCCAGAGAAAAAAATGTTTAGCTTTCCTTGGCAGAACTTTTTTCCCCCTTACATTTCCCAGGTTTTAATTGTTTGGGGTTTGTTTTGATTTTGTTTGGTTTTTTCCCCAATTCTTTTCCAGCTCTACCCTCAGTCTGAGAAAAATCTAGTATTCCACCCAAATGGCTACTCTCCTATTTAAACATATTAATGATTGTCTTCCTCACAAGCTTTTGTTTAACTGTTCCTCTCTCTGTTTTCCTGAGGAGTCCCTATTCCTCTTTGCACCTGGTAGGAAACAAACGCTTCAAGATGCAGAACATCCTGAGGGCTCCTTCTCAGCTGATGCTGTCATTATATGGATGGTGTGCCATCCCTGGCTGGGCTGTGATTTTATTTATTTTGCTTTTTCTCAGCAGAAACAACAGCCATTGATCCCCTTGCCATGCACCCGCCTTTTTACCTGTCCCATCTTATATCCAAACATGCCACTAATGACACTGCAATGGATGAGCTGTGTATGCACTAACTCAGGAAGTGATTTGGTAAAATTAACATTTAGAAGTAGGCACCAGTAGTTATTTCACACATTATTAACTTATATTACAATTCAAATAAGCTTACAGCTGGCAAAAAAAGTCTCTTCTGTAAAGTGATCTCAAACATAATAGGCTTAATCAGAGATAAATTAAATTAGTCAGTCATGCATACTACAGCATATTAGCACTGAGTAGTTATTAAATACATTTTCTGTTATCAGTTGTGCTGGCGGTATTGTAGCAAACAAAGCGCATGGGAAACCAGTAAATAAACTTTATGTTTGGGAGGCTACATGTTTGACATTTCCTAGGTTTTATCAAATGTTACACAATCTTTACCACTATAACTGCCACCAGGTTAAGTCCCCATAAATGATTCAACTTCACTCCCAGGCAATTAGCCAAAAGCAGAGCAGACAGAACTAATGAATACCTAGACAGCAGATGTTCAGCGTGGTTTTGTGTTTTTGGAGGGGATTTCTTCCATGTCAGTTTTTGGAAAGAAAAAAGCATGCATGGATGAGTCATAGCTGGTACACAATTGATAAAGAGGAGACAGGCAACATTTCTATTTGTTATAAAATTAATCTTTGTGTTTAGGGATTTTCAAAATTTATTTTCTCCTTTGGTTTCACAACTACAGTTTGAAAAGGTCTTGTAATTGTGTGCAAATATTGAAAGGCATTGCTGTTGCCTTGCTGCTATGGTAAATTCCTTTTCTACTGCTGTTACAGCAGCCAGCAGCATCACCTTCATCTCCAGCTGAAAATTTGTGTGAAAAAGAATACAACGCAAAATCGCTCACATGCGCTTTACACAAAGAATCATTATTTTTGTGATAGGATCCTAAACCCATATTTCTGTTCTCTCATCCATCTTTCAGAAACCCATCAGTACAGTACTTGGAAATACCATAACTTGCTGAGCCTGACCCAAAGACTTGGGAGCACATCTGACATTCTCTTACACTCTGCACATTTAAAACTCAATGTAAGGTGACAAGAACATTAAGCTGCCCACAGACCAAAATGTGAAACTAATCAGTATCTGTTCTGAGCCACAGGTATAATAATTGGAAAATTAAAGTGCCTGTGAACTGCTAGGGCTGGCTGCATCAAAAAGCAACACCTTGAAATGATTAATGAAGACAAATGTATGCAACTATTTCTATTGACAACAACTTCAGACAATTGCAGACTAAAAAAATAACACTGTAGTTCTCATTTATTTTATCTAAAGCTTGCTGCTTCCAAGAATCACTTGCTAGGTAACATGTAGGCACTCACTGGTTAAAAAGTGTTTTAACTGGAAGCTCCTTTAACTCAGATGTGGAAAACACAGTTTCTTTGCTGTGCTTCCTGTAACTATTTTCTATGACAATTCTGGTACAGAGGACATCAGTCATGACAGAGACATTCAACATCACACCCTTCACCTGAAAATGTTAACATGACCTGTGAAAGTAAAACGCCCCAACTAATATGTGATGGCAGCGCTCAACAGACCTCTCAAGAAAATCAATTCATGGCAGTATTGTTCCAAAATGTACCTTTCTGTTTTACTACTCCCATCACATCCATCAGTGGCATGGCCAGTCCACTGGATGAACACGATGTCCTATGTGCACCATCATGGATGGGGCTACTGCTGTGGCTCTGAACTGCACAAAGCAGGGGCTTCTTTTCTTAGGTGTGAAAGGAGGAGTGAGGCTAAATAAACTCTTCTTGAAAAGTAAATGGTGCATCCATACACACACATTTATACACACACACACACATATATATATAAAAATTAATGTGATTTTTTCAGTTTCCTCCTCCCCTTTAAAGTCCTGACAGTAAAATAAAAAAAAAATCCTTCAGTCCTCTGAGACACTGGAATTGAGTCCCAAGCAGAAAAAAATTAAACAGCATCTATTTTTACATAGAACTTACTGAATCTTATTAAGAGAATCCTGACTCCCAGGATTTTGATAGAACTTCCTAAGTCAAAGCATGTCACATGATTGAAGTCACACTGGAACGAAAAGTTAGCACTACAGGCAATGAGTATCAATTAAGTTTTGAAGAAGAAAGGCTTCACCACTTTGAAGGCAATCTAAAATACAAATGACCAGCCCTGCATTCAGAGTACGTTATGACTATTCAATTATACATATATTCAGAAGCTCGGAAATGCAACCAACCGTTATGTCTTTATCGGGCATGAACATGTGTAGTTGTGCTGCCCATGGAGCTGTATCCATTTCTGCTTTCTTCCCCCACACACTTTCCCCACCATTTCTTAGCAAGACAGTGCTCAATCTGTTTCAGACAAGTCTTCTTCAGGCCAGGCTTTTAAGAAAAGTGGTAAGAATGGTCTGCAGCAGGCAAGCAGAATTTCTGAATGTCTGTTTATTTCCATTAGAATGGTGTTTTGGATGAAAACACACTTGTCATGATGAAGCTGTCCAAAGGTAGGATGTTCTCACACATTATATTTTCTGCTCTTTTCAGTTAGCCATGATGGAAAAATATAAAGTATTATTAAAAATTTATAGATGTATTTAAAGTACAGTTGGGAAAAAGAGACTGTGACAAAGAAAGGTCTCTGTGCAGATATGTCTATATTCTAAATCTAGTCAGTAAAGGCAGCAGAGACAGGAAGTTTTTAACAGCTAAAATATAGGAAATATGGTTTTATTCTGTAGCTCTTCCAAGAATTTACTGCATGACCTTGGACAATCTCTGACGTAAAACAGACAAAGCTCTTTGTGATTTTAGATACCATTAGATATGGGGAGGAACCTTGAGCCTCTGTGAGAAACTTTGCATAGGATTTCCAAGGATGCTGAGAACAGAATTTGTGAGTGTGTAGTGGGCTGAAAATTGGCCAAATGGCTGGACCTAGAGGGTGTGATCAGTGGCACAAAGTCCAGCTGGGACTGGTCCCTTGTGATGATTGATACCAGGGTGAGTACTGTGCAGAATCTTCATTAATGACCTGGATGATGGGGCGGGTGCATCCTCAGCACTCTTGCAGAAGATACAAAAGTGAGAGGAGTGACTGGTACATCAAAAGGTTGGTCTGCCATCCAGGAGGCCTTGGACAGGCTGGAGAAATGGGCTGACAGGAACCTTATGCAGTTTAATTAAGGAAGATGTCAAGTCCTGCCCTGGGGAGGAATAACCCCAAGTACCAGTGCATGCTGAGCCATAATATCTGGAAAGCAGCTTTACAGAAAAGGACATGGGGAACCTGTAGGACAGGTAATGCCCCCTTGCAACAAAGGCCAACAGCCTCCTGGACTGCATGAGGCAGAGGGTCACCAACAGATAAAAGGAGGCCATTCTTTCCCTCTGTTAGCATTGGCGAGGCACAAATGAAGAGCTGGGCCTGATGTTGGGATCTCCAGTACAAGACAAGACATGGACACAATGGAATGGGTCCAGCAAAAGGCCATAAATGTGCTGAAGGGTCTGGATTATCTTTGAGATAAGAAGGGGTTGAGAGAGTTGGTACTATTCAGCCTGGAGGAAAGGAGGCCTAGGGAATCTTACCCATATGTATAAATACCTGATGGGGTGGGAAACAGAGAAGATTGAACCAGATTCTTCCCAGTGGCACCTGGGAAGTGACAGGACAAGACAAAAAAGACAAATTGAAACACAAAAAATTCCATGTAAACATAAGATTTTTTTTTTACTTTAATCATAGTCAAGTATTGAGGCGGGCCCAGAGAGATTGTGGCATCTCCACCCTTGTATATCTTTGACATTCAAGAGGCCATGGTCCTGCACCATGTGCTGTAGCTGTTCTGAGCAAAGGGTTAGACTAGATGATTTGAAGAGATACTTGCCAGCCTTACCCTTTCTGTGATTCTGCAAGGACCTGCAGACAGAAAACATTTATGGAAATAAGGTCAAGTATTGAAAGTGGAAGTACTAGACCTTTGAGACCATTGAGCCCAACTGTTAATCTAGCACTAAGGCCACAACTAAACCAGGTCACTAAGCACTACATCTACGTGTCTTTTGAGCACCTCCAGGGCAGGTGACCCACACACTTCCCTGGGCAGCCTGTTCCAATACTTGGCAACCCCTTCTGTGAAGAAATTTTCCTAATACCCAATCTAAACCTCCTCTACTGCTTGTTACTTGGGACAAGAGACTGACTCCCACCTGGCTAACTTCTTTAAGGCAGTTGTAGAGAGCCATAAGGTCCCCCTGAGCCTTCTCTTCTCCAGGCTGAACAACTCCTATTTCCTCAGCCATTCCTCATTACATCTGTGCTCCACATCCTTCATCAGCATCACTCCCCCATCCAACTAAGTGGGTCTCTTTGTCACAGAAGGAGATCAAGTTGGTCAAGCAGGACCCGCCTTTCTTAAAACCATGTTGGCTGGGCCTGATTCCTGAGTTATCCTGTTCCTGCTGGTTGATGGCATTCAAGGTGATCTGCTCCATGACTTTTCCCAGCAACAAGGTCAGGTTGACAGGCCTGTAGTTCCTTGGATTCTCCTTCCAGCCCTCTCGTAGATGAGCATCACATTTGTCAACCTCCAGTCAACAGGGACCTCCAACATCTAGCTAGGACTGCTGGCAAATGGTGGGGAGTGCCTTGGTGAGCACTTCCACCAGCTCCCTCAGTATCCTTGGGTGGAGCCCAATTGGCCTCATAGGGCTGTGTGTGTCTGAGTGATGAGGCGGGTCACTGACCATCCACCCTCGGACCACGGGGGCTTCATTCTGCTCCCTGCTCCTGTCTTCCACCTCAGAGGACAACTGGTCTTACTGGTAAAGCCTGAGGCAAAGAAGGCATTAAGTACCTGAAATCTTTTCTTCATCCTTTGTCACTGTTTCCCACTGCATCCAATAAAGGATGGTGATTCTCCTTAGCCTTCCTTTAGTTGCTGATGTATTTACAGAAACATCACCAAGAGGCTACAAGAGACGAGTTGGTACATACTGACCTCCTCCTGCGCCCTTGGCTGCTGTCTACACCTTGGCCCACACCATTTCTTTGCAGAAAACTAAACATAGCAGAGGGAGTCTTGTGGACTTTCTTAGCTGTGAACTCGCTAAAGTTTTTAATTCTCAAGGGAAACTTCTCAAGTTTCCCAGTGAAGATTTTATAAATAATTTATGTAAACTATATTTCTTTCTCAAAACAACACTTGGTGTTTTTCTCTTTATATCACAACATGGAAGATATAGTTGTCTTTCTCTCTACTACTAATAATAGAACACACTTCTTTGTTACTAACTAATGAATGATTGCACTAGTAAAGTATAGTATAAAAGTGTGTTCTGTTTGTATTAATAAATCCCTTTAGCCTTCTGACTCTAACCTAGAGTCTGCATGTCTTTGTTTGTGTACAACAGCGACAGAGTCTCATCTTTTTTGTACTGATCCTCTAGTCCAGAAGAGATGTGAAAGAAGCCCCATCCACTCTTGTTTTCCCTGAAGTCTTGGGATAGTTGAAGAGGGACCATAGCACTTCTTTTACTTTATATGACAGTAAAAACATCTAGATTCTTCCTTTGCCCTGATGGCGTGGGAGTAGGGAAACTCATGGTTTTTCCTGCTTTATGTCCTGAATCTCTTTGGATTGGGATTCTCTGCCCAGTACAGAGGGAGAACACTCAGCAGGCATCTCCCTTGCACATTTTGTGCAGACATTTACACAACATTATATATAGATATAAAAGTAGAAAAAGACTGAGTCATTTAGAGAAAGAAGGAGAAAACTATGTGATGGAAGAAGGATAAAACACAAAAATGAGGACATAGTGAAGGTAGGTGTGAAGGGAACAACATTCATGAAAAGAGTATACTCAAAAGGAAATCATGCAACCTGACACCTCTTTCACTTAAAGAAAATCATAAAATAAGGAAAGACTGGACAGCTTTTATCACACTCTTTTCTGGAGCATTCACATACCAAAGAGTTAGCTATTCTGAGGTGCAATTTCATAAGATCTGCTAAATGCACCAGATTCCCAAAATTATAATGTACAAAGCTTAAACTACAGGTTGATCCTTTTCAAAGCTCTGTAAAAAAGGGCATTTTCATAAGTACACAGTCACAACCTCCCAGCCATCAATGTCATGTGGTTTCCATTAAGTAAATATGAATAAAAACCTAATGACAGAAAAGGGAAATTTCATTCCTCAAAATGCATTCTGAAGCTCACATCCCATCATCACTACAGCTCTAATGTCCCAGTCAGAGCTGAATAACAAGTAATAGATTAAAAAGCTCTGAATGTGCACTTGATAGTCTCCTCTTCCATTACTCTGCTGCACTCTCTGCTCTTTTCCCATCCTTAGTATTGGATAAGACTTACACGAAGAGATTCTTCTCTGACACAGCTATTGAAAACCCGATAGTCTGATTTCCATTATTTGGTTTGATTTCTGTCACCTCTCTGAATCCATTTTCAAGGAAACATAGATTTCTTAACATCCATTACACAAATGTAACTTCCTCATTATTCACAAGCATAATACCAGCTTCATTTTGCACTGTTTCTTGTCTCCTAGCTAAAACTTCTTTTAAAGAATACCTTCACTCCTCACTCCTGAAATTTTTTTCTTTACCCTAGAGCAGCATTTCTTCTTATTAGCTATGATATGTTTTTCAAAATCACCTGAAATACTCCTCAAAAGCTCCACATTTTCTGTTTTATGTCTGACATGCTTCTATGTTCAGATTCAAGAATTATAGACTACCCCAGGTTTCAGGTAAGAAGCATTCAGTGAAGTACTGTATGACCACTGCAGAATAAAAAAAACAACTTTAAAAACAGAGCCTGGACAGTTCATCAAAAGTATAATAAACATACGTTCTCTTGCATAAGCAGTAAATAAACTGCCTTATGCATACAGGTTTTATTGTCTGCTTCCAATGAATTTATCTCATTTTCACTATCAATAAAAAATATGGATTTGGGGAAGCATAAAATGAGTTTAAGGATGAATTTTTAAAAGTCTCATAATATGATGGACCTACTAAGTAAATACATTGATTTTGAATGCAATGAAATAGTGAACATTATTCTTTGTCTGTGAACATGGAGATAGGCAGAAGTAAGGTCAGGGTTTCCCCTAAAAGCCCTGTTTTTCAGTGGTTTCACAATTTGGCCTGCAGACTCTCACTGCAGACTACATTTGGCAAAGAACACTTCAGCCTGGGAGTATTTTCTTGCCACAAATAATTTTCAAAACACATTGAATCTGGGTCATTTTTATGTAGTTAGCAGTGCAAAGGACATTTTCTGTGCTTGTTAGCGGTCTTCAAAAAAAAAGGGCTTTGATTTTTAAAAATTTGAAACTTGGCAAGTGATAAATCCATAGAACTGTGCAGTCAAATCACTTGGGGTATTTTGAAGACAAACTCAGTTAAAAAATAAACAAAGGGTTTGACTAATTAAATAAAATCAAATAAATAATAATAAATAAACCTAAGGGTTTGACTTGTAATTTTTGAACAGAACTTTTGCAGTTCTTTTTATATGTGAGGCTTTCCAAAGCTATTCCTGTTCTCTGAAAGAGATTTCAAGAATGTTTTAGCACACTCTTTAGCATATAGTCCTTTAGCAATGCAGAGATTGTAAAGGTGTATTGGAGAGATGACACCAAAGAAAAATAGCCCTCATCATCTCAGCCCATTGCTTTGCTAATCTGCATCGACAAACCAGTTTCAACCCATTTTTAATCCTAAGAAAGGGACACTTTAACGTCTGTGTTTAGCTCACCCCTGCCGTTCACCAGTGACTTCATGTGAATTGTCCTATGTTAAATGCAGAAAAAATGGTGACAGAATAATTCCCAGCTCTGACTAATCAGACTGGGATCTGAAAAGGAAATGGACATTCCTCTACCTGCATCTTTAATAGTATCAAAAGATTGGCAAACAGTCTTAGGCCACTGTCTATAGTTCTATTACCCTGCTGATTTCAAAACCTGTAGTCTCTTCCACAGCTGCACAGACTTTATGTCTTCAGCACGATTACACAGGTGACAATCACTTAAATGTAAAGAACGACTTTGCTGCTATGGCAGTAAAAAGGAAAAAAAAACCCAGCTTGCTCTCCTGTTGCTGCACTCTCCTACACACTCAGTAAGAACAAAAAGCCTGAATTTACTGTAGACACCGAAGAGGAGTGGATGTGACTCTACAGAAACAGGGAAAGGACCTCTCAAAAGATACGCTGTTTCACTGTTTGGCATGTAAAAACAAATAGATTTCCATACCTCCAGCTCTTGCATCCATGGTTGGTCAATTCCATATATGTTGGTGCTGTTAACTGTCCCTTCTTTCTCCCTGGCTCTGCGGCAGAGGTAGCAGAAGAGGACATGCCTATATTCCATTTACTCAATGCCCATCCTACCCATAATATCACATAACCAGTTTGGTTCAAGCTAAAATGCCAACCTCTGTGTTGGGGCTTAGCAGGTGTAAGCAGACGACCCCTCTTCTGCTACTCTTCACTTCTCAGGCAGCAACCTCAGAGAACTACTCTTGAATTACCAAGCAAAAATTCAATATTTTTGCAAATACCAGAGCACAGCCTGTCTGCAAGGCCAGAACTCTGGACCCTTTTGTAAGGCTGGCTTTTAACAAAGTCTAAAAATTCTGCTGTGACAGAGAGAGATTAGCAGATTCTGCTCCAGCTATGGAAGGAGTATCTAGGTGCACCTGTGTTTGCATTTAGGTAGATAGATGGGCATGTACAAGGCTGGTTGTCATCAAGAGGAAAATGTGACACCAGAGAGGGCTCCAGCAGCTTGGAGAATCCACAACCACCACCAGATACCTGCAGTTCTTTAGATCAATCTGTTTGACTCTATAGTGCAGGTGTCGGAAAGGCGGATGGATGGATGGATGGATGGATGGATGGATGGATGGATGGATGGATGGATGGATGGATGGATGGATGGATGGATGGATGGATGGATGGATGGATGGATGGATGGATGGATGGATGGATGGATGGATGGATGAGAGTTTTGTGAGCTTCTGGAACAGCTCTTGAGTTCTGGGACAGCCTTGATGGCTAGCAGGACAGACACACATGGTTAAAGGTAAACACCTTGCACAGAAGGTGTTTCTGTGTCCTAGTGGATTCTCTGGTGGCTCGTAGTGGAATACCTAGCTGATGCTTTTAAGGGTAAGAACTGTCTCTCAGTACAGAAGCAGGATGTCTGAGGAGTATTTTGTAAGCTGGCAGTCATGCACTTTGAAAGAGTCAAGCTTCTGAAAGGATGTCTGTGGCTGACTGCTTTTTAGTGTCACATGAAGGAATAATCTCTCTGGGGAGGTTGGACTGGATTAGGTGGTTTGTTCGGGGTTGGCAAGAGTGTTTTTGCAACCAGTGCCAAGGCTGGAATAAACTGGAGCACAGCTATACTGAAATAAATTAAAATGCCCAGATATTCAGGAACTCCAACAGCATTCTGAGGTTTGTTACCTCAGTAAAAATTTTTCCAAGCTTTAGGAGAAACAGCTTTAAGAACAGATCTTTCTTAATAGTCTATATAAAATAACGGCATTTAAATGTTACATTTTATAGCTAGGCTGTATTGAGTTTTATTTAATACATGTAACAGAAGGGGCTCATCTGAGAATGTGTTCTTTTGTTATGAGAAATGGTACAAACATAGGATAAATCACATGCAATGTATGGAATTAGAGGTCTACATCTGAACAGTCAAACAAGGGATCTTCACAGCCTTCGGAGACTACAATTTTTCTATACTTACTCTGTTTTTAAAAAAAAATTCACACTAACATAGTGCTTCTATCATTAATGTGTGATTTGGTGCAGGATATTTACAGATACATTAATTAGTGGGAATAATTGATCTAAGTTTGTAGAATAATAAGCTAGTAGCACAATCTTCAAAGAGGTGCCCATAACCTGCAAATCTCATAAACTTCAGTGCTGATATGTGGAAGTTAAACACCTGCAGAAGGCAGGAAATAGTGCTTTGGGCTGTTAGTTTTGGTGTTCATATGTTCACATTAATTGTAAAATGAGAACAGACAACTAAAAATATCTTAATAAGGCACAATGCCAAAAACAATGGACAGAAACATTTTTCTGGTGAGATTACTCTGCAGTAATTTAAAAGGAATAGCTTAAAAAGTAGAAAGAAACTAATGACTGCAGGCAAGTTACGTTGCAAATGTGCTTTTCCTTAGCAAGCTGTCACTGTGTACAGAGGTGAAATATAAACCTGTGAGTAAAGAAAATACATGCCTATATTTTAAAATATTATGTTTATATTTTATTATGTCCCATTTTTCAAATGCTGTTAAAATTATCAAGCATAAAACTAATATTTATTCCTCTATTATAAGCACCAAGCTACACTGCAAACTCAGGACTTACAGCTATACAAACACATCTTATTTATGTACACAAGGAGAAATATGTCTTGTTGGGAATTCAGTCCAAGTGTGTGGTCATCAAGCTTTAAATCAGAGACTAACATGAAGATGTATGTAAAACATTTACTCTTCTATTATTACTATTATTATTTTTTAAATTATTTTTAGTAGCATTTTTTTTCACTTTCAATATTCTGCCACTTGTAGAGGTGCACCGGTTTGTGCTCAATTATTTTTTAAAGGAAATAAATAAGTAAATAAATAAAAAGAAAATTCACTCTTGAAGTGGTGATTTGCTAGGGAAAGACAGAATATACCCAAGAGAACCAGACTGCAGAATATTTGCCTTCTCTATAATGAAGCTCCAGATCCTAGGCATTTACAATCACAGTCCCTTCCACAGCAGGAACTGCTGTTGTTACTGATACCTTTTATAGTCCATGTCATGTAGAGAGGCTCCCAGAAGGTTTGGTATTTTAAGAGCAAAGCAGGCTGGATTGAAAATGGAAGCAGGTTGAAAAGCCTGACATTTCTGCTAGTCTCCCCTTAGAAACAAATTCCAGTACATCAAGATATGAAGAATACAGGAAAAGTAAGTTATGACATTGGCCTTGTTTAAACTGATAAAAACAATCCCAACTGAAAATATGGATTGTATTCTTTCCCCTTGAATGGCAATGAAAGAAAACTATACATAAAATATTCACCTTAAACAACTTGCACAACATGCATATTTTTGATTGAATAATCCTGTAGATCTGTAATTGCAGTTTAGAGCTTCACCAGCCATGAAGGCTGAAGTCTTCTAAGTGAGATGACTGCCTCAGGCTCTCCTCCCTCACCTATCCTCTCCTGTCATCTTGCTCCCAGAAGATCAAAGATTAAAATCAACTTGTGGTAGTTCATCTAAACAACTGGGTCATTTCTAAGAACATGGTTGACACAGATATTCTTTCTGTATATATATTTTTTTTAATATTCTACTGTCCCCAGGAAAACACACATATTGAGCAGGGTCAAGCAAGAGTGAATTTGTGAGCAGCTATTCAAATTGGTCTGCATAGACCTGTGATCTGTGAAATGGTTACTGCCTGTCCTCAGCAGAGAACTCACACATCCTCATACCTCTGACTTCTGGTAGCACCAGATTCTCCATAGATGATGCCTGTACTTGAGTGTCGCCCAGCCCATGAAGCTCCAGTCCCCCAGCTGTACCTTCACATATTAAACTGACCTTATTCCAGGACCACTCCTATTGACCCTGGGCACTATCTCTAAGACTAGAAAGAATCTTTTTCTTTGTGCCCACTCTATCCCCTGAACTAATGTCCTGTCACCATAGGAGAGAAAGCTCCAGAGAGGAGTCATGTGCCCTACCTTTTGCCTCCTAGAAAAGAAGACATTAGGATCTGGAATAGAGTCAATGGAAAAAAAGATGTTTTTCATGAGAGGTAATTGATCTTAGACACTATATTTTAGCTATATCTGATGTTACCTATGTATTTGATGATGGTATGAGCTGTCCCTGTAAAGGTTTATTTCTCTGCAAAGGATACAGAGGAAGCTCTGAGAGGCTGGTTCAAATGTCAATGTCTGTGTTTCAGATGACTCAAAAAGGATAGACTAAACTTACTCATTCTGATTTCGTGCAAAGAAGTAAATAGTGGACAGAAAAGATACCAAGGTGAATAAAAAAGTAAGAAGAGACAGAAAGAAAAAAGAGCAAAAAAGTTAGGGAAGAGTATGGGGAGAAAACATAGGAGTGGCAGAACAACCATCAGCTTGGAAGATATAAAAGTCAAACTACTCTGTAAGTAATGGTTACATGTCTCTCTTCAGAAGGTGGAATCGATCCCAGAGAGCTTCATTTCTCACATTCTTCCGTTTTAACAAAATACCTCTGAAATTCACAAGGAAAATTACTCTCTTAGTCGTCCTTTAATTTCTGGTGTCCACAGAGGGCAGACAGCTTATTATTATCGTCAGTTGTTCAACCAACTCAAATGGCAGAGGTATGAACTATGAATCCAGACATCTTAACCTGCAGTTAGCCTGTGAGTGGTAGCATGTAAGATACCAATTCTAGTTTCTTAGTTTTAAAAGAATAGACACCATTGGACTCTTAACTCAAACTCCCATGAGTTTGACTTAAGCAATATCCCAATCTAGGCATCTTTTATTATATCCCCTTTAAATAGGATACAGATTAGGCAAGGAACTCTACATTAGTGTTTGCTTCATTCAGCAGTTCAGTATTGGTTATGTTTATTGACTAGGTTTAGGGGGAAAAGTGAAGATTACTTTATTTCCTTGCAGGACTCACAGCTACTTGGTTGCAGAAGGCTGAAGATATTTTAGGAATAGAAGGTGGAATTACAAAAAGAAAAGGCCATATGTAGAGGCAGTGGGATTTCAGTGGTGAGAGCCAGTTTCTTCATTTGCCAATTATAAATTATTTTGGGGGTGCTGGATGAGCTATGCTAATCAGACAACTTCATTTCGGGTTGGAGATCACATGGCAGGAGCACAGCTATAGATTGAAATCATTATCCATTGTGTCTGGAACATATAAAATGCTATGAAATATCCTGAAAAATCAATATCCCAGCCTGGCCACTGAAAAATAGGTCAATGTATTTGATAAAGCTCAACTGGGACAAATATCTCCTGGGAAATTCAGCTTTCCCATTAACCTCAGAGATGGTTAATTTCCAGATGACTGAAACTGGTTTAACCTGTTGACCATGCCTCCTCTACTTCCCAAAAAACATAAAAAATCTTGCTTTTATTCCATTCTTTTTCTCCCGTATCTGATCTGACAATGATTTTTTTAAAAGCAGGACCTTTATATCTTAACAGCAGTTAACACCTCTCCTATTGCTTAATATATTTTGCTAATCAATATCTGTGAGACAGTATGAGTGTGGTTCATCCTGCTGAACACTGGACATTTGCAAAGCAGATATTTAACATTTGAGGCTGTTTTTACAGGCACAAGAGAGAAATGGGTGAGTTTTGGCAGCTGGTTCACTTGACCTATTTTAGACATGCTGATTTCTCTTGTCTAGCTATACCACCTTCAGGCAAGTATCACCCCTGTACACATCTGCATTGGAGAGGTTCAAATGCTGGCAAAACAAAATCCACCTGCCACTTAACCTTTCAAACAGAGAGGCTAAAATTAAATGGGTTTACATAAAAGTAAATTTCTCCGAATATTTTTAACATTTTCATACACCTTACAGTTTTCTATTCCTTTTTCCTTGTTGTCCTTATCTTGGACAGATTTAGGATATTGAACATGCACTGATAAGCCTCCATGACTACCTGCTTTGACAGATACACAGATAAGAATGTACTGTTAAAGTGATTTAGCAAGGTTGAGGTATTTAGGAACAGCTTTAAAGGTGCTTCGAAAGTGGTTTAGTACTGCAAAGGCATCATTAAAGCTTTTTTAGTTTTTTCTGCTTCTTAAGGGGGCCTGGGGTGGAACAGAAAGAAAGAAAACAAGGAAGAAAGAAAGGTGATCCAAGTATAAAACCTCGGCATTAACTCAATGCCAAAAATAACAAAAGAAGCAGAGGAGTATCTCCAGGATGCTGTCTTGATTTGGCAGTACCTCAATTTTACTAAACTTCCAAGGACATATAAATGCTGAATGTTCTCAGCCTTTCACTTTACCTTCTGAAGGAAGGTCTCTTACTTCTTTTTTCAGTCACTGTTATACGCTGAGAGAGCTACAGGTGGGACACTTACGGACAGCCTTATGAAGGAGCTGTTCACCCAGCATTTACTTTTGCATTCTACTTTTCATTGAGACTTACCATTTCAAGAGGAGAGCTCTGTACAATGTGAAACTGAAAAGAGACATTCCTTTGTTTCTGCTGAACAGCACCCTTGTGGCTTCTCTTGCTGCAAGACCTCTGCAAAGAGCTGCCATAAAGGACAGCCTGAAAACTGTGTACGGCTTACGCACAATATGTTTAGAGAGTGCTGGTCTGACTGATGGAAATTTTATTTCATATACTCATTGTATGTTTTTAAGCTCTATGGCAGAAGTCTTTGCTCAGATAAGAAGGGAAAGAACTCTAGCAAACTGGAAATACTTTATATTTTCTGATATAATATCTTTAATTTTAGTTCACAGCAAATCATCTGCTTAGCTGAAGATGAATCAGGTACTAAACACAACTACATACACAGCTACTGCTTGTGAACACCAAGGGTCTTTATTTTCTAAGGACACTTCCATCAGAATGTAGAAAATGGCTTTTTCCAGTTTAATATTATCTTTTTAATTCTGATAGAAGTATCCAACTTGTATTCACTTAGAAACTGCTATTGCTTCCATGCACGATAATTGAAGCAGTAACTGCAGGTATCCGATGCTCTGTTACATGCTTATAAATCATTGTTACAAATTTGCAGAAGTCAAGTTCTAATCTAATGACTGTCAGATTCATTTCAACTACAAAAGATTCAGTGAGATTCCATAAAATCTTTTTGGATAAAAGCTGAAACACATTCAGTACTTTAAAAAATGCTAGTCCCTGCGGTAAAAAAATAAATTTGAGTACCATAAGGCTTCATTGTGCTAATTTATGGCTATGCAAACATGATGCACCTACATAAAAGGTACTCACAGGAGAAAAGGATCTTCTGTGTCACTGAACTATAGTCACTATATGTGTGATGTATGGTCAAGATTTTCATATTTTGTCTGACACTAGCCTAACTAATCACATGCTGATGGAAGAGTCAACATTTATTTTTACAGGCTACCAGGAGTCGTATAGCGATGCATGTATAGAAATACACTTAGAATTTTTTTTCACCATGAAAGTAGGGCAAAATTCTATTTTTTCTTTGATGATAGAAAGGAGTTATTAATTTTTTTCTATAACATTGCAGAAAACAGGTACAGATACAGTCCATAAAAGTTTTATGAGTACTCTTATTTACACTGTGCTTAAAAAGAAACAACATCTGTGACTGCTTTATAGTTTCTTTGTTTGCAGACAAAATTTATCTGCTTTACAAGTGCCTTCTGAAAAGCAGCTGAAACATAAAATTCATCACAACATTGTGTTCCACATTTGCCCTTTTGCTAATACACACCTTGTCAGGCCACAACAACTGAGGAGGATCACAGTTCTTCGAAAGCATTAGGGAAAAGCATGGAGGCAAGATTTAAAATATAAGAAAACTGATTTCCTTAACACAGCTGACAGTAAAATAATTACTTACTTGTCCAGTGGCTGCAGTTCCTAAAGAAATATTGTGTGACTAACTCCTCAGTTACTGTGCCAGAGTCTCAGGACGAGCACTGCCCACTGCAGAGAAGTCCTTCATGCTTTTGTGTTCCTAAACTGGAGCGCACAAAGCTGGATTAGCCACACCAGCCACACAAAATCCGAGAGTCATCCAGCTCCAGCTCAGCACAGAACTGAACCAAGAGGCCACAGAGGATACATATGTCCAGTACAGGTGAAAGAACTGCACCTGCTCTGCAAACAAGGCAGACCTCTGCATGTCTGTGCATCCACGGCCATGCACATACACATACATACACGATAGAGCTTGCAGCTTCCCAGCAGTGAATCCATGCTAGAAATGCTATTTAAATTGTGTCAAAGCGCTGCACTTGGGCCCCACTTCACTTCTCTCTCTGATACAGTAACATACAGGTAAATGGAACAACCCCACTACAATGAATTTGTTACCACCAGGCACATTTCTGAGAGAAACTACTCAAGCGGGCCTAAACCTTACCAAACTTCCTCCTTGATTCTGGGGTTGTACCAACCAGCTTACAGCATATTTTGAATCATGAAAAAAGCCACTTTGTGTTATGTCCTTCAGTTGCCAAATTTACCCATTTGTTAAGAGAGGTTGGGGACATGTTGCAAAATTTCAAGGTGCCAGGAAGGTTTATGAACAAGAAGCACCACATAATGACAGATGTATTTTCAAGAAAGATTTGACATTCAGATTAAAAGGGCAACACAGGTTGGTGAAGAGATAAATATAAGATGGCAGAGCTCATCTTTGTATTTAGATGAGCAGTCAAATCTGATGCTTGGAAGCCATAGGGGATGGATGACATTAGGCCTGCTGCCCTATAAAAACGATAGTGAGATTTTTTTATAGTTCTGGTGCATAATCTTTCTGCAAGAGAGCACGTATATATACATCCCCAAAAACCTGAAGGCTGCCCTGAGATGAGTGAGATGTGCTTCAGTCACTCATTCACATATCACTGAACAATCTGGAAGGCCAAATATTGACAGTTGTGCAATTCTTCAGGGGTTTCAGAGGAGTAAAGCTGAGAGGATCTGTGCATTGCAATGGATGTTGCCCAAGCCTGGGGCTCTGCTACTGTGTTCCTCATCAGGATGCCTACAGGGATGTCCCAGCTACAAAGCGACCTTAGCAGCAAGGGACATTAACTTTTCTCTCAGTACTCAGGCAGTTTTTCAATGGATTTTGACAGGGAGTCCCAATTAACAAAATCATATTTCACCATTAAGCATGGTTCAATATCTTTATTTGAAGAGTCCAGTGCAATTGGTTTTTTCCTGACAACTGGCTTCAGTTCAGAATTCTCTTTACTTTTTTCTATTGATCTTTCGTCCTGTTGAAGAAGCCTTTATTCGTCTCTCTTAATGCAAGCTGGGTTAAAAACTTTTCATGCTTCTGGTATTAGTTGTAGCATGTACCATGTTTTGATTAGGACAACATCCCTGGGCGATGCACGATTTGGGCAGCTGCATCTTGGAAATGGAATCGTCTATCCTCGCCTGCCCCTAGGAATCTTCAGCTGCCTGGGATATATGTGATTCAGTCTGGCCTTATCAGGAGAGTTTTGGAACAAGGTGGGTTCTGCTTGGCCTCCAGGTCTCTGTAATGCAGTCAAAAAGCATGACACATATCTGAGTTCCTCAA
This sequence comes from Leptocoma aspasia, assembly GCA_013399835.1. Taxonomy (NCBI): domain Eukaryota; kingdom Metazoa; phylum Chordata; class Aves; order Passeriformes; family Nectariniidae; genus Leptocoma; species Leptocoma aspasia. Next base: position 2,044,793 of record VXAX01006461.1, read on the forward strand.
TTCTCCACCTCTTGTCCAGGAAATGTGGAAATCCTGCTGCAGATTATGGCACTATAGCCCCAATTCCCGACATAAGTGATGTTTCTCAGTTGGACTGAGGATCACTACTCCTAATGCTGCTCAAGCTCCATGTCTTATAGGTGAAATATTTCCAGTTCCTAAAATTGGCATTTTCTAAATTGGTTGAAAAACTTCTGGAAGTTCTAATAGTAAACAGCAACTATGTGAGTTCAGTTTACCCACTGGTGTCCTTTCCAGCCTCATGCTTCACCCTGCCTTGGTTGTGCAATGGCCACTGCATTGGCACAAAACACAGGGGATGATTTGGGGTTTGTAAGCAGAACGTTCAGAACCACTCTATTGACAGGTGAAAAGGAATAGAGAGCTCATGTTTAAAGATGCTGACTCTGCTCTGCTAACACAAGTAAAATATAAGGGGGGAAAAACTCTTTATTTTTATTGTTAACATTTGAAGATATCATTCTGAATACACTCTGGGATTAGATCTCCTGTGTCAAATAGCACTGTATTTGCCAACACTTTTTAGAGAAGAATGGCCTTTTAAGTGATGCTTAGCAACAGCATTCTCCATTCTATTCTGTCTATTAGTTTTAACACTTCCATGTTTATTTTTTCGTTTCGAGTGAAAAATACACAAGAAGAATTTCATTCATGCTCTGAATGCCAGCATGTTCAGATGGATGCCACTAGGCATAGGAAGCCCTTCTGCAACTGACATTGCACTCAAAATCTGTCTGGACCAAAACTCCAGGCCTCCCAAACCTACAATTGATGTCAATCACCTTTATATGAATGTGATTTTCAGTCCTCTATTAGCTTACACTCTGCCCAGAAACTGTCAGACTGAAGGATGGGCAATCAACTTGCAAAGACCAGGATGAACCACAGCCTATGAGAAGTTATGCATCCATGTATCCCACAGAAGCAGACAGAGCTATGCTGATCAAAGTCTCTTAGGAATGATTAGGTGTGCACCAGACTTCAGAAACAGAACAAGGAACATGAAGTTTAATCTTGCAAAAAAGAGAGAGGGGTGTGGCTGAGGGGCATGGCCAGGAGGTTATTCTGTACCATTTCACATCACTGCCACGGTGGGAGTAAGGGATTCTCTGGCTTCCCAGAAGAGGAGCAGGGGTTTTGGTGGAGGAAATGTGGCAGGAGGGGGAAACCAATCACCTTTGTTCACTGTCACCCAGGGTCTGCAGGAGCATTTTGCATGTAAATCACTCCTTCTTTTGTACACTTTTTCTATTAATAAAGTTGCCATTACTGTTAATTTTCTTATCTCACTGCTGATTCCAGTAAACTTTTCTTATCTCAACCCATGAACTTCACTTTTGTACTTCCAGCTCTCAGCTGTAGATCTGAACAGTAAAACCAAAATTCTTTCTCCCTTGCAGTTTCAAGTATTTTCATTTCTATTCCTCACTATATAACTGGACTTGTGTTACTACAAATCACATTTATTTGTACTCACTGCCATGTGAGTTTGCTGAGTGTTTTAATACAATTCTCTACCAGATATATAAAAAATAAAAAAAAAAAAATCAGCTACTTTGATCAGGACTAAACCATGAAATCAGAGTTCACACATAATACTTAACCTAAATAAAGTATTCATGGGAAACAGAATCTTGCTATCATAATATTTATTGGAAAGGTATGCAGAAAGAAAAAATCCATACATGCTTCTCAGGAAAGCATAATTTCCCAATGGATACTGGTCTATTCGACTTGAATCTAAACTAACACTCTAGATTCTAATAGCACTTGGCAAGCTGCAGACACATCATTTTTTAACTTAGGCTTACATTTGAATTACCTGGAACTCAGATTTCCAATGTGACCTTTTCAGGGCTTTGTTTAGGAACAAAAAGAGTTCTCACTGGAGAGAGAAGACACCTTTTTTAGAACAAGATGTATTGTTGAAGGTAGAGGCTAAAATAGGTCAGAACTGCTGCTAGTCTAGATTTAAATAAAACAATGACTATGTACATAGGCTTTGTTGCTTTCAGGTGACAAAAGGAAATATAATTTTTCTACACTTAAACCAAAATTTGTGATCTTTTGTACTATGTTTTCAAGTACCTATTTATTCACCCTGTGCCTGAAGCTTATAAAATGCAGGAACATGGAAGTTTTTCTGCCTGAAATAATGGACACACTAAAGATGTACATGACAAACAGAATGTTTTTATTTGTGTCTTCAGTTCTGCAAGGAGTTCTGTACCTAAGAACATAAGCAATGAAAGCCAAAGCATTTCTCGCCTCAAAACAGACCCTGCAGTCTTTAATGACCATCTAAAATTCCAGTATATTAGGATCATATTAGATTTTTGTTTTTCTTTTCCCACAGGTCCGCTGATAGGACGAGTGCAGAAAATCTGACTAGCAAAGTGCAACTATCCTGTTCCACTGTGTAACCACATTCATACTGGAGCTATAGACTGGTTTTGTTCCTCATTTCCTTTATCCTTCCTGAACTGCACAGCCTGGCTTTTAAACTGCCTTTTCACTGCTGAGTTTAGAAATATAGAACAGGAAATTTCAACTGCATATTTACACCAAAAAAGTGGAAAGCGTGGAGGAGCCAAAAGGAGTTTTGAGTCTTTTTGTGGCATGCTCAAAGACACAAGTGGAGAAGAAAGCCAAAATAGATATGCTATCTAATTGCTAAATATTTACTTAATGCAATCATCATTTATTGAGGAAGAACAAGAGTCCAAATATTTATGAAAGATGATAGCATTAGTTACTATAGATGGGATTTAACACTAATTCAGGGGAAGAAGACTGCTATGATAAAGATTAGTTTACATTATTCAAACTGATTATGCCCTTAATTTTTCCACAAAAATGCAGTTCAAAATCCACCACATAATTAATTGGCTCTTCCTCTGAGCTGGCCCTTTCCCTTTAGTCCTTCTTCTGCCTGTTTCATTTATAGATGCAATGCCTGAGTGTGTGGTCCAACATTAAACATGTGTCATTTTGATGCAAATGACAGAAGATAGGGTAATATATTCTTTCCTCTTCTCTACCATTAGAGGCATGCCAAAAGGGCAGAAAGAATTACTTTGCTCAGTTTTATCCCTGCAAGCACCTATAAGCCTGAAAACCACTCTGCACAGAGATGGAGCAAGTAGGAACAGTAATGGGAGAAGATACCTCTCATCTCTGTGCACCTGATGGGTTCCAATCAGAAATCCATGCAGGCAATTAAACCATCATCCTATGAAAGGAGTTGAATGATACTTGAGGATTTGGAATTATATTTCTTCAATCTATGGAGGTCTTGACTGGGAAGGGAAAATTGGAGCAGGTGGGCTACTCACAACAAGGATACAATTCATACATACAACATGGAAAACTTGGGACAATGAAGGAATGCATCTGCTCAGAGTGGCTGCAGGAATTAGTGAACATGACAATTACTGGGTGCCTAGAAAACATCACTTTTATCCCATCTAATGGATCTAATTTATATGAAGTGTATTCAAAACATCACTTAAGGTTATTACCACATTTCTGAAATAATTTCATTCAACTGACTAACTGAAACACTTGATGTACCTTTTATTAATGCATAAACATTATTAACTTGCACTTTACCCATCTGAAATATTAAAATGTTAAAAGAAGCATAAACCCAGAAAATTACTGGACATTTCCTGGTTGATGTTGAATGAGACAGGCAGGTAGAATGAACCGTAACCAACCTGTGACCCTTCCCTTCAATACTAATGCCACTAATAAAATCCGATGTCAATCAGGAACCCCCATCAAAACAGCATGATCACTTGTTATCAGTCCCTTAGAGCAACAAAACAATCTGAAAATTGAATAGGAAAGAAGTGTTTTGTTAAAGATTGTCTCAGCAAAGTGACTGCCTTTATATTCAGCTTATACAACTAATGCTGCATCTGCTTTTGGTTGACTGCAGTTGGATAAAATTTAGATCTAACATGAGGTACATACTTGCTATACAGTCACCTCCAGCTGAGATTCCATGCAGCGTTGTTAGAAATACATTATTTTTTTCAAAGATGCAGTGTGAAAGCAATTTTTTAATACCCTAATACAACCAAAACGTCTATTTCCTTTCCCAATAATATTTTCCAACACCGTGGCAACATGAATTACATAAAACCTCTCTGAGCCAGAAAAGAGTGCTTGAAGAATAAGCAATACAAACTCAAGAATTCTGCTTCAGATCATTAAAAGAAACAAAAAGATGTTTTTTTCTGAATAGGTTAACTAGGTAAAGAAAGACAAATTACATGGCAGGAGAGAGGGAAACATTTTTAAGTAAAAGAGATTATTTCAAATAATCTGAAGACAAATAAAACAGATTAAATTGAAGTTTATACTAATATTAATTAGTAATTAATATTAGTTATTATTAAGCCTATGATAAGGCTTAAAGTAGGTCTGCACTGTCCCATCTGGAGAGACTGTGTTTTTACACTGTTTCCACTTCCGTAGGCTTTTAACTAGCTCCATGTTTGATTGCATCTAATTGCTTTATGATTTACTGTTGCTTCAGTTCTTGCATGGTTTTCATTACGTGATATACTCATACATATAAGAAAACTGTTCATCAGCAGATCACATGGATTTGGTAGTTGGCTACATAAGTTCTTCTCTCATAAAATAAGTATGTGTAAATTATGCATGCTGCTTTGTTGCTGTAGAACTGTTCAGACTGGACACACTTAGGTCCTCCCAAGCTGCTAAAAAGAGCACACCTGTGGTGAACTGAGAGGGGAACACAGCAGACACAAAGAGTCAGTTTCCCCAGCCTCACTGAGCTAGGGCCACCCCTCATGCAAGCAGGGTGTAAGCAGACAAGTTCTCCCATTGATACCCCTAGTAGTGGGGTAGATGTGGCAATCACTTGAAGGCATCAGAGAATCAGTGCAGTCCTGTCTCAACCAGTCTATTAATATCCACAAGAAGGGCCCAGAGAATAGCAGGTGACTATGTTTGTATGGCAGAAGATGAGAGGGGAGTGTTCTCCTGCCCTCTGATAGCATGGCTGAGATCCCCTTGCAGCACACATCCTCTGAATTCTGTCCAAGCACTGCACCATTGTCTTTGCAGCACAGACTTTGCTTTAAAAGTCATCTCCTGGCACTCAATTTGCAGAATAGCTGACTGTTTGGCACCCTCTGCACCAGATGTTATCTTGTAAACTCAATGAACAGATGCCTATTCCATTCTCACAATAAAAGAATAATCAGAGTTACCACTTAATTCTGTGATTCGAAGTTAACGATATTTAAGATTTATAAATATGCAACAGAAGCATGTTAATTCTGTAAATGTACTAAAAAAAAAGGCACGTAGCTCAGGAATGAAACAAATATTTCATAAATATGCCTAACAATAAGGATTTAATTTATTAGCAGTTTTGGCAGAACAACTGCAAAGAAGATTGCAGTTTTGAAGCACGTTTGTCATTTGACAAAGGGGAGGCTGTTACTCAATATAATAACAATACTAGGTTTATTTTCTTTTAACTATTCAAAAAATACCTGCCTGAAAAATTCTCTGGATCAGACTGTATGCTTCTAATCTCAAGGTGGATTTCACACCTTACTTAAGAGACCAGACACCAAGGAGACCCTGTTATGAGGCCACTTATGGCTTCACAGTAATCAGAAGTTTCATGGAAGAAGTTCTTAGACCCCTGTTTCATAGACGGATGACTACGGCACTTCATATGCCTTTTTTGAGTCCTCCACCATGGCTACTTCAATCCCAAGTGTGATAGATGGGAAAAACTAGATATCAAAACAGCAGAAGGTTAAATTAATCATAAATCATCATCACTCCATCAATTTATGCATTTATCCTATTCTGTGCATCTAAAGTTGAATGAAGTGCCTGGAGATTTTTGCTTGAGCAAACTGAAGTAATGAAAACAATTTCCTAAATAAAATATAAGCACTGTCAAGGGGTCGTAAATAGAAGTCCAGCAAGATGAGTTTCCATCTCAAAAGGAACAGAAAATTGGTTCCTTCAGACCCACAATCAAATGCGCCAATAAGGGAAATTTTGCCTATTGAAACAGAAAGACAGAGCACTGCAAAATGTGACAATCCTGCAAGTTAAAAAGGTTTTATATCATAACCACTGCTGTGACCACAAGGTTAGCGAGATAATTTATATAAACCACACCAGGTTGTTCATCATCCCTCAACAACATATTCATTCAAGACCAGTCCCTGTTTTTGTTTCCCATGACATCAAATGCTGAAGATCAGTTATCAAGTATGCCAATTTTAAAGAATTTACCATCCCCTCAAACTCATGTACTTCCCTCCCTTACTTTTGGCAGTTTCTCTTTCATTGAAAATAATATAAAGGAGACAGTGAAATATTCACCCTGAGTATTAAAGTTCAGAGAATAACTATTGGAAACAGCCAAGACTTCTTAAAATTATTTTTATGAGTTCATAGGAAAAACTCAAAGTATCATGCACAGTAGTAGAAAAGAAATTGTATATATAAGAAGATTAGAGGAAAAATGTATCCCTACCCAATGATATTGGTCTAACATCTTGAACCCAAACTGCATAATATTTGCTATTTTTTAACACCCATGTCAGTGCCACTAATTTGTTATGGAAGGTTAAGATAAGGGCAAGTGGTGAAGTACTGCAGTAAGGCTTGAAGCCACGATTAAAATAGGAAGAACCAAGGATCAACAGGAGCAGATGTGTACAGTGAAATAGTTGTTGCTGATAAAGACCACACATGATCCAAACTTCATAATTTTTTCATTCTTCTTTTTTTTAATTTAATTTGGACTCATTCCAGTCTACTTCCATGTGTCCAATGTCTGAGAATAGGACACCTAAGCTGAACTTCAGGAGCTTATCTTTTGTTTTAATTACATCTGAAAGGAATCACATTCATCTGTGTGTACAAATACATGGTAAGTAGAGACAATCAGGAGATTTGCTCCAAGAGCACCCTCTTGCTCCTACAGCACCAATACCGTGCATCCTTTGTAGCTCAGAACCCAAGCAATTAAATAGCAGGTAAAATTGAAAACATGTAATTTGAGAGCGCTGGACACGTAGAAAAAGCCAAAACCCACGACTTTGTACACAGGGTGATGAAGTCTGTGGTAGGCTATTATCAGGCACAAATGAGATTTCAGACACAGTCTGAAACAGTCAACAGTCATCCCTTCAAACAGCTGAGCTCAGTGCTCATGAAAGTAAATGTGCTGGGTTTTGCTGGGATAGAGTTTATTTTCTTCACTGTAGCTGGTATGGGGCTGTGTTTTTTTATTTGTNGCAGGGCTGACACTGAGTCAGGGCCCTTTCTGCCTCTCACCCCACCAGAGAGAGGGCTGGGGGTGCACAAGGGGCTGGGAGGGGACACAGCCTGGACAGCTGACCCCAGCTGACAAAAGGGATACTCCAGAACATTTGGCATCATGCTCAGCATATAAAGCTGGGGGCAGAAGGAGGAAGGAGGAGGGCCTTCAGAAGTACAGTGTTTGTTTCCCCAAGTCACTTCATGTATGATTGAGCCCTGCTTTCCTGGAGATGACTGAAAACCTGTCTGCCTGCCCATGGGAAGTGGTGAATGAAATCCTCGTTCTGCTTTGCTTTTGTGTATGGCTTTGGCTTTACCTGTTAAAGTCAACCTCTGAGGTTTCCCACTTTACTCTTTCAATTCTCTTTCCCATCCCACCAGGGGAAAGTGAGTGAGCAGCTGTGTAGTGCCTAGATGCTGTCTGATGTTAAACCAGAACAATAAATCAAATTACTAGGAAAGGAAGGGAAAACAAACAGAAATATCATTCTCTCATTGCAAAAGTTCCATCCTTATATCCTGGTTTATCTACCCAAAAAAGATGTGGAAAAATTTAATAGACCAATAGAAAGGTGGCAAGTACACTCAATGGCATGGAGCAGTTTCCACGTGAAAATAACTACACAGAGTTAGTTATTTTCAGCCTGAGAAAGCAATGACTAAGGATGGGATGTGACAGACATTTACAGAATCATCAGATGAATGAAGAGGATGGAAAGGAATCTGTTCATCCTATCTGAAGATACAGAGAAGAACAGGGGCATATCAGATGAAACTAGCATGCTACAGAACCAGCAAAAAGATGTGGTTCTTCATACAGTACATCATTAAACTGTGTGCAACTCCTTGCCATGGGAAGCCATAACTGCTAGAAGTTTACGTGCCCTGAAAAGCTGACTGGACCAATTCATAGGGATCATAGGAATCTGTCAAGGGCTATCACCTCTGGCTCAGGTAGTCTTTGAGCAATGAAGTGAAACAGTACAAAGTATTTCTTGGAAAAAGCTATACCTGCCTGTCCTCTTGTACTCTTTACTAGGCTTTAATTTCAGAGCTGAAGACCGAGTATTAAGTTAGACCAACTTTTAATCTGACCCAGTGTGGCTGTTCCTGTATTAGCCTTTCAGTCACTAGTCAATGGAATAATCTAATAAATCAAAAATCAGAAGTTGATTCTGAACTGGAGGGAAGGAAAAAAAAAAGCTGACTCAACAAATTTGATTTCTTTTTATTTATGTTGGAACATGATATTGGAGACTTAGATTTATAACCCAAATTTGTGCTGGGAAAAGAGTTTAAATGTCACAGTCCTACACAAAGATGATGGAAAACTGTAAATGTAACAGAAAGTCTAAAGCATTCAGAATTATTATTTCTAAATGCATTTATTCCTGACCAATGAAATTTCCTAGCAAATGATCATATTTTTAGCATGCTAAGACAAATTTCATTAAAATTTCTAATACGTGATGGAATAAGAAATATGTCTGCAAAGTGTGCCAGTTATTAATGACAAACTCTAAATTACAGTAAGCTGTATGGTAGGCTGAACACTCTCAGCAGGCTGGAGGATTTGATTGTAGTGTTTTGAGTCTGTCTTACAGAATTGCACATTTTGCGGTTTGGACAATATTTATTATACCTCAGAGAGCACAACCAAATACTTTTACTAAAGCAAACATTTAATAGTATTTACTCCATTTCCTTCCTTCCTTCCTTCCTTCCTCCCTTCCTCCCTTCCTCCCTTCCTCCCTTCCTCCCTTCCTCCCTTCCTCCCTTCCTCCCTTCCTCCCTTCCTCCCTTCCTCCCTTCCTCCCTTCCTCCCTTCCTCCCTTCCTCCCTCTCTTCCTCCCTCATTGGGATGTTTCCCTTTTCCTTTCTCCTGTCAAATGTGTATTTGGGAACAGGTTGCAAAAGTCCTGGTTTTCCCCCACCTCTTGAAACCCATGTGGTAATTATCCTAATCTGAAATTACCCAGTTTTGCAATGTGGTCATTTACAGCTTACAAAAAAATGACAAATGCATGAATTACTATAAAAAAATGTGGTCCCTACATTTCATGAATTGTGATTTTTTTTCTATTTATAATAGAGCCCAAAACACTGCATATGTTGGCTGAGTGTCACTAATGCTAGTAACCATTGCTCCCAGCTGGTTTTTTTGTAAATACAGGATACAGCTGAAATAATATCCTGTATCTTCCACCACTGGGCTTCCCTGGTTTTAAGGGGGAATAAGGTATGTCCTGATTAACTGTGACCCTGATTACTTTATTCAACAAGCCCCAGACACAAACCAGCAACACAGATTTAAAATTGACAACTGCATCTTGATGAAAGTTGTTATTTCATGTAAACTGTGACCTCTGGGAAATTCTTCCCCACCTTCTTTAACCATTACCACTAACTAAAACTCTAATTTCACAGAGCTGATATGAACAAGCAGTTAATAAGGCAGATGTCTATGGCTTCAGCCACTCCATGGAAACTAAGATATCATTTTGAAAGTGATGACATAATTCCCAAGGAAATGGTGATTAATCCATCACACAAGCCAGGACACTTCAGACTATGAGTAAAAATGCACATTATTCATTTGATCCAATTACTGTTCCAGGTATCATTCTACTGCAGAGACTTCAATTTTTTTTTTTCAATCTTGAATTTAATCTTTGTAGAAAGAAAAAAAAAGAGGAAAATATGGAAAATAAAAACCAAATCAGAGGTGCAGATAGACTTTGGTCTTGGATTACTACTGGGCTGTGAAATGCTGCTGTGGCAGAGGTTTCTGGCCCCAAAGGTGTCTTGTGCCACAGTGAAGTCCCTTCCTTACTCCCTGAGGCATTCCTTGGGCAGAGCCTCTGCCGGAGAGGGCACTTGCCTTGCTCACTGTAGCCTGCATATGAAAATTACTATTATTTTATCTTCAGCAAGGAGACTCAGTGGAAAGAAATGGCTTGGGTCCAAACAATCCTTACAGCGGCACTGTATCAGTGACCTAACTCCTTTTCACCTCAAGGCAAGAGCCAGGTCTGTGGGTGCAAGATCCCTTGGCCAAGAAGCAGCCAGCCAGTCCTAACCCTGAGGGCATGGAAGCTTCAAATGGTGGTAAATTAAACACGGGTTAGTTTGGGAGCTGTGATCAAATGCAGGTAGGTGGCAACTGAGTTTGGATATCTGGGCTGACAAAGCCTCAGGAATGTGCAGTGCTATACATACAGCACATATATAGGTGCAGATAAAATGAGAGCTGCATATTAGCAGCACTTAGAGATTTGTTTTAGCCCTCACATTACAGGGTGGGTGTGCCTTATACAGGAGTGTTACTCTTCATTGCCAAGACTTAATGAACTCTGCAGTGAGACAGACTTACATCCTAAACTTTGGTACACCCCAACACACTCTGGCAAACTGGAAATCCGAGGATACTCAGGCTCCCTTTGTCATCTGGGCTCCTCTACCAGGGTTATAATTTTCTATGAGACATTAAAAAGATGCTTTAAAAAGTAAAAAAGTAAACCAGAGGTCTGATCTGATCGTACCACTTTGGAACAATAAATCCTGTACTTACTTCAAGGCTGGAAATGGTATCTCAGGCACAATCAAGAGTAAAGTATTAAACCTGAAAGAACTCTTTCAACACAGACATTGCCCCGGCTTTTACTAAGAATCCAGATGCAGAGGGTTTATTGTTAGCACATATGTATTCTTAAACATACTAGCTTTTTAAATTTCACAAAAAATGGATTTGGAGTTTTGTTCACATCAAAAGAATTATAACAAAGAAACAGGAGACTGAATTTATGGTTAAGAGAAGCAGACACATTCATTTTCTTTTCCAAAGCAAAGCACCATAGGAAAACCAGAGTACGGCTGCTGAAGGCATTCAGTGATGAAGAGTTTAGATTAGCATGCAAACAATAAAATGTTTGACTACATAAAAGATAACCTGAGTACCAGGACTATATTTTATGCAAAAACTAGTTATAAAACTGCTGCATAAACGATCCCCATAGGGATAATTTAGGGAAAAATAATCTGAGATATTTACGTACCTGACAAACACTCCAGACTCTGGGAGATTTTTTAGCTGTTTATATGCCAATCGTCTAAACCTACAATGCTTGGCCATGATATCCAAAGTCAGACCAGAAGTGCCAGCCTTGATGCAGGGAGCAGCCTGGCTATGTGAGAAGGGCTAATCAGCCCAGGTGGAATATCACTCTAAAGGAGCCTTCCAGTGCTGTGGCTGGTGTGTTCACATGGCTCAGGTGCTACTGCAGCCTGCCGCAGAGACACATCCTAGGGTGATAAAGCTAACAGGACAGCTGGGCTCCAGACCACCTGCATTAACACTTCATCTGAGAAATGGTCCCTAAGCTCATTGCAAAATGGTTGGAGCCCAAAGGACGCATCCTCCTCACCTTTGCTTTTTGTGCCCCGCACCTCTCTAAAAATTATTGTTCCCACCTCTTCAGCCTGCCTACTTCTGCACATCTCCCCATTGAAATACCACGTCCTATCTTGTTCCTGCATCCTTGTACCAGAACTCCTGCCAACACAGCGGAATACACATAAGAGCTGGAAGCTGCTTCTTTGTACTAGAAGCATCACATGTACCAGAGCATTGTACATTGATTGTGTGCCTTTTTATTCCATTTCCTTACCTTGCAGCGCTGGCAATACACTTCTCTTGCATTTTGGGCAGCAGTTCTAACACTGAATAATCAGCAAAAGAGGCACATTTTAAGAGCTTAGGAGACACATGCATTTTGCAAGCTGGAGTTTGGCCATTGTCATCATAAAATGAAAATAGACCAGGTGTAGAAAATATCTGCAAAAATCATTTTGGAGAGATCTTTTTTTCTTCAAGGGAGATTAGAGGAGCTTAGATTGTTTAGTCTAGCAAAATGAAGTGAAACAGCTAAGGGGAAAGGTAAGAGAGGATGTGTTTGCTCTCTATTAAATATTAATTAATACCCTATTAATTATTAATAAAGAACTATTCAAGATAAAAGGTAATGGTGTCACAAAACAAATGGATAAAGGTTGTTCGTGAATATATTTAGGCTAGGAATGCAAATAAAGTTCCTAGCCATTAATTGGGTTTGGAATCAGCCTTCCAATGGGAAAACTAGAAGGAAAAGACCTCAAACACTTCTAAGATGATGCCTCTGTCAAGAGATTGCATGTTCCTGAACTACATGTGCCAAGAGAGGGTTCAAGCCTTCTAGCCCAAATCTGTTCTTTCATCTCACTTCTGAAAGAAGATGTTAAAACCTAGTTTCCAACGTCCTTTCCTAAATCTTAGGCAAAGAGAAAGTCAGTATTTTCTAAGTACAGGGGGAAACTCCCCATATCAGAGGGTTTTGATAAGTGCTATTTGTATTTTACATGATGAAGTCCACTTACACTGTGAGGTGGAATGCCAGATGTTTATTACACTTCACAGCTACCACCCTGGCCTGTCTTTAAACTAGAACACTCTGAAGCTCATCTTCAGTATCTATAACTGCACAGTTCTCCTAAGATCCACCTCAAATACATGGATCCATCACCAGAAGCATAAAAAGAGAAGTGATTGCAGCGGCAGTGGGGGATGCTCCAAATGAAGATTTCAAGGCAAAATTCTTTAAATCTCAACTGTAGTACTACTTGTACTGACAAGCTTGCCTATTGGAAGACATAGTGTGTTCTCTCATAAACAACTGATCTCTTTAATATGGAGGTGGCATTGGATATTTACACAAAACACATCCACTACAAAAAGTTATTTCCTGATGAGTCATCCAGCAAGGGATAAGGCTTTATTGTGAATGGTGGGTCAAATGCACTGGGGAATATCACCACATCAAAATATAAGCTTTTACTTCAGTGCTTTGTTGGCACAGCATTTAAATTCTATGTGAAAAGCAAAAGAGAGAGTAGAAAAGTCAAAGACATTTGAAATAGAAGGGGAAGTACACCAGAATGATTAAAAAAAAAAAAAAAGACATCAATAAGAAAAATCAAGTTTGCACCAATAATTTTAAAAAAGAGTGTTAAGAAAATAAATGTGGGTATAGACACATGGGAAATGGACTGTGGTAGTTTAAGGAATGTAAGGGAACTTTAAAGGCTGAATCTTGGACTTAATCCCATTTAGAAAAAATATTTCTGTCTAATACCCGTTTCATAAACCTCTTAGAAGTTTTAGTACAGTTCCTAGTGAGAAAAGTATCCACAGAATAAGCCAATATGTGGCGTTTATGTAACAGCATTTTCAAAAGGCTCCTCTAGTCAGAGAGAGCCTTGCAATCATGGCTACTCCGTGCCCAGCAAGGAGTTCTTCCAAAGCAGGGTTGAGGTGCACCATTTCACAGTCAAGAATAGTTTGCTCACGTCCTCCTGCCCCTTCTGTTGCATTTGCTTTCTGCTCCAGCAAGTGACTACAGGTCATACATAAAACTTAATAAAGAAACAAATCCCAGGTTACCCACATAAATCCCTTGCTCTTCCATTGCTATGATTTAAATTCCATGACTTCCTATGTCTTAAACCTCACTTAAACCCCATGCACAAATTTTCATCATTTTCAGGAAGTTTTGTTTGTTTGTTTGTTTACATTTATTATGTGTCCTATAGGAGTATTACCTATTATAAACAAGGTAAAATGAACCCTTGCTTCTAAACCACCATTTCTGTACTGGGATTTCTGACAAAAAAAAAAAAAAAGATGGGTATACAAAATGAATACAGAAAATTACTAAACTCTGCTTACAAACCTGTTCCCTACAGAAGCCACAGAGGTGTATTGAGGTGTGCAGATTCAGCGGGCAGGATAGGAATCCAGACTGTATAGTGAAGTGTATTAGAATAAATGCCTTAACCCTATCCATCCTTGCCTCTGCTGCAGTCTAATTTCTGCCTACACAGAACAGGAGTTGTTTTACCTTCTGAAGAAAAGTGGTGTGATGACAGCCACTACCAGGGAGTGTGCAACTGGTGCTGGAACCATTGACTGATTTTGTTTGTTCATTTTAATTATCATCCTTCAGATGCCCAATGGTGATTTACTGTCAAGGTACTCAGAAATTAATAAAATGATCACGTCCTACCCTCCTTAACATAGTTACCATCGTTGGAAATGAACTGAGAAATGGAAGAGAAAAGGGGAAAAGAAAGATAAAGGGAGCAGACCCTGATTTTCTCAGTAGTTGAGTACCTTGCAATGCTGTGTGTGACAGATCAGGAGCAGAGGCAGCACACCAGATCAGCATCTACCCAAAACTGAAAAGGACCGTTTAGTTACCTGGCAGATATTTCTGACAGGTTACAGAAGGAACATTCCTCTCTATTATTGACGAACAAGATAAACTGCAATACTGTATCCAGAAGGAATGCATGTAATTGCAAACCAGCTACTGTTTGTTTTTAAATGACTAAAATACCAAAGTAATCTCAGAACTTCTCTAGAAAATGGGATTTATAATGAAAAATATTTGCTGAAAAAGCAAAAGTGAGAGTACAGTTTGCCTTCCCATTTGTCTCTTATGGTGCTTGACAAATTGACACACAATTGTTAATTATGGGCACTGAGTGCCACATGATTATGAATAAAATATTCCAGCTGATCAGAGCATAAGTCTAATAGCATTTCCAGGAAATTAAGTAGCATTCTTACAGATACTGAAGCCTACAAATTTCAAATCATGACATAATTAAATTTCTCAAGCAGATCTTCAAAATGTTCTTAATTTTTAGTTAGTGTTTAACCATATCGCAACCTGAGCAGGCTCTCTAGAGAAATGTTTTGAATGCAGGCTTTAACAGCCACCATGTGACACAAATCTGCAGATGGCTGAAAATTATGCAGAAAAATGTAATCTTGGACATTTTTTTTGTGCAGGGTGTTTTCTGAATTTTTCTCTGAAGCGGAGAAAAGAGAAAAATCAGTTTTCCCTTATAGGTGTCAAAAAAATGTGAAAATACCTAACAGACTTGGGATAAGACTACTGCAAAATATAGTAGCCAGAGGTGAAGACAATGATAATGATAACACATTGACAATTCTTTCTCCTTACTAAACCTGTGAGAATGTGTCCCTGACCTCCTCTTGCCCACCAGAACTGGAATGGACTTCTGTCTTTTCCCTGGACAGGTCCAGTCCCAGTGCTGGCACCATCTGCTCGCAGGCAGGAGGATCAGGATGGAGAGGGTCACCTACAGGCCTAGAGCCTAGTCAGGAGGGAGCTCCTGGCACCACATTTTCCATCTCCACCTCCTCTGCAGTCTGCTCTATGTTGTTCTAAGGAGCAGCACAGATTTAAAAGAGAGATCATATCCATTATATACACAAAGACATAAAGTTTTTTCACTGGTTGGGAACACGCTTCAGAAGACAAACACTGTGTCATAATTGGGGGAGTGTAATAGGCAAAGCATGTCAAAAAGAAAAACAGTGATTGAACCCCAAGATATATAAAAAAATAAAATTTATATTGTAACCTTAAAGGAAAAGGGTCTTCTGAAGTGAAAATCCAAAATTAAAAAAAAAATAGTGTAATCTTGTCAGAGATTTATTTCCTCCGCATGATATCTTGCTTGTGTCAAGTATTAGGAATACACACTGTGTTTTCATGTGTTAATTGTAAACTAAATATTTTATGAATCTATGTAATTTTCTTGTCTCTGGAAGGTCCCAGTTGTTCTTTCAGCTTTGGAATGCCAGTCTGAACATATCAGTTCAAAGGGTGAGCCAGATCTTACAGTACAGACAAAACAGTGTCATGGAACATCTATGGCTTGGAAAGCCACTTGGAATTCACAAGTTTTTTAGTTCCTTACCCAAGAACAGGGATAACCATGCCTGCCCAGTGCAGAAGGGGGTTGCACACATTTGTCAGTGACCACTGGACCCTCTAGGTCTAAGAAATACAAGCAAGGATCACCGTTTCTTCAGCAAAGGGCACACTGGCTTCCTTGTCTAGTATTGCTCAGCTCTAAGAAGTGACTCTGCTAACAAAACATTTTTGAAGAGAATTTTGAAACACAAATAAGTTGCTCAGAACAATCATGAGTCTTCTATTCAGCACAGCAGATGTTGCTAGTTCAGGCTGAAGATACAATTCAGCTGTGTTAAGATAAACTCCTGAACAGAGGCAAATATTTCAGTATTCCACTGCAGATAATGCTCCTTGTGGGTCCTGAATGCACTTTGCCTTGAGACTGGTGCACAGGATCCTCATCAGGTTCCCCTTGCACTGAGAGCTGCCAATACAACTCATCAGCTATGGCCTCAATGGCTTGATCTTGCTGAAGCACAGAGACCAGCATACACTGAGAGATGCCAGGAGATGGTGAGATTGTTAGAATGACTGGAAATCCTTCAAAATAAACCACAGAGGCACAAAGCTACCTCTACTCTATACTTTTCCCTTTCCCCGCAGGCTTCACCTCCGTCAAAATATTGATAAAGCAATTCACTACTCAGCATCATGTTCTCAGGTGCTCAGCATCTCCAAACACAGGTTTTTCAAAAAGATCGGTTCCTCTCTCGTTGCATTTTCCACATTAAAGTGGCACCTTTTAACACAGCAGAGCACCCCACAGTTCCCTCACCACTATTTATAGAGAGGATTTCTGGGTAGCTGAACATTCTCTTTCACATCCTGCTGAAACCCCCAGGTGTGCGCTCAGGGCTTGGGCTGGAATCTGAACCTTTCTGGGAGATGCCTCCTGCTGTGACCCCTGGGCATATTTGAAAACAGGCGAATAATCAGCTATCTCCTCACCAAAGGCAACGAAACCACTGCCATCCATTCCAGTGGAGGTAAGATAGGAAAGGCAAAGGTTTTTAACAGCTATCTGCAACCAGTTTTGACATATAGTGTAAAGCACTGGATATATCATAGTCTATGCTGCTTAGTTTCTGTAACATCCTACTAACTGAGCTTGAGGAAATAGTTAATGCTTAGGGGGAGAACATCAGAAGGAGAATGTGCAAAATGGATACAAGCTGAGGGGAGAAGGGGGAAGGAGCCTGTCGGGGGCTTTGAATAAAAAGGGGAGAAAGATGAAGGAAAGAGAAAAAATGAATGAAAAGTGTGTGAAAACATATTACAGAAGATCAGAACATGTGGTTTGGACAATAGTTCAGAAAAATGATACAATGTTAATACCTTTTGGGGTTTTTTCCCCCTGCTGTTTGAGAACCTGAATTACTGAAATAAATAGGCTTGTAAAAACACTTGTTCATCCTGCAGCCAGCTTAGCTCACTGTATGGCTCACCCATCCAGGGTGTCAAAGGCAAGTGCTAATGACCAGTTTGCAAAATATGGTGTCAACTTGTGAGCACGGGTTAGGAGGGCACCAGGCTCAAGAATGACATGGACACTGCATGAACAGCTGTCCAATGGGAAATTCCACTCTGTCCTATGTAAAGAAGAATTTAATTCTTGTACATTTAATTCAATAAATTAACTTTTTTGGAGTCAGATTTCCTAATCTACAGAATCTTTAAGGCATCAACTCAGCTGAAGGAATCTCAGCACGAAATACAAATATTTCTATAAACAGAAGTCATGCTGTCTCCATGTTGTAGTTCATTTTTCACTGTAATTTTTACAAACTGTGAGAAACATTTTATCTATTTGTAGCAAACTCAGAGAATTTTTTTTCTGTAGTCAGTTCAACATAACTCCATATTCTCTCATCCTACGGGGATGGATTAAAACAAAATCCATCACTCCTCCACCTGCTGCAAAAGTAAAGAAAAAAGTTCTTCAAAAATCCATAAATCCTCAGCCCACTTCCAAGGAGAGGAGAGAGTTCTGTGATTCTTGTTCAATATGAGCGATATCTTGATTTGGAGTTTTCAGACCCCTTCTTCCCGCAGCTATTAGCCTGAGCTTCTCAGTGCTAGCCTGCACAGCAGACCCTCAGGGTCTGAAGCCAAGGAGAAGCCTCCCTTTTAGCTACGTCCTCCTGGTCCCTCATGTAGACATGAGAGAAATAATTGTTCTCTGTGCAGAGGAAATTCAGCGAATTGAAAGCAAAATGGCTGAAACGCAGGGAAAAAAAAAAAAAAAAAGAAAAAACAAACCAAAACTTTTACAGAAGAGAATTTCAGTTTCGTCTGCAACCTACCGAGTAAAATATCTCTTGGCAAGTTCATTTCTACATTTTAGGCTGTCTCCCCCTAAGGTTAAGCACGTTTTTCCTATGTGAGACACTGCCTTGTACCTGTTTTCTCCCAGTGCAGCCCAGGCTGCCTCCAATGAACATCCATCACCATGGGATCCGCGTGCTTTTTGGTCTATCATGGGAAACGGCATTTATGAAAGACACTGTGGCTTTCCACCATGAAAATGTCTACAGCACCACATACAGTAGAATTATGACTTCTATAAAGAAGGGGAAAAAAATAACCCAGACAGGATATGAGGAACATCTGTTTACATGAACACCCTTAGGATCAGCAGTCTGAGCATGAGAACCGTCAATATATAGCAGACAAAAAGCACTCAGAGCACACACGAAGAAATAAGACTTGAAAGGTAACACTTTAAAATAAATTGTTTCTTCTCAGATCTGAATTAAACCCAGATGATCACTTTATGTTAATACAGCAACATCATGGAAAAGTGATTTATCCTTTAATTGCCATAGTATTATCATTTACAAAAAGCACATATGATTGGCAAATCCGATTTTGTGTACATCCTGAACAAGTCAATTAGCACCGACACTATCTCTGCAATCACTCTGTAGCCAATTGCTTCCCATCACTTTTTTTTTCATAGAAATCATCTGTACTCATAGCTCTTAATGAAGCAGGTAACTAGTTTTGCATTTCAGTAATTCAGTTCCTTCAGCTAGAAAAGTTTACACATTTCAGTTCACCCAATCTTCTGCTGATTTACTTCCATGCACATCAAAATATAAATTTTACTAGAACATATTTATTGCTACGAGAATAGGCATTTAATATGCTCACTGCATTTAGACATGAGTGAAAGTTATAACACTGCTTACAGACAGTATCAATAAAGCCCTCTTGTTTTTAACTTTAAAACTGCTGTAAAGCAGTGATCATATCTGCTAACTATGAGGGCTAAATCCCTAATAGAAATTGTCAAAATAACTAACTTCCTTCACACATTTGTCTAAAGTGGGGAAATAAACTTATTTTGACTATTTTCTTTTTTTTTGCTAATTCCTTTCCAGTCTGCTTCCTGTTCCCCAAATCTTTAAAAAATAATTCTGTGCCTGGAATTCTAAAATTCAGCAGAAATCTTGTAGAAAATACATTTTGATTTCTGCACATTAATTTATCCTAGAGGTCAGTAACTCCTATTCAGCTAGGAGATTGAAACCAGTACCACATATCCGATTAAAAGTGCAAAACCAATATGTTTGAATACCTAGTTGTATAAGTGATTAAAGTTCATGAGAAATTCAGCAGTCACATTTGTTTATTTATGTTTCCATGTGTCAAACTCTGAAAAACAAACAGCACTGCTGAAATTATGTTCTGTTCACAGATAAATGACAAAGAAGAAATGAGGCCAACCTAATAAATTATTTGTTCACTGCATACAATTGACCCTCTTCTGCCATGTCCTCGAGCAAATATCCCATTGCTTTCAGTCCACACAACAGCTGTTGCACTGCCTCCTGGCTGTGTGCAGGAAGTTTGTTTAAATAAGGAGCAAGAATTAAGCACGAATTTCAAAACAAGTGGAAAAAAAAAGTTACTACCCTACTCTTTAAAGAATTCTGGACTCATTTTATTAAACTAAAATACAACACTTTTTCTTTGCATGGTAAACCTTCAATTTATGAAGTGCTCCATTTAGCATTATTATGAAAATAGACTTCATGGCTTTTAATTGGTTTCCTTATCAGTCCCAGAAAAACAGTTTTTAATAAACTAGGAGTGGACTAACTCATTCTGCTAATTTCAAATCCATGCTCTGCAGAGTAGAACTCAGATATAATGTGACTTCTTTCAGCTTAAGCAGGAATGGGGGATAGAGAAGAGAGGGACAAAAAATAAAAAAGATACTAAAAGAAAAGGATTCTTACCAAAAATAAAAACTCCTGCAATCAAGCAGATAAAGCTGTACCACCTTTTTCATCCAGAACAACCTCTCAGAGACATTTGGAATTGTGGCTGGATTCCTAGGGGATGCAAGACCACAGGCAGAGCTGGGGATTTGTGGGCAGCTCCTCAGCTCTGGTGAGGTGTGTGTGGGGAAGCACAGCTTGAACCTGACTGAAAGGGACCAGCAGAGACAGGAGAGATGTTTGGGTTAGCTCAGTCCCTGCTATCATGTGCTGTGCACCAGCAAGGCAATGCCTCTGCCCTGGAATGTGCTGGAGAGGGAACCGCAACCATTCATGCAGACTGGAGCAACCTCGGGCAGGGATGGTGGTTTGCTCCTTGCAACTGTGTCACATTTACTTTGTGTCCTGCCCAGGCTGCTGGGTCAGTAAGGAGGGAAATGCAGCTCTTTCCTGGTTTTCCTCCCCAGACACAAAGTAATTTCTGGAGAACAGGACCTCTGTATTCATTATACTAGATCAAGTGTCTTCAATTACACACCTGCTCTCAGCATTTTGGGGAGAACCACTGACTAAGACCATAAGAATTCCAGGCTTTGCTGAGTCTTTCCTTGTGTAATTCAAGCCTGTCAGCAGGATCTGTGTCTGCATTCACATTCAGTCTCTACGCAATCGGCTGCATAAGGGCCAAGTCCTGCTTTGAATGTCTCAGTGAATGATGTGTTTATTATCTGTGCCCAAGCTCACAGGGCTTTGTCTGGGAGAGGAGATGGCAGTGGGGAGCAGAGATTGCTGAGACTGATTTTTAAAAGCCTCTACCACCGCTGTAGCACAGCGGCATGGTCCTGGCTCCAAGCATGCAGTGACCACCCTGGACAGGTCTGGCATGCTGGAGCTGCAATCCTGAAAACCTGACCCTTTATCATCTACCCCCTGTGCTGCCCAGGGATGACAATAAATGGCTTTTTCTGATGCAAATGTCCATCTCCTTTTTATTAATTAAGAAAAATCACATCCAAATGTAACAGACTTCTAAATACACAGGAAAGGTCCCACTCTGTCAGCCCTTGCACCTCAGGGTTTTAATGTGCCTCCCTGGGACTATATGGATCTTGTTAACACAGTTTGGGGACCTTGTTAACTTAGTTACACTTTTACACATTAATTTCAACTCTGTTTTAAAAGTATGGAATAGAGGTTCCAGCCTATCCTTACCAAGGCATTAAACCAGTTTAAGTAAACCATTTAGTAAATCTGTGATGCTGCTATCTATTCCAGTAGACAAAAGCCCATGGTTATTAATAATAATAAGTTTCTGGGCTGTATATTCTTCAACATAATTGGCTGGCTCATGAGCATGGACTCAAAATACAAGGATTTTTTGCAATCTGACAGTCTCCTGGGTTTTGCAGGTGGTTTTTTTGGTTTTTTTTTTTGGTTTGGTTTAAGTCATGCTTGGCTTTTTATGTTTATATTTGTTCCCTTTGGCTTGGAAAATGGCCCTAAGATAAGGACTCCTGCCACCTTTATTCAGAGTGCCTGCACTGGGTTCACTTTTTTGAGACAGTTAGGCTCCTCTGAAAAGTCACCTTTATTGTCCTTATGGCAGACCCCAAAAGAGATGTAAACAAAAGGAAAAGAGATGTGAAAAACGGTTTCTTGTCTTGATACGTACATCAGATTCCTACTCCATTTCTTTGGACTAACTAAAGGCTACAGGGTAATGCAACAGGGATACCTTCAGGAGGGACTGCCCCACCAGAAGCACTCAGGAGATTCCCACAGCAGTGGTGTCACAGCTACAGCCAGATGGACACACCATGCCAGGTCCTACTGGGACTTCAGCTAGCAAAGAACAGGTGATGTACTGGTGTAATTTAAAAGATACTTTTGGGCTCAGTTCCAGCAGACACAAATTAATTCCCCCAGAGCAACTCAAAACAGAGACAGCATATCAGTTCCCAAACAGAACTAAGAGCTTTACCCACTCTTTCCACTTTTTCTTCTTAACGAAATATCAAACCCAATCAAAATATCAAAAGCAGTACAACAAACACACATTTTTACCAAAAGCAGCATAGCAAATAAATGACATCATCCAGTCATCAAAATGTGTGCATGTGTAAGCCAACCATATACACTTGTTTTTTGCTAGCTTGCTAAATGAAATGGCACAGGCCAAGTCTAGCAGAATGAAATTTAATTCTTCCCTTACATGTAAAGCTGTCAGAGTTTAAGAAAAATAATCCCACATGATGACGTCTGACTCTTCTATTTGAAATAATACATTACAAAGAATTTATCAGACTTCATCCTGGATTTGGCTTAGGTTTCATTTTCCTTATTTTTTTTCTTTTTCTTTAAGATTTACAACAAAGCCAAATGCTGCTGAGTCTTAGGCTTAAAAAATGAAAATGTCAGGGTTGAGAGTGAAGCCCACATCTATTGCAAAGTTGCAGAACTGTAGGGCAGAAAAAAAGTAAAAAAGCAATGTAGAAACAGTATATTGAAGCAGAAACACCAAACATCTCCCTAAAACACTGCCCCACCAAAAGAGCTGGTGTCTCTTTTGTTTATAAAGCCCTGCCTTGGCTACATGTGAATTTCATTACAACCCATTTATATTATCAGCTGAAATTGCATCTGCCCTGCAGAATGGATAGCTCAGGGATTAGGAATGAGTTTAATTGTGCTTCTTATAGGACAGATACTCTGGCAAGAATTAATGAGAAAATTTGTTTGGTGTCCTCTATCTAGTTTTCACTGACATGTATAATAGAAACAGGTCATGGATAAAGAATTGAACAACCAGGAGATCTAGCTATCACTGCATGTGAGAAGGAATTTCCCTGAACAAGATTTTCATATGTTGCTGAGCAGTAATGGAAAATACGTACTGCATCAGCCACACTGGACTAAAGCATACAAATGACAAACTGTGCATTACCAGGATTTCCGTGCTTCAGTAAAAAGCTCCCTGTCAGCATCATGAAAAGATGGTTCAACCAAGGCACAACCCTTAAAATCAGATGACATCCATGATCCCACCTACCGCCGCAAACATCCTCTCCCCTAAGTCACCAACAAATGTTACTAGAGTCACAGCAGATTAAATTGAGCTTAAATGTCACAGGCAACATTTCTCATGCTGCTGTATCCCTCTGCTCCAACTGATTTTTTTTTCCACTTGCTCACTCTAAAAGGTATTAGAGTACAAGCTTTATTGCAGCTCCCTAGAAACTGCAGTTAAAGTACCAAGGTTAATTCAAAGTTTTCAGACTTCTTTGAAAAACAATGCATGACAGATGTCACAAAGAATTTCTAAACTCTGATTCTCCCTATGAGTAATCCACTGTCTTACTCATATGTCTCAAGTTTCTACCTTAGTAAGAATCCTCATGTTTAGCAGGTGCACCATATGTGCAGAACATAAAATAATTCCTATGTCACTGTAAACAAAAACAAGTATTAACCTTGAGTATTTATGATCTTTTGCTGTTCGTTAAGAGAGGCGGCTTTTGCCTCTTAGAGGAGGATCATGATTTCAGCTGGTGTGGTGGGTAAAGCTCAGCCCAGTGCAGCCCTTGAAGCCAAATGACCTAAAGTCATTTGCAGAGCTCCCACTTCAGTGCAGGCAGGCTTGTGCCTCCCCCAAAGCACTGTGCTGCTCATACGAAACTGCCCCAAATGGGCCTCAGGAAAGGGCATGAGATGATTTTAATGAGATAAGTGACTTGGAAAGAAGACTTGGAGCTAAATTACAGCTACTGGGAAACAGTGTCTATGTTATATTGTGCTTCCTCCCCCCTCCCACCTCCCAATCTAACATCCTGCAGGACTGAGATCAGTTTTTCCACCTTTGGCAATGTTTTTGGTTGATTTTTTTTTGTTTGTTTGTTTGCCCTGGGGAGATGAGGTTGTCTGGGCTTTGCTTTTTAACTTCCTGCATACAGTTATTCAACTGGCCAAATTCTGTCTTCTTCCAGAATTTGAAAACATTCTGGAAGAAGTTTTTCCAGTGTTTTTACCAGTGTCATGCTAGTGATTTTAGTATCAGGAGGAAGAAAGGGTGTGTGCAGGAAACAATGAGATCTGAGAAGCTGCCAAACCCTAGGAATTGGAAACTTCAAGTAGTCAAGGAGCAAAAGAGCTCAAAGGAAAAAAAAAAAAAAGAAAGGAACAATTTCTCAAAGCTTAGAAGCTTTCACCCACAACAGGTGTGGAGCACATGAGCAAAAGAGTAGTGAAATCCAGTGGCAGCCACAACTGAACTCATATTAGCCCGTCTGAGTACAGCCAGCCCACACCAAAGCCCACGTCACCACATCTTCCTCTGCTGCTATTAATGGTTGGGCTGCCTGGAGGGAAACTTCTTCAGGCTGATCCCCACCAGCTGCAGTACTGCAGCCAGAGCTCTGCCTGCTGTCTGGATGTACCCAAGGTTTTGCAGATTCCTTCCAATTAACATATCTCAGATGCACCCCTCACTCCCAGTCCTGCTGTTAAATTCTTATCTAGGCTCTCATCGCCTCATGTCTCAATTACTCCAGCATCCTTTTCCTGGCCACTGACAAACTCATTCATGCCCTGATGGTGTATTGATCCACAATGCTGCTGCAGAGATCATTCCCCAGCCTGGCTTTCTTTTCACTCATCTTGCTGGCTCCTTTTCCTTTTCATATCAAACAATCAACTGGCCTTCACTTTCAAGGACTCTTCCACCTTATTGCTCATTCTATTCAGCATCCAAAGGTCAACTCTCACAACTGAACAGTCCACAGTTCCTGCTTCTACTCATCACTTGCCAACTTTGTAGTCTCTTGAGATTCTTTGTCACATTTGTGAGAAAGTCTCTGTAAAACACTACTTTGTTGCAGCCCCTCAACCTGTCCCTAGGAATACCTTCTGGCCAAAAAAAACCATTTTGCAAACAGATATGCTTGAGCTGGGTTCTAGTGGCTGCCTGATGTCCTTTTGTTAAGCCTAATTTTACAAGACAGGGCATGTACAACATCAGAAACTTAGAGAAACACCCCATGAAGTCTCTTCCCAAAGTAACCAGGAACAGATTGAGATATGCTGACCCACAACATTTAATCTGAAAATGGAGTTGTTTCAGATGGTTGCAAACTTTTCTTTGTCTGTTTATGCAGCATCTACCAGCATCTTTTCCTTGCCTATGGCTGACATCCCACAGTAATGCCGCAGACAACCTCCAATAGGTCTCTGATGGGTTGTTATACAAGAAACTAATACAGGAACTAATCAGCCATGAATGAATGAAGGATAATGTCATAGATGAAAAATGGGCAGGATACAGGGAAAAAGGAATAATGTTTAATTGATAGCTTCCATCTTGGAAAAAAAAAATTAATGGTTCCTTTGAGATTTCCTCTTGTCTTATGACATTTCATAAATATATGACAGAAGAGTCATGTGTGTGGGGAGGACTGCAAGACAGTGAAAGCTGCAGATAACTTTTATTTATCAGCTGAGAGTTTTGAGAAAAACTTTAGAGAGACCTAAACTAAGGCAGCATACTAAAAACAGAAATTTCAAGCAACAATTACTGGAGGACACAGTCTGTGCCAGCACACATTATGTGGTCAAGCATTAAGTGGGTCAGCTTTCAGACCAAGGAAAGTGGTTGTTCCCCTCTATTCAGCCCTCATGAGGCCACATCTGGGATGATGTGTCCAGCTCTGAGGCTCAAAGTGCAAGAAAGATATTGGCAGTGAGTACAGTAGAAATCAACTGTGACAGCAGGAGGTGGAGCACTTGGCACATAAGGAGAGGCTAAAGGAGCTGGGTTAGAGCAAGGGTGAAGCCACACCTTCTTGGAGTCCACAGTGAAAAGACAAAAGCGAGCAACCACAAGTTGTACCAAGGGAGATTACAGCTGGACACATAGAAAACTTTCTCTCAAATGAGAGTGATGCAGCACTGGCATAAGGGCCTAGAAGGGCTGTGGAATCACCACTCTTGGAGAGTTTCAGAATTCAATGGGACATTGTCCTGAGGGACCTAAACTAATTTTGAGGCTGTCTCTGCTTTACTGCAGCATTGGACAAGACTCTCAAGACATACTTTCTCTCCATATCAGGCCAGATACATAAACCCCCATCATACAGAATTAAAAGGAAAAGACTAAAAAATGCTTTAGGTAGGTAACTCTGAAGCATTCAATTGTTTGTCTTTTGTGTATCTGACCATGTCCAGTTCTGGGCTCCCCAGAGACATAGACTTGCTGGAGAGTGTCCAGAAAAAGCCCAGAAAGATGATGAAGGGAATGGAGCATCTAGTTGGTGAGGAGAGCTGGAATTCTTCAGTCTAGAGAAGAGTAGGCTCAAGGGGATCTTATATCCATGTGTATAAATATCTGAGGCAGGTAAAGCAAACAGTGCCAGACTCTTCTTAGTGGCACCCAGAAATAGGATAAGAAGCAAAGGGCACAGACTGAAACACAGGAAATTCTGTCTGAAAAAAAAAAAAAAAACACCACCTTTTTACTATATGTGTGGTTGAACACTGGCATAGGTAGCTCAGAGATGTCACAGAGTCTTCATCCTTGGCGATATTCAAAACCTGACTGGACACAGCCCTGTTATGAGCAGAGCTGGACTTCATGACCTCAGAGGTGCTTCCAGCCTCCACCAGATTCTCTGATTTTGTGACTGTATGTATTAGATAATGAGACTGTGAAGATATATAACTACAAGATATTTTGAAACAGGAATATAAAAAACATTTGCAATGAAACCTAAAGGGAAAATTCTTAATTCCTATCTGACTTCCTTTACCCTTTCTCTCAGCTACTTTTACAGCTGGTTTAGAACTCAAGGACACCCAAATTATGTGTCAGTTCCTGTGTTCCTACAGAAGTCCCTTCCTTTTCCCCTCTCCAGATAGTTGTGTGAGGTTAAGCCTGGGCAGGCAGACATCTGTGATTCAGAAAAATTTCCCACCAGCAGGATTCCCAAAGATGTGGACAACAAAATAACAGAGAACCTTTCATGGCCCATTCACCGTCATGCAGCTTTCTGCCCCCCCTTTTCTGTCACAGCAACTGCTCACATGGAAAAACAGCATTCAAAGAATATAAGTTCAAATAAATATACAGTTGCAGATTCAAGGTCAGAACAGTGTTCTCTGCCACCTCTCCATCCTCTCCAACAATGTTCTTAATTCACCAGGAAAAAAAACATGGCAAGATTAAACATGTCTGAGTTAGTAGGTTATGATAGGAAATGCTGTCTTATCTTCTGCTTTTCAGCAACACACATTACAAATTGTCTGGCAGCTATTCACTCATTCACTCTCTCTGTAAATAGCTATTCAGTGAAACCTGATGGAGATGTACAAGTCACCAAAGTCTTACTGAGATTTTCTGCACACAACGGCCTGGTTGGAAAATCGGAGAGTCTCAAGGGCAAATTGCACGCGGGCAAGGAGAGGCTGGTGGGCCCTCTGAAAGATCTGTTGAGTTTTGGCCAAGTAAAATTCACCTGCTTGCTTGGTGCATGTGTTTTCATTATTACTATGTCGCCTCAGGTGACTGGTGAATCTGCACTGCTGACACAGAAACCAGCTCTGCATCTCCTGCACCGCTGTGCGGCAGAACAGGTCAGGACCGCGCCAAGGGAGGGATGTGCAGCTCCTCTCGTAAAACCCTGGCTCTGATCCAGTCCTGCAAAAGCTCCTTGACCACCGCTGGGAATGCTGACACCCCTGAGACTGACAGAAAAAACTCTGCATTTTGCTGATTTCATACAGAGGAGTAATTTGTCCCAAAGCCCAGAACGTGGAGCGATCTCTGGTGTATTTGGTTCGATTAGAGAATGTGTTAATTATGGTAATAATGCAACTAATATGGCTCAGAGAAGCAAGCCTCAAATAGTGCTTATGATTTCCTGCTTTTCCTTTGCATGCTGCCCAAACAGAGGGTTGATTAGAAATCAGCATAAATGTAGGTATTTAGGTGTTTAATTTTTGTTAAGTGACCATTTGCATTTCACATCTCTGCAATTTTTTCTCTTTGGTGCAGATAAGCTTTTTGTATATGGAAAAGTAGATAAAATAATCTGACACCTGCAATTTTTTGTGTTTACTGAAGCTTTTCAGGCTGCACCATAGTTACATATATTTTCTAATTATTAAATCAAAATGTGAGAAAAGACCTCTTATGATAGGGTGGAAAAAACCTGGATGCCTAAAATTATCTGTCACCTTTTAAAATAATAGAGTTGTTCCCTCTTTCTTAAATCACTGTTCTGTGCTGCTGACCCAAAAGTGACATCTACTGTCTTTTCTGCCTGTGAATCTCACCTTCAAGAAACAATTTTTTTGTCAAGTTTTTTCTCACTTCTCCACTCTCATCTGCTTTTCTATGTAGCCAGAGGAAGAGGCGGAAGACAGTTTTATACTTATGGCAGGGAGAAAGAAATTGTGTGTGTATTCACTACCAGAAAACACAAAGCCCCATTGTAGACAGAACAGGACCACGAAAAGATCTCATCCTAGAAAATGAGGCATTGTCATCATGATCCCTTGCATTTCCCTGTGAGGCTGAGACTTGGAAAACATGCAATTGACTCTATGTTTTCTGGTGGTTGGAAGGGTAGGAATTGGCAAAAAAACTACAGGAATTTAGAATTAATGTCCAGGCAGTGCGAGGACACTGGTAAAAGATGGTAAGAATGAGAAAAAGAGCAATCCAGACTCTCAGGAAAGGATAACTCCCCCAGCAGAACAATATATTTATTAAGCACCAATATCCACTGGCTTCCTCCTTTTTAGCCTATAAATCTTGCCAACCACCCTGACCCACTGAGACCTTTGATGGAAATACAGTAATTTAATTCCAATGTAATCCATTCTTTAATGATAGAGCATGCAGGAAAAGCTTACATGGGCTTGCCTGTACATGTAATTAGTAGATCAGAAGAATAAAACAATTAATTTCTCTCTGACCAGTTCAAGGAGATAAATGTTTGTTTAATCCAAATTAAAATGTTTCTTATTTATTACTTCTTCTAGCCCAAACCCTGGTACATGATTAGAGCTGGGATAAAACCAATAATCACAACCCACAAAAGCATGCTAATTAGAAGAAAACCAAAGGAATATGCATTGGGGTGAAATTACTGATTTCAGTTGCTCAAGATTTTTGCAAAGAACCTTTTGTTGAAGTCTGTGACCTGCCAGTTGCCATTGCACACCTCAGGTGAGTGGTGTGCCCTCGAGTACAAAGGTTAGCCATAGTTCCCAGGACAAACACTCACGGGCTGTGATTGGAATTCCACCCTGGATTAGATAGACCTTTCCACAATGAAAAGCAGCCGGTATGTTTTCCCACCTCTTTTTCCTTTCCTCTGAGGAAAGCATTTGTTCCTAACGAATCGAGAGGTGAATGAAGCTCCCATCTGGCTAAGAGGACTGGGCAGCTGCCATTATGTCAGGCAGTGCGAGATTGTTCCCCTCACTGGGCAGTGCTGAATGGGAATGCAGAAGCAGACAAAGTCCTTCTGGAACATCATAGATACACGTCAAAACTGATGGCAGTGAGGATTTTCTCTGACGAGAAACCTATTCCTGGCAATGAGCAGCTCTAAAAGTCATCTCTAAATGCTAAAAGATGAAACTGTGCTGTTGGGAGTTACAGTCTCTTCACCTTGCATGAATACTAAATTTGTTGTTCTTCCAGGAAAAAGAAAAGAGAAGAAAAAAATACCTCACCATATCAGCAATTAAAGCATTGTGTTGGGAATCTGTGCTATACATTCCAGGAATTTTAGAACTGGTGTGAATGGCAGGCAAGGAACAAGAGAGATAATGATTGTAAAGGCGGAACATTGTTTAAAAAATAAATTAATACATAGCATATCTGAATGCAAAAAGGCTTAGCCAATGATTCACATGGAAACCCCAGTGAAGGTGAAATGAAAAGAAATATCTTTTAGTCATTTTGGGCAGCAATTGACAGGTAAGAGTTCCTGTAAAATGGATGACAACATTGACCTTTAAAAAATTATCACCAGATAGCAGAACAAAGCTTTCCTCTGTTTATCCTTGGGGGACTGGGAGCTGCACACAGACAGGATGCCAAAACAAGACAAAAAATGCTTGGTATTTTTCAGTGTGCTGGAGAGCTACATGCACCCTGAGACAATCAAATTTGAAATAAAGCTTTAGGAACACAGAAATAACATGCTCATGAAATGTCCTGATTTTTACAAGCACCAGCAATCTGGGCAGAGCCCTGCTTATAGAAAGGGCTCCATTAATTCCTGTTAATGGGGTTGCCTCTCTCCAAAGGTGATTTTCAGACAGACTGAAAAATTAAAAGGGAGATTTGTCCCCTGACACTAGGAACCTTTGCTGACTGCACACAAAGAAACCAGGAGAGAAGTGTCCTAAAATTACACCCTGTGGCAACCTCTTTTAACAATAGGCAGACATATGGATTTCAGGAGAATTGTTTTAATTACTCGTACAGACTCTATGGATGAATTAACAATTTCCTGTTACACTCTCTGTAGCTCCAGCAATCCTCATGGTCTTTAAAACTCAGACTCTGAAGCAACATCAGCCAAGCACCCCCTACCAGCAGGGAATGGTGAAGTCCCATCTCAGATGGGAAGGGCACAAACTACTTCCATCTTCTGACACCTGGCTACCTGACTACTGAAAGGAAAAGAATTAAAAGCATTCTCATGTAACTATCTTGCCCCTTTTCTTTGGGAAGTACATAGAGTGTACTTCTAAAGATTAAGAACTCCCTTTTCTTTTTTATTCCATTTGATGAGAGGCTTGTCTAAACCTGCCCTTTACAGAAGCATGGCAGAAACTAGTTGCTGTGTGCACTGCTACCAGTGACCCCTTGTGGAAGCAGATTATCTTCTCCTGGTTCATAAATCTACCTGTCAACCCTACCTGGAGAGCGGACAACTCATCAGTATGGATTACCGAAACCCATGCTGTAGAAATAAAGCTACAGCAAGATAGATTAAAAAATAAAACAAAGATTCCCCTTGGGATGTGACAATTCCTTAACCTCAGCCTCAGAAAAAAATACAACCTTGAAATAGAGAACAGTGATCTGTAGAACCAGATGCTTGGAAGAGAAACATAGCAAAATGGCAAAGGAGCTTCAGCAATGATGCTTGATCCAATCTGGTTCAGAGCACAGGTTTACTTTATGGCTTATATTTATCACAGCCAACAAAGATGAAACTGTACATTCCAAGGTTGCATCTATATTTCAAATTACAAACCTCTATGGTTAGGGGATTTAAATTCCACCATAAAATCTTGGTCAATGTGATCACAGGCCAAGGGCACTTTTCTTCCTTTAATATAATAATAAAATATTTTGCTTATGATATTGGTGACTTATCAGTGGATTTAAAACAAGAATCTCAGAAAGAAAAAAAAAAAAAACAACAACTCAAC
Organism: Leptocoma aspasia; assembly: GCA_013399835.1. Classification (NCBI taxonomy): domain Eukaryota; kingdom Metazoa; phylum Chordata; class Aves; order Passeriformes; family Nectariniidae; genus Leptocoma; species Leptocoma aspasia. The sequence continues at coordinate 2,076,648 of VXAX01006461.1, forward strand.
AAACCACTCAGGAATGATTTTCAATGTCATCTACATATTCTAAGCAGCTTACCCAAATGTTTGTTAGAAAAAAACAACTTTGATCCATGATATGGTGCAGTGACTGGCAACGAAGATTATTTATATCAGGTTAGAAGATTTTTTAATTTAGCACTTCTTTTTCTTTGGTTTCTGCATAGTGAGTTTTCCACATTAGAATTCACAGCACATAGCTCTTTGATTCCCTAACGGAGAAATTCATCTGATCCTGTTCAGGTAGCAAGACAATGACCAATTAAAAAGCTAACTCTTCTGGAAGAACAAGAGATTTATGAAGACAAAGGCTGGTCCAGGTATGTGGTCTGGGTATGTCTAGTTGGCCCTGCCTGTCCACCTGAAACAGTCGAGCAGAGCTCAGCTCCTACCTTTCTTTTCAAATCACAGGGATGAATCTAGCCTCCCTCCATGCTCAACTTGACACTTCCCCAGCAATACATGTCCAAAGGTACATAAAAATGAAATTTTAGAGTATTAATTAGCCAAGAATGGCTAAATATATATCTCCAAGGCTGTCCATGCTATGTCAGCACAAATCCACTGCCTTCTATAGGCTCATTAGCTCACCTGAGTCAGCATTACAGTCTGTATCATTACAGACAGTCTCAAATTTCCTGACCTTTTCAGTTGTGTGATAATGTTGATATAAACTTAAAGGAACTGTCATTTCTCTTTCTGAAACCCTTTTTCTCCTTGGATTGCAGGACCCTGAATCACAGGGAAGAGAAAGCATGTTTCTCAGTTGCCTAAGAGAAAACGACACCTGAGTCGAGCCTGATGTACACAGGAACATCTTCTGTTACATCCAAAGGGAAATATGTTCCTCAGAAGGCTGATATATTTCAAGTTTAGCTTAATAGAACTAAAACCTTGCTTTTTTCTATACTCTTCCTTTTAAACTTTCAATAAAATTTTGAAAATAGTTTCTCTTTTAAATATATATTGGTATAGTTTAGACTGTTTTCAACAACCTCCAGTATCATTGCAAGGAGCTCCCAAACACCAGTAAATTAATGCCTGGGTTAAGTCTGTTTTGTGGACAGTAATTGTTTGGCCTCATTTTATAGAACTGGAGTAGACCAGGGTTAAACCCCCTACAAGGGACCACATGTCAAAACACTGAACTGAAAAATGCAACCAAACGGTGCTGAGCTCCACTACCTCCTGTTTATACATTATCAGCATCTCTGCAAAAACCCTAAGCACAAATACTCCTGAATGACAGTATTTAATGACTGGTGATCATGCAGAGAGCTGGGACATAAATAAACCTCATTAGGGAAAGTTACAGTGAGAATCAAATGTCCACTGGCTGCTGTGTTACCAGCCCAAAGTATGTTTCTTTCCTTAGTAAAGAAAAGCCAAAGCATTCTTCTGTTTCACTGAGGAACCAGCTACCCAAACTGCTTTCATTTGCTGGGGGGGTGATGCTGTGCACAGATCATATTGTGTCTGTAGAGATTTGCCTGTAGACATTTGTTTGCTGAATTCTCACTAATGATACCTATTTGCCACTATAACAATATAAGTGCCACCTTCCTGGTAGTTTCCTTTTAAAAAATAAAGGTAATTGAAAAACCTCACTTAGCATAATTTCATCACCTTTGTTTAATTTCATTTTTAAGTGGCTGACCTTACATTCAGATCAACCCCAAAATAAAAGGCCTCTGGCAGAGACATTTGTAGTGCATTTCACACAAAAGAAGGAACATATAAGCCAACAATGGCAAAACAGAGCTCAACAGGATGCCCTTGTTTTGAAACTTTCATCTCTAATGCACACTGATGCATTATCTCAGCTTTTTCAAGGGATCCAATCTTAAAAAGCCTTCCTCTTACACACAGCCTGACAAGTTCATTGGAAAAGCCTCTGAATATAAAGATACCTTATGAGCAGAAATTTGGAAGATGGGATGTTTATATATTATGAGCTCAGACTATAAGCCCAGCTGTACTCGTCTGATTTATCTTAACTCCTACACCTACACTACCCAAACAGGACAACCAGGTACGTGATGGGAGGGACACCCCAACACCAGCACATCTCACACTCAGAATTCCTCCCTCAGGGTCCACTCCTGGACAGCTTTATTGGCACCCAGCAGTACTTGGCACCAACGTGAGCAGGGCGTATTGTGCATTGAGGAACACCACCACGTGAGCACAGCTATCAGAAAGCAGCTCCATGTGGGAATGTTGAGCACCCTCACTGAGATCTACACTATCAGGGATTAAGGTCAGTAAGCAATGTATTAAAGTCAGTGCTGCCAGCCCCATGGGCCAAATGCCCTGTCTAAAAGCCTTTGTGGCTGCCTGAGTCCATTTAAAATAAAAGAAGTAAGCAAAGAAAAACAACCATTTTTTGCTTACAAGGGAAACGAAATAATCTTTCCTTGTCAATTCTGAATGGCAGAGAATAAACTCATTTTACCCAAATGTGAGCAGCACCTCCAGACTTCCCTACGGTTCTCTCCCCATTACTTACAGCATATAAAAAGGGCAATTTAACTGAAGGAGTTTATATTTGGGGCTTTTTTCAGCACTGATTTCAGAAACTAGCAGATGTTGGTTAATGATCTTTAGACATTAGATCATAAACCACGCTCATTTCAAACAATGCAATCCAAGTGATTATTTGTATATCATTAAGCAACATTCTCAGAACAAGCTCAGTATATTTCCTTATTCTTGCATTTAAACATTCCTTATTGTTTTATTTAAATACAAAAACATTGGATAACCTTTTAGTTCATATTTTTTAATTTACAGACTACGGGCAAGGTTCTTTCCTTCCTTTCATTCCCTCTCCTCAGCAAAGCAATACATAAGCACAGTGTCATTACAAAGTGCAACATTTCTTCAGCTTCACAACACACTGACACAAAGCAGATGACGTTTGTCCACACTGAAGCTCTGGATGAGCATTAGAACTGAATCTTAAGAGTTTCCTTCTTCACAGAGTTACAAAGTCACTGGTCCTCACAAGGGCAGCACTTCTTTTAAACTCCAGAAAGAGAATAAGACTGTTTATTTGAAAGTGAAGATAGATGGGCTTGAGTCAGACTAGCATGAGTATACCTGGGTGTGCATATATTTAGTAAGTAAAAAAAAAAAAATCTGTACTTTCAAACATACAGAATCTGCATAGCTCTATAAATACAAAATAGATAAATAGATAAATATAAATATATATAGATATATAATTATATAATATATAAATATAGATAATGTATGGAGACAGCAAGTCTTACATGCACCTATGCATACATATCTACCTGTATATGCCCAGCTATGCACAGATATTTATAACAACATACATATAGAATAACATGTGTTAAACAGTATAATACATATTAAGACATACACATTTACAAAGTAATATTCTCTTCCATAACATGAACTCAGATTCAATTTTATCTAAATATCTACTGGAAATATAAGCTTGGCCTCTAATTCACTAGAACCACACTTTAAAAAATTAATTACATAATATATGCTGAAAAATGCCTAGATACATGACAGATAAATTAGTTTCATTTGAACACGTGTAGTGTATGAAAGAAATTAATTTCATAAACATTGAGGCTCTCATCTTGCAAAAGCATATATAAGTCCCAGTGAGTTCAGTTGTAATAACTAAAATTATTCACGGGCAAAAGAGTTTGCAGATCAAGGCTATATATGCGATTTGGTTGTTACATTATGTTAATTTTTGGATCTACTATTTCACCATAAAATCTGACAAGGCAGAGTCATTTATGAGACATAAATATAGAGAATTGAATTATAGGGAGTCCTCTACATACATAACAAGATCAATTATTAATTAACATTCAGAGATGAAGATATGTTGCCGTAGAGAAATTACTTAAGGGCGTCTATTGACAATGCTGGTCATGGGCTGGGATTCTTTCCATTCCCTCCATATGGGCCACGGTGATTTAAACACAGCACCTGGATACAACCTATCTCTTCACACTTACTGCAAAGGGGATCCCCCTTCCCCTTGTCCGCCCACATCACTGTTACAGCCAGTTTCTGTGGCTGGAACAAGGCCCAGACATAGATCACATTATCCTGCTTAAAGGAAGATAAAATCTCACCCCCTGACTGCTGCTGTAATTCAGGTGCGGAATTCAGGTGATCAGATCCTGTGCTGCCGCAGTCAGCAGAGCTCTGCTGGCAGTAATGGAGCTGTACAGATCTACACCTGTAAAAGACCCACCTCCTACATGAAAATTAGATCCAGACCAGCAGCAACCTGGCTGGGCCTGTAGGAATAACCTCAGCTAAATTAGATAATCTAAAACATCTAAAATCTAAAAAAATCTTAAAAATTTGGATTGAGTTTGAACATGCTATCCAGACTTTCTCAGTATCCTTTGGGGACTCACAGGAGGTAACTCATCCCACGTACCACACCAGTATGGGTTCATCTCAGTGATCTGTGGATACCTCCCTCTGAGCTAATCACTCACAGCTCCTTTCACTGTTACCAGAGAGAAACACTTTCAGGGTGTGATGAATCTGATTTATTTTGCCTGTCTATTTAAAGCTGAGATGATTCTTGTCCTAGAAATGCCTGTTTGTGTCCACTGGCTATGCAGGGTGACTAGCTCTCATGTAGGTGACAAAAGTCCTCTCACCTATGTGACAGCTTCACTAGCAACAGCGCTCACACTTAGCAAAATAAAACACAAGTACCAAAATGTTGACTAAAAACAAATCTTGAACAGACTAATACAGGCATATTTCAAGATACAGATCTTAATTCAATGCAAAAATACTCTACTCTGTGCTTTCTGGCCAGAGTTTCAGGAATATGCAATTGCACAGGAGCGAGTGACACTTATGAACAGCAGCAAAACTTGCTTTGTGTTCTGTTTTCAGCAGTCTTCACTGGAGGAAATTTTTTAAAGGACTACAGAAAAACAATTTCTCATAATGTTCCCCCCTCAGGCGAAGTCTTTCTGATCCTGAAATAGCCAGAAATCATCTCTAACTGTGAAGCATAAAAATTAACATGCCTCTACTAATGTGTTTTCACTACTATAAGTTTGCAACACAAGTCTACAGATGCCCCAACAGGGCAAAATGGGATAAAACAGAATGCCCCAATAAGATTAAATATAGGAAACTGTTTTTTGTAATGCTGTATCCACAACCTTAAGCAGCCTAATGGAGACACCAATCCACAGCTGATCAGGTCACCTCCCCCTTCCATTGGCTTCATTTTGCTGAACCCCTAAAAGCCTTGCCACATATTTTCCATGGAGCTGTCCCCTATTCCCTTTCAGCATTTGTAGTTACTACAGAAATAATGCATTTTCCTAGGTGGTTAATAAAAACTACAAAAGGAATCAGTTCCGGATGGGTTACAAACTGATGCTTTCCCCACCACCTTGCAGGAATTAACATTAGAAAGCTTTCTCAAGAAAGAGGAGGTTAGAATAGATGGCAGAGAATACAGTGGAAAATACCAATGTAATGTAAGCATAAATGCCATTAATAAATCACAGGCCCAGCACATAACTCCACATAGCAATTCCCAGAAAGATTGTCCTAATCGATAATAAATACACAACTCCTCTGAATTTGCTAATTCGTTTTTGAGCCGTATGGACCCACTCACTCCCTAATTTCAAAGTGCTGTCCTCTAACTCTTTGTGCTATGTAAAGTACACATTTGGACATGCTGAATTCTCTAATTAGTCTATAAATACTTGACTTTTACCCACTGCTTTGATAATTGCTGGGGAAAGGCCAAAGCATTTATGGTCAATCAGATGATGAGGAAAGGAATATGGCCCTTTCAGCAAGTAAAATGTAAGGCATTCTGTGGCAAAGCAGAAGCTATTAGCAGGATCAATATTTCTCCTAGTACCCTAATAAATCATTATATCAAAGAACAGTTGCAGGATGAAGAAAACCTCATTCTACCAACAAGGATGCTTCCAAACCAACAAATAAAACATCATTTAAATTACAAAGACCTAATTGGTGTACAAAGGCAAACGGCAAGCATAGCATACAGCCTCTGATGCTAGGCATGTAAACATTTTAAATCATTAGTGAAGGAAGAAAAGCAGAAAGACAAAGAAACAGCTATGCTAAGAGCTCTCCACGCATAATTTGCAAATTGGTAAATATGCATGAATCCACCACACCGTAGCTGACTGATGGCACCATGTTTGGTGCAGATATCAGAGGTGGCAGAAACAGAAGTGCACCTGGAAGACAGGATGGCCTTTGATATCTTTATTACTGACTGAAAAGGAATCCCCTTGCTGTTATTTGAATTGAGGCTTTTCCCTCTTCCCCTCCTTAGCTAGCGAAGAATCAGCTAAGATTTGTAAACATTAGAATGAGAGAAGGGAAGAAATATTCTAATGGCTACTTTCAAGTACGGGAACGTCTCCTCTCAGCCGACATTGCACATCACTGCTTACCCGACACAGCCCAAATACATATAACCCGATACATGAACCCCAAAGCCCTCTTAAATTAGAGTTTTGTCCAAGAAAACCATGATCATGTCCTGCACAGTAGGTAACCCTCCTACACATATACATATATATGTGTGTATATATACGTGTATAAATATATGGCTGTGAGAAGATAAGGCTCACAGTGTTGCAAACCTACATGTTGCTATGGAGCACACTTCTGCACTGCTTGTGAGCAGCCACCAGCACCTTTTTTTGGAAATGCCAACTCGCAGCACTTTTGTTTTATAGTGTAACCTTTCAATCTAATAGAGAAACTATATAATCTAGTGGGGAAAGAGCCACTAGAGTAACAACCCCTTGGGTTCCACTAGGAGAAAAATGTAATATACCACTGTAAGCAGCATTTGGGTTTATTCTTTTGTTTCAGTAATCTGGTTTCAGCTCTTTATTGAAGGAATATTACAGAAAAGCAAATGTTTCTCAATTGTTCAATCACTACTTTTGATTCCTGTCACAGCTTTGGAAGCTTGTTCCTAATTTATTCGGAGGCAAAATTGTTGCCTTTGTGAAGAAGAATCATCTGTTGAAGGAATTTCATTTTGGAATTCAAAGTGGGTACTCTTTGGTTCTCCAGTTCATATTTCATAGACTTCTAATTCCATAGATGTGATACTTTAGAAGGTCAATTGTCATATATCTGGAAAGCTGACAATAAAGTAAACAATGCCAAGGAGGAAGGGAGAAGGACCATCCTGTTGCTACATGATATCTCCTCACCCCATTTCAAACAGCAGACCCTTACCCATCTATCAAAATTCTTGAAAAAGGAGAGTTTTGGCCGTATGGCTATAGATCTTACAGGGTTCTGGCCATCTGCATTTCCACCATACGACTAGCTCTTTCAGTTAAGTAAGTATAAAAATGGACAGTGCCTAAACTTTTTATGCTCTGAACTCTCTAAAGAGATGTATTTATTTTCTCAAACTGTAATTTATTCCGGAAAGAAAAACAGATCAGTCTCTCCATAAGTTACAGCTCGAATCAGTTTGTTGGCTGATCCTCCTGTTGTAGAAAACATATCAATCCTGCTTTACAGAGCACAATATGCAAAATTTAGTAGTAAGGAAACTGCTGTAGTCCATGTATTCAACTGCCTATAGGCATCCCGTGAGTTCTTCCACTCTTCTGAGGAGATCACATATTCCTCAGCTTGTCTCATGCCTACTAACATCAACATAATTTCTCTGGTAGCATCCCAGGACTATTTCAAAAAGCAGTTGGAAATACCCCTTTTGCCAGCATCTCAACATACTACTTTTTGCTTGGCATGTATCAGCTTTGTGGACTGTAAACCTCTCGAGGCAGGGACTACTCCTATTTGTTTATGTCCTTAGAGGCCTAAAGACATTATCAGTTTTATTCATCAAATTATCAGCAGCTGAGGGGATCATTGTGAGCACGACCCAAACTTCAGCGATCACGTCCAACAGGATCACAGGGGGAAGGCTAATGAAGTCCGTGTGCCCTTTCAATTCTGTTATCATAAACAGAATGAATTTCTTTTTCCAGTACAGTAAAAAGATGGACTAGCTCCTCAAATAAATAACCAAGAGTGATTGGGATGGTAGTAAATGGATTCAGCAAAGATTCAGGATTTTCTTATTCTAGTCAGCCTGAACAATTAATTAACAGCTTCCTTCTTTGTCATTAATTTTGTTGCCATAGTAGCCTCTGTAAGTGGTTTCTAACAAACAAGGAAGATTTATCTGTCACACTCTAAATCGATCAGAAAATGAATGATTTCACATTCATTTTTGTTTGATAATGATGGGTAAAGCACAGTGAATCATTACAACAGGGTTTTCTGAAAAGTATAATGTGTCTGTTATCTTAAAAAGCAATCCTAAAGAACAGGCTCAGAGATTAAAAGTGAAGTGCCAGTTCTATGTAAACAAAATACTGTCTCCATTAAGAAATGACAACAATTTATAAGTAATAAATAGAAAAAAAGTTTCTAGATTTTTTTTTCAACTCCAATTAAGCATATTTTGCTTGGATATAAACACTTCCATGCACTATTTTTTGCTCCAAATTTACAGCTGGTGAAAAACCATGGAGAAAAACATTGCAAGAGAATTTGCTAAAGAACAGAGTTAAAATTAATGAGTTTAAACAAAGGAAATTTCTTCTACTTTAGGTTGCTGGGATTGTAAAAAGAACAGCAATCCACAAGGGAGAAAGCAGAATGGGTAGGAACATGTCTGCAGACGAAATTCAGACTAAGTTCTGGCCATTATCTTGTGCTAGGGGTTTGGACATGTTTAGAGAACTTCAGGCTGCAACCTGCAAATTGGATCAATATGTTTCTTGCCTGATAAATTCCAGGAGGGAGATAACAGGTGCATTATTGGAAAAGATTGTTGTTGCCTTTCTTCTAGAGGACAAGGTGACAGATTCTCTTAAGGCAGTAATGGCTCTTTGCTTCTTCACCAAACAATGCTTTGAAAAGGAATGTTGTTTCAAATCTTGTCCAATCTATAACCCTAATCTCAACTGGAGTGGGGACCAGAGAAGAGTTGGCAACATAGTCAAATTACTCAGATTTCCTTGATTAAGAAGCTAGTAATAATCCCAAGGGCAAAATGCTCCAGTCACATCAGTCAACTCTTTTCATGAAGGAAAACAAAACAAACATGAAAGCAATGGGATTTCTGTTCCTCATTATACTTGTCATTTTCCACAGCCAAGCCGAAGTGGCCTTGAATTTTTTGTCCCAAAGTAATTGATACCCAAAGTAATTGACTCAGTTACAGACCATAACACAGTTAAATCTTATTGAGATCAAATTTTTTTTGTTCTTTATCTCACCTCTTGGAAGATCTAAAGTGAAAATTTTTGGTCATCTCCCATACTGAACAAGGAATCTGAACAACAAAGTGCTGGGGAGATCATGCAGTCATGAAAGCTGAGACACCACAAAACCAGAAGAATATCAAGAATATGCAAAATTTTCAATTTTCTAGTAAAAACATTTCCATCAGTTTGCAAATTCACTTTTTTTATTGTTCAGTTTCTCTCCTGGGACTGGCTCCTATAAGCTACCAAACTGTGGAGATAAAACACCTAGAAATAATGAGACTAAGGAGCCTCTGGGATTTGCCTCTGGTAACAGTTCTGCACTGAGGAATATAAAGTTCTCGACATTGGTGAGCAACACAGGGCCTTGTTTCTGACCCATTGCCCCCTCCAACACATCCCCCCAGCTGTCTCAATTCAATCATATGTCTGGCCATACCCAAAACCATACTACGGCCATTTAAAAAAAAAAAAAACTTAAAAAAAATTGTTCTTTTAACATGAATCATTTCTCAGTTCCCACTTACAAAGAATCTGCTGAGCCTTTAAGCTCTGCCAAAGGGAGGGCAGCCTCTGGTGATGAGCGTGGAAATGAGAGCTCGAAAGCAGTGTGCTCCCAGATCAGATCTCTGTAATACAGTATCGAAATAATATAAAAATGCAGCCTAAGCACAAAGAGCAAGTCTGATTCTCGTTCACAGTGGTTATTTTTAACTGAACCTCTGCCTGTCCATCTATTACACCTTTCCTGGCAGAACAGGGGCAGTAGCAAATCTGAACCCACTTTTGAGCCAGCATAAAAGTTGGAGAGAAGTCACAAGAGGTAATTTCATTACTGGAAGTTTAATGAAAACCAGCAGCCGGACGGTGAAGCTGCACACAAATTGCTGCCTAGGGAGAGGGAGGCAGGCAGAGCAGCCAGCGTGAGCTGTGCCTGGGAACAGCCGTCGGGCAGGTGTGGGCAGCCCTGCCAGCTGGCACCGACACGCCGTCACAGCACGGGCTGCCCCTCGCCCGTGGGGGGCAGCCGGGAAACTGAGGCGGGACTTTTAAGGGCCAGGGGACAATAATCCATAGAAGGAGGCGGCTTCTCTGCTCACAGATTACTTTGTTTCCAGGGCTCTGTGGCGCTTTAAATGTTGTGCAAAGTTTACTGCAGCAGGTGCCTGCATGGTGTGGGTGATGACACCAGCCCGCTGAGTGTTTGTTCTGTTCTGGGCTGGAGACAACTGGAAGCCACATAAACTCACCAGCAGCGCTTGGCCAAGTTGACTGCACTGAGTCAGAGCTAATGAACACTGCCAATCATGGCAATTTATTAGCTTGTACTTGCTAACTGTGCTACAAAGCTTCTGGTTGGCTTGGAAAATGGACAGAGGGAACTCCTCCACTTTGTAGAGGTAAACCCTTAGCCGTAGGCCTATGGGCTCTCACTGAGCACCTGAATCCTGGTAGACTGAAATATAAACCAAGGATTTCAACTCTGGGAGAAATTCTGAAGAGAGAAGTACAAGTGGAGAACTAAGGAAGTGAAGAAAACCTCTAAACGAGCCACAGGCTTCTAAGTTAAAACCCTCTACTTTGATTTAGGCTCCACAGTCTTAAGCACATCATGCATTCAATGACTGTCATCAGTCAAGTGAATCTTCAGAATATGCAGTAAAACACCTCCAAAGAAACATGCTGTCATAAACGACATCCATGTTGACTTGTAGGGATTTTTACCACTTTAAGACCTTAAAATATTGCATTTGGCTATCAAACATTGGCTTTTTTTCTGAAAGCCCATCCTGTGGCACTAGAAGCTGCCTGTTGACTGTATGGCTCTTGACAGGGACAAACTTCCTAGACAGAAATCCCAACTCGCTTCAACCTACACACAGAGCTAGAGAGGTGGAAAAATCAAAGATGCATTAATGGTGGAAAGATTGCAGGAGTGACCATTACAAAATCTGGAGGCAAAGGCCTCTAGCATTAAAGGGGAATGTTCCTGGAAGGATAATAGAAAGATCAGAGGCTCAAAATGCTTCATACCCCAGAACAAGAGATCAACCAGATCTCGTTGTATATCTACACTTCATTGGGAACAGATAGGGCATTGGATTGATCTCATTCATGTGTGACAGACAAAAGAGCCTGACAGGAGCTGGTCTGTAGAACTTTGGCCAGGATTACAGAAACATTGCTGAATAGCTCACACAACCCTCAAAAAAAAAAAAAAAAACAAAAAAACCAGCAAAAAGAAAGGAATACCGGGCAATGGCGTAAGAACTCATTGCAGAATAAACTATGTCTTTAACCTGTTACTCTGTTATCATCTCCTCTCTCTTCTCCCCTTGTTTCACTGTCACCTCAAAAGAGTAAAAAAGCTGGGTGAAGAGAGCAACACTCAGGATGTTTTCACAGACTGACAGGAATACAGAACATCATGATTAGCTAAAGTGAATTAGTGGCCTTAAAACAATAAAGAATGGCATTATGAAGCAATTAAGTCTCCTTTAACCAAAACACATGATATCAGTCAATTTTACAAACAGGGTACCATATTTCAGAGTCAGCCCTCTACTAGATTTAATACTTGACCATTGTGTTCAAGATCCTTGGTCCCTCTGAAATGTTTTTTTTATCCTCTTTGGTGCTGGTTCTCGTTTCAATTAGATCAGGTCAGGTTTTCTCTGAGACTGTAAGAATAGGGACTGTAAGAAAATGGACATCTGTGTGCAACCTGTCAAGTACTGTTGTAACTACCTTCAACTGCTCTTGTAATTCTAGTGCCTCCGTGAAGTCCCATATTATGAAAATTGTCTTTCAATACCCTTCATCTAGTCTGTGTAGCATTTCTGCATACTTTTGCTGGGGTCTGTAAAGGTAGGAAAATTTCCTAAGAAAACCACTAAGTGTAAGAGTAAGAAACCACTATTAGCAAGAGGGAGAAGAGAGTTGGTTTGCCACACATCAGGAGGAAAAGCTATTTGCAGGATCAGAGGTGATCAGAGAGCCACAAAAGTGAACACTGAAGACAAAGGAATGGCAGTTCAGTTCATAATAGGAAAAAAACAGATTAGAAAGAACTGAGATAAGTTAAATTTTTTCCAATTGTCTAGGCCTTACAAATTTCACCCTAGAATACATATATCACTGACTGAGAAAATTGTAGAGCTGCTGGCAATTAACTCTGGGAGGTAGGGTCAGAAACAGTTAACTTAGCAAACACTCAGTGGGAAATAACCAAATAGGCTTGTCTTCCTGTGCAAGACCTAAGGTTAGCCAGTAGATCACAAGCTTCAACAGTCACTGTCACATATGTATGAGTATCATATTAAAAAATAAAGGAGAATGTTATCTACAAGACAGAAGAGGGAATTCTCCTTCATTACTTTGTTTTGGAAAGAGTTCAACCATAACCTTAGATGAAGTGTTGGATTCCACGTTTTAAGGAGGATGCAACCGACTGACAGTGATTACTCTTAAAAACATGAAAAAAAAATTGAAGGAATAATTTGTTAATTAATGCAAAGAAGAGAAAACTTGGGGAAACATGACAAAACACACTGAAAATTTCAAATATGGTTGCAAGAACAAAGGGAATAACCTATTCCTCTTCATTGCAGGTAGGAGAGAAGTACCTCACATGTTAAGAAAAGAAAAAAAAAGCATTTTTCTAATTGTAAGGAAAATTAGCCATTGGAATGAATTGCTCAAAGAATCTCCAACAATGGAGGCCCTCAGAAATGGGTGAGTCACAGCTCTAATGGCAAGCGTCAGTACAATTGATACAGCTACAGGACCCTCAACCGATTTCCTAATTTTCTAGGATAGTTCTAGGAAAAAAACCTGTGGCTACTTAGATGAAGAACCTTTTTTCTTTAGTTCTAGGATATTTTGAGCAATAGCATGTATTACCTTTTCCTTGGTTAATTTTTAATAGTGTTCTGAAGTTAAAGAGTAGCTTGACCCAAGATATTCTTTCATCTTTCTACTTTCATTTTTGCTGTTTGAGCAAAGTTGGTCAAGATTCTTCAGATTCTCATAACACTTCTTGAACTCAATATTCAGTGTTCTTCTGAGCTTTTTTCTGAATGTGGAATCAATGACAATAGGTAGGAACACATTCTTTCCTGAATGGCTGCCTACAGCCATTTTTGGGTAATTTCTTCCTTGTAGTCAACCAACCAGATTAAAGTTGACACGGTTTCCTTTAAGTTTTGCTTTTCACTTCTGGTAAGATTTTTAACTTCTGGCATCTAGTAGTCACATTCTCTGTATTTTCCCTTTTCTGAAGTGATAATTCCTAGCCTAGAAACCTGAGTCATTCTGGAGCAGTATATCTTGGGACTCTCAATCCCAGAAGCGCTGTATGTGTTACACCTCAGCCTAGAAGGGAGGCTAGAACTTTACCAAAACCAAGACTTTGCCTTACTATTACTTATGATATTGATTTGACTTTGCTCGCTTTGAGTTCTGAAGACGAACAAAGCTTGGTCCTAAATTAAGCTGGTGTTGAAAAGTTTTTACAAGGCTGACAAAAAGGAGCTGAATACTTATCACAGGCAGTTTCTAATGCTGATAGCATTGTGTATATATTAATTGCAGGACCAAACTAGCCATCATTCAGAAATTATGTGGCCAGTAGGATTAGGGTAGTGACCATCCCCATGCACTCAGCACTGCTGCGGCCACACCTCAGGTGCTGGGCTCAGTTCTGGACCCGTCAAGTGCTGAGGCACATCCAGAGAAGAGCAAGGAAGATGCTGAAGGTTCTAGAGCTCAAGTCTTATGAGGAGTGGCTGAGGAAGCTGCATTTGTTTGTTTGGAGGAGGGTCAGGGAGATCTTACTGCTCTCTACAACTGCCTGAAAGGAGGTTGTTCTGAGGTGGGGTCTTCTCCCAAATAACAAATGACAGGACAAGAGGAAACAGCCTCAAGTTGCACCAGGGGAGGTTTAGCCTTGATATTAGAGGAAATTTCTTCATTAGAAGAATTGTCAAGTATTGGAATAGGTAACTCCAGGGAAAACAGTGGAGTTACCATCCCTGGAAGTACTTAAAAGATGTGTAGATGTGGCACTTAGGGACATGGTTTAGTGGTGGACTCAGCAGTGCTGGGGTAAGGGTTGGACTTACTGATCTTAAAGGTCTTTTTCAACCTAAATGATTCTAAGATTCTATGGTTTGCTCTCATGTAAACTAATTCAAAAAGATCCTTTAATGTTTACTATTTGAACAAGTATTTTCATACTTTGTCTAAAAAGAGGAGAAAAGGACATAACCTTGCCAACATTGTTCTGTGCTGTGGTGAAAAAAATAAAGGTGTGGTTTTTAACTGTTCATTTTGGTTGGTGCTTGGCCATATGAACATCCTTGCTTTTTAAGTACTATCTCTTCAAGTTGCACTGATGTTTCTGGAGACTTGAATAGTAGTGGTGACAGCGGATTTTTCCTCTCAGCTGGAGAAGATGTTTTAACTGCCTTTCAGAGCAAAATCAATTCATATCTTTCTGTATATGGCAACAGACTCTCACTGGAGCTGTAGCTTATGACTTTTATCTTATTGTGGCACCTGCTTCGGTCAAGGGGATTACTCCTCCTGGAAGGTGTCAATACTGATGGTGTTCAGTTGAACAGCTGTCCTCCCTCTTCTATTATTATTATTATTCATGACGTGTGATTGATTCTTCTGAGGGCCTTAGGGATAAAAGACTTAGCAGTTCTTTGCTGTCTTTCTTTTAGAGGGACCTAATGGACAATTATTGTTTCTGAAATGTGCTATGGCCACCATTTCACCTCCTCTATTGTTCAGCCATCTCTGTGCAGGCAGAATGTGGGCAATGAAAAGGTGCAAGACGTGCCATTATCCATATGCTGAGAGCCATCAGTTGCACACTTAGTGCTTCTCCAACAGCGTCATTCATTACCCAGTATCACACCGAGATAGTTAAACTGATGGAAGAGAGAGAAGGCACTACTAGTGAATCCACTTACACACAGCCGAGGCATAATATGGGTTAGGGTGAGGGTGGGGTGGAGTAATATGGATTTTAGCTGAGCTCCATAATTAATTATTAAACTTTTAAATTCTGGTTTATTTTACATAATTTGTATTATCTGAAAGTCGTATTGACTGTATTCAGCTTCTTAATGCTGGCTCTTGTAGCAAGAATTTAGTAACACATGGAAAGATGAAGACAGGAAAAAGTAATTGAAATGAGACCTATAAGATCGGCAAATGCTTAGTCTGAAAAATAGATGAATAACTTAAATCAGCTACAATGTAAAAGCATTTTCCCTTCTAATATTTGAAAGATTACCATGAAGAAAGTTATGTTCAACTGTTCTCTAGCTTCACTATAAGTAAGACACCAAATGGCTTCTTATGGAGCAAATAAAGCATAAGGTGGACTTTAGAAATACCCAAGTCTTGTGTAGATCTGGAAGAGACTACATGGGGTGGCCCTGAAATATTCCTCACTGGAAGATTAGATAAACATCTCTCTCTGATTATCTAAACAACTCTGCTCTTGCTAGTAGTCAACACAAGTGGGCTAATTTATCTTTGGCGTCCCTAAGGTGTTCTTGATCATTGACAGTAAAGATCTCCCTTCTTTTTATGTTAGCCTCAGGAATTAAGATTGGCAAAGATTATCATCAAAGTGCCACTTTGAAGCAAAAGATGATGGCACTAGAGTGAGTCAAATAAAGAGCCTTACTCCTAATCTGAGCCTATGAAAACTTCGCTTAGTTTGCAGGAGTCTCTCAACTGGTTTCCCATTCTTCTGGGAAGTAGCTATCATTAAACAACAGGGAAGTATTTAAGGATGTTTCCAGACTCTTCCTCCAGCAGAGGAGGTACTTGTGACCATTCCTAGAAATACCTTGAAAAGAGCTCAAAACATAAAATCCAGCAGAATCTCAATCTGCTGTCTGGATTGGTTGCTGGTTTGTTTTCCCTGCATACGTATGAATTTCAGTCTCTTGCAGTTCCTCTGGCCACAGCTCTTACTCAGGTGAGCAAACTCCCATTCTAGGTTTTCTCATTGTAACTTGTTCTGTGTCTTGCTGTGGGCAACAAAGTATCAGAGCTGGATGGTAACAAGACACTCTGAGCCACCATTCAAAAATGAAAATAACAAATGCATATAAACTCATTGAATTATTGAGGTTGGGAAAGACCTCCAAGATCACAGAGTCCAACTGTCAACCCATCATGGCCATGTTCACCACCATGTCCCTAAGTGTCACATGCCCCTGTTTTTTGGACACTTCCAGCAATGGTCACTCTGCCATCTCCCTGAACAGCCTGTTCCAGTGCTGGAAAATCCTTTCCGTGAAGAAATTTTTCTTAATATCCAATTGAAACCTTCCCTGGTGCAACTCGAGGCTGTTTCCTCTCACCCCACTGCTTGTTACATGGGAGAAGAGACAAACTCCCACCTCACCACAACCTCCTTTCTGGCAGTTGTAGAGAGTGATAAAGTCTCCCCTGAGCCTCCTTTTTTTTCAGACTAAACACCCCCAGCTCCCTCAGTCACTCCTTACAAGATTTCTGCTCAACTCCTTGCAACAGCTCATTGTGTTTATAATTAGCTTGCACATTAGACTCATGATTTGGACACAAGAGTCTTTACAAAATCACAGGCTTTACAAAATCACAGTCTTGTCTGGATTTCTCTTCTAATAAAATACAACTCTCCGTCCATGGCAGCTTTGTGAAAGTCACTTCCCCAACCTTCCCATTTTATTTTCCCATATTTCCTTCAAGCATCTAGCTTACAGATTTTCTCCAGCTACCAAACTACTTTGTTTCTATCTTTTCAATACTTCAAATATATCCAATGCACACATGGCATATTTCCAGGCAGTAACATCCCCTTTCCTTCCTGCCTTTTTGTACCCAGGTAATTTACATATAAGATGCACAAAGATAACCATGCTCCTCCACAGTCCTGGTTTGTGCACCAGCTTTCTCCACACTTTCTCATTGCAACCCTCCATTGGAGCCTCTGGTGGGACAGCTGAGCCCTGAGCAAAGCCTAGTGGCACAGAGAGTTTGGCCCTTCTGGCAGCATGGCTTTAAGGCATGGCTGCGTTTTTATCCAGTGCAGCAGCTGGTCCGTGTGCAGCACCGGTATGGAGATCAAAGCCACAGCTGCCATGATTACATGCTAGGGTGGAAAAGTGTCCTCCCTAGGCTCTTCCTCTCCCTTCTCCCTTTCCCTCCTATGTTTTTGGACCGATTTGTGTTTTGCCAGTCATGATTTCTTCACTTGAGAAGCAGCAAGACAATGGAGCAGTGCTCCCCACACCAAACTTCCCCAGGAGCCAGCCCACGCTGACCATGTGCCCAGGAGGCTGTAACAGGAGGACAGGGCAGAGGAGCCCAGACCCAAGAGTCGGAGGCTTCTCATCCCATGTGGAGGCCATGAACTGTTTTCACCACTTTTGTTTTTCTCTGCTCCCTGTAAAACCAAGATACTTGTTTCACCAGAGGGATGCCAAGGGCAAAGGCTTGAGGACACCCCAAGAGGTATTTAGTGACTCCAACAGAAAACTTAGAAACTTGAGCAATAAACTCCCACAAAGCAAGAACAAGTAATAAAGATCTCAGGAAAAAAACAAGCCTCTCTGGAGAATGGGTTGAGGGATCATATGCAGGAAAATAAACAAGAGATTAAGAAAACAAGAGGAGGAGATACTTAAAAATGACAAAAAAACCCCTTGAAATTTGCAGTGAAAGACGTGGGATAAACAGAAATAGCTGACCCAGGTTAAACTAATTATTTAGCTAGATCACTATCCTGTTTCCGTTCAGTGTCAGTACCAGACACTGCAGAGAAGTGGCACAAGAGATACCCACACAGTAGCAGAAGAAGCTCACCCAGACCCCAGGCTGAGGACTGGTGAGTTCAGCCTTTTGTCACTGCTGTGTAATGACTGTAATTTCTTTATAAAGGTATAATATGAAAAATATATCTGTGATGGCATTCTTATTGATGTAAATATCTATTTCTGTCAATACCTTTTGATAATACCTCAGGGCAATACTTTCCATGGGGAAATTATACCTTCTACCTCCTTTGCAGTAGAACTGTCTTGCCTTTTAATTTAATTGGCTTTCCTTTGCTTCTGCATTATAATGAAGGTACAGCACACCCATACCCAACTACTTTATGCCTCTTAATATACATACATCTAACATGTAGACATATCAAATTAATCTCATATTTATCCTCTTTTTAAATGGCACAATACTAATTTGTATGTACATCACAATTTTCCGAGAACTAGAGTGCTGAACAAGGAAACTTTTAAAATGTGTTTTAGACAAATGACTTGCCTAAAACTTTTCCAACTTTTTCCACTAAACATGGCAGCTGTTTATTGCATTTGTACCACATTATTAAGACGCAGGCCCAACCTGACTTTGGTTTGGCAATTTTAGCAGTAACTCTTGGAAGGCTTAGGTGAGCCATGATTCAAACAACACTCATAGACAGGTCTGGAAAGGAAGATTTCATAAAGCTGCTGCTGCTACTAGTAAAGTAAAGTATGTAAATGCCAACAGTGCAACTAGTTTTCTTCCTTTATCCCAAATGTCTTCCAGTGTTTTGCACTTCTTTCTCCCCACCCCCTATCTAAGAAAACCACAAATTTTGCCTGAAGGGATATCATCATTAAAGAAAGAAGCAATGCAGTCAAAGCCTTAGGATGACACAGATCATTCAACAGTTGTTCAATTACACTGAAAAGCTACTTTTTTTTGAACACAGAGCTTTCATTCAACACAAGCCCAAGGCACCATTATCAGATTTGTATCTGCAGTATCTCAACCAGTCTGATGTAGGGCTTTTGCTCATTACAGAAGCTGTGCCTTGAGTGAGGTTTACATTTAGGTTCAAAGAGTTTTTAAAGTGTCTTGGAGCCGTGTTGGCTTTAAAAGGTATTACCAAATCATAATAATTTCCAAGAATGAATTAAAAGTTGTTTTGGATACCTCTCATCTCCTAAATCCATCTGATTTTGTTTAATGTTTACAGGCTACTTTCCCTGTAGAATTCCTACAGACTAATAAAACAGTATGTGACTACAGAGTCAACAAGGAAAGCAATAACGCCCAAAGTATGCCAAGGTAAACCAAGCAAATGAAATACAGCATATTCCAAAATGAACATTTTTGAAAATTATTATTTAGGGCATACAATTCCTACAGACCCCAAGTGTGACTAATAGCAGGGTATGACCACCCAGATGGAAAAGTTGATTCCCATAGGTTTTTCTTAGCCAATTTCTATTAAAATGCTGTTCAGTACTAGCTTTGAAAGCAGTAAGAAATCAAATTTTTCTCTGTTATATAGCTGCATAGAAAAACATATTGAAATGCAGGGGAGTGTTTTCTACCCTCTAAATCAGAGTGATTGCTGGCCACACTATCATTTCAGCTGACAAGGACGTAGCATTAGCTACAGGCTTCTCACCACTTCTTGCCATGCTGACACTACAGGAGTCAAGCCATTATTATTATGCTCTTCTTACATTCTCTTAAATATAAACTTTTTTTTTTTTCATTTTCATAAACTTTCCATGAACTTGAGCTCCTCCTGACCCAAAAGCCTCAGTACTTCTGCTGATCATCTGCTAAGTGTGCTTCTGAAAATATCCACAGCTGTAACTCTGGTCAGCGGCTCACATATGAGCAACCTGGGTGGAAGCAATCAATTGCAGAGCCTTTTAGGGTAACGCAGCTCCAAAACACACTGAAAGGCACAGCAGTGAGAAGAAAATGACATACAGGCCCAATTCCTTTCTGCATTTCAACTCTGTAAACTGCAATCATTCACTTTGAAGGAAAGACGAATGGGTTACTCTACATCTGTACAACAGTAACAGAACAGAGTTATGTCCTAAGCATCTGGTGAAAAACAAAATTAATTTTTCACAACACTTTCTCCAGCATAAAATTAGATTTGGCTTGCAGGCATTCAAGATAAAAAAGATTACAAGTTAGCACAAGGGTCTACATGCTGAAATACCGTCCTGGCTCCAGCCGGGGCAGGGTTAATTTTTGCTGTAACCAGGATGGGGTATGGCTAGGACCCAGACGTTACCCTGTACCACCTCAGGTCATCTTCCAAGGACAGGGGGAAGGGCTTGCTTCTGGACTGGGATATCATGGCAGAGGGAGTGGCCATGTATTGTCAGAGGTTTCCACGGGGTCAGCAAGAAGATTTCTTTCTCTTACACACTCCATCATTAGTATTGTTGCTGTTACTGTTCGTTTTCTTACCTCATTGTTGTTTCCAGTAAATTGTTCTTATCTCAATCTGTGATCTTTGTCTGTTGTGACTCTCATTCTTCTCACCAGTCCACCATGGGGGATAGGAAGAGGGAGGGAAGAAGGGAATGAGGCAGGGAGAGAGGAGGGGAGTGAGCACCATATAGCTTGGAGTGGTTTCAGTGGGAACATTAATTGGAGAACATTATTCCTAAACCATGACAAATAGTCAGAACACAATACAGTTTACAGACCTGTACACAAGAAGGTAACTTCTCAGTGGCCCCATCACAGTATTCCCAAAGGAATGTTACAAATTCTCATGGCCGATCCTGCAAAAAGTGGAAAGAAGAGTCAAAACTCTTCTTCTAAAGAAGTTTCCAAAGGAAAGGCAAATAAAATCAGCTGTCTCCTTGGATACACAATGCTAAAAGTCAGAGTAGAATTGTTTTAGAGAATGTTACACATTTTGCAGTACAGGAGAAGCTAGGTCATAACAATTATATAAATATAGCAAAGTCCAAGTTAAATAAAATGAAAAATGGTAAGTTGTTTTTAAAGATATGTTTCAGGGTAAAAATGCAATGAATATATGGAACTGGATTAGAAAAAAAGAGAGAATACTGCACCAATTTCTATTCCCTTTAAACTATCTGTAATACAGACCATAAAGTGCATTTTCAAACATATGGCATATCACAGAACCAGACACTTACTTATAGCTATGGCACTTCTAGGCTTCTGGGAAAGGAGAGGAGAAATAGTCTAGTGGAATTGTGCTGTGTGACAAAGCATCTACTGGTGGGTTCTGCCCAACATCAATAAACAATTGTTTTTGCATTAAATGAAGGAAAGAATTTCAGCAGTAAACAGATGCTTCACATCTTTCATGAGTACTTCAAGAAAATCAAAGCAAACCTGTCTTTTCACACCTCCTGCAAGTGCTATTCCAAGACAAAATACAAGTCATAGCCTGAGATCTATCAGTTGCTAAGTTTTCGATCATGACAACCATGATACCATGATAATAAGGGATGGTGACACACAAGACACTAAAGCTTCCCGCGATACTCCCCCCTGGAATCTACGCTCATTATTGTAAGGATAATTATCTGAGTATCCCCGAGACCAATTTTTGCACTTTCTGTATAAATATGACCTCTTGCATAAGACATGAAATTTAAAATCATCTCCTTCGTGGATATCATTGAGTCACTCCATTACCTCTGGGACAGATATGAATTATGCATTCTTCAATTCTCTTTAAAATTTAGATGCATAAGGGGACATGGAAAAATCTAAATGGTACTAAAAATATAAAGCATTCAAGAAAGAAACAATAACTTGTATGCTACTAACTGCTGCAGTGCTCTGAAGGCTCCCTGCCTGGTCAAGAAAAGCACATAAAGCACTGAAATGTAACAGCAGGCCTCCATGCTAATGGTTGCTAGTGACAAGGGCTCATTGAATGTCACTGCTTCACATACTGTGTACTGTTCATTTCTCTTATCTGTGTGACCTCTCTTTGAAATGACTGATGAAACTCTCCTGAATTAGCATCTTCGCTTCTGGGCAATTGCCACCTAGAAGGCATTTAGTAACATCTCTACTAAATACAAAAATAAAGCACAAGGGGAAAAATATCATAATTTTAACAAAAAATAATCACTATGTCTGTTAAAGGATACTCAGTGTGTAATGCAAAAGGGCTTCTTCTCTGAAGCCTCCTCGTTAGGTTACTTTTTTACTTTGACACCCTTTATGAGTACTGGCTTGTCACAATACATGCATTCACATTGCATACTTGGCTAGCATTTTCATAATTGGTGTGAATAAAAAGAAATAGCTGTTACTGCAAGAAAAAAAAAAAAGAAATGCCTCTGTTCTGATGCCCTGCTGCTATGATGACCTATTTCACACTAGCATCTGCTCTCTTCTCATGAACCACTCCAGATGTAAGCTGGCAAAACAGCACTGCAAGTATGTCACCCAGATGTCCACTGAGTGCTGCAGATGTTTTCTTCCATGCTTCACATTTAATGTGTGCCTGATTAAATTTTTCATTATTATCTGAACTACTTGGCCCACAGATTTTCCTACAAAGTTTGCAGAATCCAGGATCTAATTTGCAGCCATTAAGAAGCAGCTCCCTTTGTGTAAACAGGTTCATTAATGTCTGGAATAACCAGTCAACAGAGCCTTGGTCTGAATTGCCAAAAGAAATGCAAACTTCAGTAATCTATTATGTCTTGATAATATTTGCCTGAGGATTTAACACAATGTTCATTTCAATTCAAAATTACAGATGTTTGCAATATTCAGATGCATCAGTCTGACCAAAAATATTATGCCTGTTCTCTGCCTCAAGCCCTTGACCTGAATGAGGTTAGTGACAGGGATATGAATGACTTGAGTGGAAAATGAAACACAAAAGTAGTTTTATCGTGAAGTACAATATTTCTTCTGTCACTAAACCATTTTTCCCTCCTCAAAATTACAGAGTAGACTGCAAATCTTCAAGGCTAGCAGTCATGACGACAGTCTAAGTGCCATTTAAAAGAATAATAATTTATGAGGCGCCTTGGTAGAATAGCAAAGGTCATAGAGTAAACTCCCCAGGGAGGAGAGGATGACAAAGGTTACAAAGATGACTAAAGACTCGCCTACAGAAAGGAATTTTCTTGGAAGGAAGACGTTTTCTTGCAACAGCTTCATCCCACCTAACAGTTCCTCATCCAAATGAGCAGTTCACCTTTAAGTTAGCTAAAAGGCATTGCTTGCAAAATACGCTTCTGAAATTCTCAGATTAGCAGCTTAGCCTTGTACCCACTGAAGTCCCCCTGCAGTGCTGGCAGATGGAGGACACTGTGGGTCTGTCCCAGAGGGCACAGGGGGGATGCCTAATGACCGGTGTGGTCCCACATGGGACATCAAGCTTGAAAACATCTCTGGAGTGTTTGCAAGGCAGTCCCCAAGTAAATCCTGCTTTTGTGGCAACCGGTACCATTTGCAGACCTCCAACAGAGCACCACAGACTGGCACAGTTTCTCCTAGAAGCAGTGTGAGGAGTTGGTAGGTAAGGAGCCTAAGACACACAGTTGACACACTGCTCCCGGACAGTTGTAAATATGCACAACAGCCATCACTCTACAGAGCAGTCTGGGCAGCTTTTCCTTGCCACAGCTAGAGCATCCCCTTCTTCAGAGGCCACAAGTACAGAAAAAAAGGCAAAGCATGAAGACAAGCAGGAACAACTCTTTTTGGCACAGCTCCACTTTCTGCCGAAACATCTCCGGGCTCATAAAATACACATGAACTGATGGGAGAAATTGATGCTGCAAACCTGGGAGTAACCAGCAGTGTCTGCAAAACATCAGAGTGATAAAGAATAGCTTAACCTGAAGCCAGCATGCAACAAAAGACAGCTTATCTCTTCAGAAATGTGTGGCCATAAACATTTCGAAAACTGACGGTTTCCAGCTGTTCATGATCAGTTGTGGGAAGTTTCTGCAGCTGGATCAATGGCTGGCACTTGTGGAGGGGGCTGGCACAGCTCTGAAGGGTACAGAGGTAACAGGTGCTGGTAAAGAAGAGGTTATTGACTGCTTTGAGTATAAGGGATTATATTTAATTTTTGTAGGATAACTGTGAGAGCCCATCTTGCTGGTGTTTGACCTCCATGCCAGGTCTCCCAGTTCATAAAGAGGTACCTGAGAAGCAAATAATCATTGAGTCAGATTATCTAAGGAGTGTTTGAGGACGCTTACCTATTTTCTATACTAAAATTGAGCAATTTTCTGAAGAGGGTGAATGCCACAGACATTCACAGTGTCTTCAATCCCTTGCTCCAGCAGTCCCTGGAAGTCCATCACAACAGCCCATGAAGCCTTTGGCTGGCTGTTCAGATCACAGAACATTTTTACAGACCCATAACTGCATGCTGATGACAGCAGAGTGTGCCTCTGGGAGAGGGAAGGGCAGAAGGCAAGTGGAAGGTGGGATACAGCTGAGCAAGGCTCCAATTGAAACAGCATCTTTTATCCTGCATATCACCTACAGGAAGGAAGGAATGTCACAGAAATGTTGCAAACACATCAATTAGCTCAGGCAATGCCCACTCCTGAGTGACAAATCCACTGGGCATGCTGCCAGCCAGCCCCTCTGAACCTGCCCAAGAAAGGGAACCAGCATTTCCACCATGCTTAGAGCTGCTTACTCCAGCGCAGAAGCCCGCCCTCAGTGCCAAGCCTTGGTGGGCTTTGTGTGAGGAGCTTTATACTCTCCTGTGTTAGTTTTGTATGCCTTGCCTTCCTTTATTAATTTTAAACAGAATGGGGGAATGTAAATTCACCATTGGGGATATGTCAGTGTTTGCTCAACATGCCCTATATACCTTTATTAATTTTGTATTGAATGGTGGATGTGATTTCACTCTGGGGGGAAACCAGGGATAGCAAAAGGTCTTTCCCACAGCAGGACAGCAGTGGGGAAGGGGAGGTAATTTCTCTGTGGGTTTATTTTGAGTGACTTATGTGCTTCCATGGGTTTCTAAAGCTGAAGATTTTCGAGCTTTCATGAACAGGCAGTTTCAGTGCCATGACCCACTGGTCTAAAGATGTTTATTAGCTTAGTATAGCATTTGTTATTCAAGTCTTACTGCTTAGAGTACATTTTAAAAGCAGCAGATGATGCCTCCTTATAGTGCAAGAACAGTATGTAAAGAGGGAAATTTAAAAGATTTCAAAATTGAAACCTATTTCCAAATAAGACTTATTCTTTAACAGTACAAATGCATAAACACCATATGAACTACAAAAGGGTTGTTATTTGACACAGGTTTACACGGTTTAACTCTTGACAACAAAGTTTAATTCTTGGCTCACTGCAAAAATTGCCTGCATTTGTGAGAACAGCTTGGCAGCCTGTCATTTCCAACAGGGCAATTCCCAGCCCCCAAACAAGCCAACACTTGGCTCAGAGCATGCAGGGATACTCAATGCCCTGGACTGATGGAGATGTTGTGAAGTTGCTTACTTGTAGATAGCTCTTTGCTATCAACTTTCAATTCACACAGTATGGTTACACTCCAGCATATCCCTTTGTTTAGACTTTTGGTCCCAGGATATCTTAATTCACCAGTATCATGACAATGAAGGAAATGTTCCCTTTTTGTCTGTCCTATTTACTTTTCAAGAAAAAAAGTTTTTAGAGGGAAAAAAAAAAACAACCTCATGCTTCCCTCAGTTTCCAGAGATTCCTAGGTTACATCTTCTCCATACTCAGCTTTGCCTAATTGCAAAAATGAACAGCGGTGTCCTGAAGGATCTGGGCATTTCATGTACGACAGTCAAAAACCACAGAAGCAACAGGTGTTGTTTATTGTTCAGTTTTTCACTGCAACAAATTTCACCCTCATTTCATCATGTATTTTCTCACCCACACTGCTGCAATGCCAGGTACAGAGGCTGCTCCACTTTTCAAACCCTCTGAGCGTGACAGGTGTCTTTCCTGCTACTGACTATCCGAGCACAAAGCCTGTGAGTTCGTGCCTCATCTCCAGCTCCACCAGCACCCAAAGAGTGAAACCCAGCCTTGTGTTTATGCACAGGGCAATTCAAATGGTGATTCCCCCGTACTGTTGAGTCCTCTGTGACTCCTTCATCCAGGGACCCGTTGTGGGAAGGTGGCCATGGGGTGAAGCTATCAATGAACAGCAATCTGGGGAACGTTTGCTGTGTAAGGAAGATGAATATTCTCATGGATGGTCTAATGCTTTTGTTTGCCCTTCTCCAGGCAGCTGTGACATGGAAGAAAGCTGACCAGGCAGCAAAAGACCTGTTTCACTGATCAGAAGATGCCACAGCAAAATTTATACTTCTAAAGACTTAACTAGGATTTATGCTGAGAGTGCTTCTCATAACAAACTTCAAATGGTGAACTGAATTAATTATTTGCTTGAGCAAAACATACTACATGCTTGAAAACTGAATTATAGACTAGCTGGCTCTCCCTGCACATGTACAAGTGACTTTTTTCCTAAACTGGTGCAGCTGGCACATGAACTCCTTGTGTGACTGACGGCAAGGGCACAAAGTTTCTGCACTGAGAAGCACAGTTCCCATTTTGAGTACCAGAAAGAGCAGAACTGCTTCATTTGAAAAATGAGCGAAGGAAACAGGAGAGAAAGGGAATAGGGGAGTGCAGCTGGCTGTCATGGGCTCTCTAGGTCAGCACTTTTATACCTGCTGAACACAGCTGGATTTTGAATATGTGGGAGTGAAAGAGGAAGGGTAGGATTTGGAAATTGGCTCACATCCATCTAAGATGATACCATGCAATGCAGAGAAAACATAATAAATACCAGTTACATGTCACAGCACACAATGCCAACAGCGTTTAATAATGGCTAATGCAATGACAGTCACCAGCCTCCTTGCTCTGCTGCCAGCAGCCCGGGTGTCACCAAGGACTGAAGGCAGGCAGGCAGGCAGTGAGGCAGGGAGCAAAGGAAGACAGGCAGCCCTGCCTAAGTGTGAGCATCTTGTTCAGGATCCTCCTCAATGACCCCATGTAGGGGTACAAGAGTCAGCCAGTATTCCACATCATTTGTCTGTTAGCTGTGTCTTTATCCTGGTTTCAGCTAGGATAGGGTTAATTTTCTTCCTAGTAGCTGGTGCAGTGCTGTGTTTTGGATGTAGTATAAGGCTGATAACACACTGATGTTTTAATTGTTGCTAAGTAGTGCTTACACTGAGTCAAGGACTGTTCACGTTCCCATGCTCTGCCAGTCAAGGAGTTGAGAGGAAGTATGGCCAGGACAAATGATCCCAAATGATCAGTGGGATATTTCATAGGAGATGATGCTCAGAGATGGGCAGGGCATTTGCTCGGTTGGTGGTGAGCAACTGTGTTGTGCACCACTTGTTTTTCTTGGGGTTTATTTCTCTCTTCTTTTTTCATTACTCAATAACTACTATTATCATAATTAGCAACACTATTATTGCTATCATTAATATTAAATTTTATTTTACTTCATTTATTAAACTGTTCTTATCTCAACCCACAACTTTCACTTTTTTTCCCAATCTTCCTCCCCACAGGAAGGGGTGTTGGGGGATGGGGTGAGTGAGTATGGTACTTAGTTGCTGGCTGGGATTAAACCACAGCAGTCCTGGACAAGCTGCAGGTCAGTAGTGGTATTCTGTGCCCAGTTCCTCTCCAAGTCGTCCAAAAATAGAAGAGGGAATAATGCCTTCAGTTTTAGCTTTCATATTTTCCAGGTTCTGTACTGCATCAGTATATAACTCCGAACTTCATATAAAGTGTCAGCAAGTTCTCATCACAGTTTAGTTAGACAAAACAATCCTTTTCCACCCTGAGAACCAAGGACACCCATGCAGCTTCAGGCCCAGAAAGTGTAAACAACAGTGAATTCAGGAGAGCAATCTGGGAGGGTGGGATTTCAAGGCATAAGAACTGGCTAGAGTTACTGTCTCTGTCCTTCACCTTCCTGCAAGCTGTCTTGCTCTCCTCTCTTTCAGTGGATCTGTTTATAAAACTTTGGATGAGAATTACATTCAGTCATTGCCTCTCTTCACCCTGGAGAAGAGAAGACTCAGGGGACCTCATCACAGTATTCCAGTACTTAAAGGGCAGCTACAAAGAGAATGGAGGCTTTCTCTTCACAAGGAGACATAGGGAAAGACAAAGGGCAACAGACAAAAGTTGTACCAAGGGAGGTTTCAGGTCAATATGAAAAATAAATTTTTACTCTGGGAACAATCAACCACTGGAACAACTTCCCAAGGGATGTGGTAGAATTTCTGTCTCTGGAGGTTTTCCAGATGCAATTGGACAGGATGCTAGATAATCTCATCTAGGCTTCTTTTCCCACAAAATGTTGGACAGACGATTACTTTTAAAGTCTCTTCCAATCTAGGCTGTTCTATGATTCTGTAACTAGCTATCTCCCAAATCCTATTTCTCTGGAGACTGATTCCCAGAGCTTCCCATCCAGACCTTCAAAGCTGCTCGTATCATCTGCTCTCTCTCTCTGAGGTTAAGGTTGTCATAGAATAATTTATATTGGAAGGGACCACTGAGGGTCCTCTTGTGCTTAAAGGAGATTGCTCAGGGTCTTCTCCAGTCAAGTGTTTGACAACTTTGAGGTTGGAGATTTCACAGCCTCTCTGGACAATTTGTGTCAGTCTTTGATCACACCTATAGTGACTTCTTTCCCTCCAAATATATACAGTCAGGATTTCAAATGTTCCAAATTGTGTCTGTTGCTTCTTTTCTTATCATCATGCACCTTTGAAAAGAGTCTGACTTATGCATCCCCTCCCATTAGGTAGTCATAGAGAGCAGTAAGATCCCCCAGTGACCTTCCCTTGATCTGAACAGTCCCAGATCTCTCCACTTCTTCTCATATATCCTCTGCTCCAGCTCACTAGACCTCTTGGTGGTCCTCCAGGGTCCTTGCTTCAGTCTACCTATGCCTTTCTTGTACTGGGGAGCCCAAATTCAGATACAGTACTTCAGGTGTGGTCTCACATGTGCTGAATGAAGGACAATTATGACTTCCAACCAAGCTAGGTCCAGCTAAAAGTATCCAGAGGTCAGCAGAGCACGAGCTAGAACAAAACGCCCTACAAATACGTGCCCAAATGTGAGCAAAATATACAGAGTTTTACTATGACTGGAGTAGCACCAAAAGAAAGTTTAAAGTCAGCCACCCAAGCCCAGAGCAGTAGCAGGCTCACAGGTAAGGCAGCCCAGCCATGGGAAAGACTGTACAGATATGAGGGGAGAAAGGTAGGGAACACCATAATATTTCAGAGCACATAACCACTTAAATCAAAGCAGCTACAACTGAGCTTAAATTACTGCTGATCTTAACAGGAATAAAAACAGCAGTAATTTCTCCATTATAATATAATGGAGAACTGTACCATGCAAACACAGATCTTCTTATTGCCAATGTAGCATGATCAGACACTGTACAGCACCATCATGAACAGATCATAAAATGGGCCAAAAGTGGTATTAACCAATTAACAATGGAGGCATTTCTGCAACACAAAATACATACATAAAGACTGCAATCCATACAATCTTTGTGAAGAGATTACATATTTGCATCTGCTATCCAAACCAATGGTATTCTGCAAATTAAAAAAAAAAAAAAAAAGAAGAAGAAAAAGAAAAATCATTGCTTGGCAAACCTTCATCTCCAATACACAACATCAAAACCTCCACATACCTTGAAAGGAGACCACTAATAACAGGAGGGAAAAATTTCTAAGAGATACCAGAAAGAAAGCATACACACACAGGGGGAGGAAAAACAGTGATGTGTCTACCACCTTTGTGAGTAGACTAAAATGACTCTTTCCTCCCTCAGGAAAGAGTCATTTTAGCATTAGGACCATGAAGTCTGCCTGAAACATGGTAGCAGTAGTAAGTATAGAGAAAACAGCAGCCCGGAGCAGAATGCTTTTATCAGGCCTGCAAATGTTGTCCGTACTAATGAAAAAGGAACTTTGCATTGCTATGGGGGATTTTTTGGTGGCAACAGCAGCATGAATTGAGTTCCTATCAAAAGTTGAACATAAGGAACAATCAAAAGCAAAACTTGGGTTTCTTCTTACTTTTTTACTGAAGGAAAAGAAAAGGAATGAAGGAGGCCCCTATGCCAGGAATAGTCCTCAAAGCACTGGAGCAAAGTTCTGGTCAGTTCAATGATTTGGGAAATCTGCCCATGAAATAGAAATTCTGGTTAACATTTAATGAATTATTCAGATGAGTAACTGCCTGCCATGGACACTTTCCTACCAACATAGATTTCCCTATGTCCCTGCCAATGATCAGAAACATTGTCCACTTCTTCCCTTTTCCTGGAAGGAAGGCATTAAAAATGTCAAAAGTTATTGAGTTATACAAACTTACTCTTCTGTCTTTCTTTTTTTCCTTTTTTTTTTTTTTTTAACTTGCCCTCTGTCAAAAGAGGCATATTCTGATTTCTTTTGTTACTGGTTTGTTACAGAGAGTTACTTGCAATAAAGTCTTATCCTTGACCCAGCAAAATTTATGCAGGTTTATGCAAAGCAGAAAATGGTCTTTTGGACTGAACTGCCTCCTCTAAAACCAGAGTCCATGACTCTAGACACAAAATACTTCTAGCAAGGGTAGAAGCACTTGCCATGTTTGTATTTATTTTAAGTAATGCAACGAGACCAGGGCCACACAGTGATTTTTTGTGGTTGGGAGAGGTTAGCAGCATAACTGAGGTTGAAAACTGCTGTCTTAAACTACTCAGAGCAAAGCCACAGTATGGAAATACATTCTTTTTTGGACTACAGACTTGAGGAATGAGCAGCGCTGGTGGGGGTTCCACAAGACTACTTCTGGCTAGAAAAACTGCCCTGATGGAAATTTGCTGGAGCTTCTTGCTGGCCTCCACTTTCACTCACAGCCATGTGTCACACAATTAAGCCTGGAGGGGATATACGTGTGTCTCATCATGCCCACATGAACATACAAAAAGGGTCTGCTTGAGCAGAGTGGGGGATTTCTGGATTTCTATCAGCAGGAATCACTGAGTACACCTGAGGGATTCTGTGACACCACGTCATTGCAGTAACGAGCAGGCAGATGCCCTTGACAGAGGGAAAGGTCATTATTTTTCTGTTTAGTTTTCCTACCCACATCACCAGCCAGCTCACTTCCAGTTTGGCAAGCTGCTTTTTAAGCAGAAATCAGCCTGACAGAGACTTTAAGAAATGAAAGTATAATTAGGATCTGTTATATTTGGGACATGTCTTTGCCATGTTACCGCTGACTTTGGAGCCTGCAATTACTGGCAGAAAGCTTTTAGCAAAGAAAAAATTTAATTAAATAAAAATAAACAACTCCTCCAAAAAACAGCAATCATGTATCAGGGTGTGTCATCCAAAGGAGAATCTTAATGACATCCTTTCACATCCCTATATCCCTGCACATGAAAAGATTCTTCAGAACTAGCCTGTGACCACTAAACACCAAAGAGCAGAATAATTCTGCATTGGAATAAATTCTTCAAGCACTTCTTCTTGAATTAATACTAAAATTGCAAAGTGTCTGCACTCCAACTACTATAGCAACATAAAGTAAGGTTGTTTGGAACAAAAGAATTTCCTCCTGTGCCTACAGGTGAAGTCACTTCATCATGCATGTGCATTTGCAATATGCCCATTGCTAAAGTATCTGTGCCATGAGCTGATAAAGGAAATAAGAGAATAATGGAAAAGCTGCATGCACAGGCAGCTCTTACACTGAAAACTAAGTATAAACAGAGGTCACCCCTGGGAAAGATAGAGACAGAGCCTCCAGTAGCCTAATCCTGAAAGCCATACTCTCAAAAGAACAGTAGCCCTTTGCGCACATAAACTTCTGTGTTTGCAAGTACACGTGCATATTAAAAATCATAAAAGCAAGACATCTGTGAGGGATGAAATCTCTCATAAAGCATTTCCAAGACCAGGGACAGTCTGCATGTATGGTGGCATACAACGTATTTTGCACCCTACAAACACAAGTGGGCTTCTTCTCTGAAATACAAGTTTCTACTTTTATAAATGCTCTTCAGTTAGACTGAAATATTCCAATTCAGTTTTTTAAGCTTTCAAACACAGAAACTGTTAAAAAATTAGAAAGGTATTTTCATGGAGTGAAAGGGGGTCACAAAGAAAGCCTGAGCCTGTTTTGAGCCCATTTGGTTCACAAAAGAAGCTCTTCCACATAATTTGACTACAAATTTGCAAAGACAATTCTCCAGATTTCTGCAAGGTCATTTCAGGTAAAGGTTTGAAAAGCTCACTGTTTCTTTAGATACCCGATGTATATCCAGCAGGAATTAGAATAGCAAGAAAATCTGTTTTGTTTTGTCTGCCTGGAATCTGTCACCCTTTAAATCAACTCTTTAAAAACACTAGTTTCCATCTGCCAACAGCACCACAGTATATATATATATATAGTGCTTTAAGTGCAGGAGAGGATATCAAGTCCCTGAGAAATCCCATGCTGTTATGTTTAGGACATATTTTGATGATATTTCCTACAAGTTTCCAAGTGATGGCTGTGTCAGCAAGCTCTGGCACAGAACAGCAGCCAGCTGGGTGTGGACTAGACAGCATGTGGACAGGAGTCAGGCTGAGGACAGCACTGCAGCCAGAACGGTTGTGTCTGTACTGGAAATAAGGCTCTCATTTCTAAAGCATTTGCAGGATACACCCCCTCTAGGAAAAAAAGAAAAAAGAAACCAAAAAAGAAAGACTTGATTTTAAATTACAGTCTTCAAATCTACATTGCTTAGAATTATGTTTTAAGAGGATTTATGGCTAAAATGGAAAAAAAAAAAAAGGCTTCTATATTATTAGCTCCAATTTTGAGGAGGATATCACAGAAATTATGTTTAAAGGTCTAATCCTGGCAGTTCACATACATGTAAATTGTTCTGTACAGCCCAGCAGCACCCACTTGTTAGATCGATAAAGGTGTGCAGGTTTGAACTGGTTGCATTATTGTTGGCATAAATTTACTCAAATTACTCATAGAGCTGGAAATGTCTTGCTCCAAAAAAAACCTGAAAACAAGTTAATAGTTAATATGTATTTGCAGGGCAGATAGGAAAATCTTATGAAAAAATGTTTTCAAAAATCTTTTTCTCCACTGAGCAGCTCAGAGAAGTATGTCCCCGACAAAGGCCCATAAGGGGCAAAAACACTGGTTATTTGTTCACTTTTGCTCTTTACAAATGAAGCAAACTACAGTTAATATTATGCACATCTTTTAGCATATTTTTGTTTAGCCTGCTGTGCCGTGGGAACTTTCACTTTGTTTTGTTTTGCCTTGGGAACTTTGATTTGATTTTGTTTTTCTGGTTAATAACAAAAGTGAAGTATTCGGGCAGGACATCAACCAATCTACAGCACGTGAGATTTGTTTAAGTTTCAATGAAACAGCCTCTCAACGACTCTTTTCCATTCCCTTATCTTATCAGTCACCAAACCACTCTCCTCAAGCTGGCTTGTCAGAGGAACAACATGGGCCAGTTGTTATTAGTAATTTCATTTCCTGTTAACAGGATCTGTTGTTTCACCTGCAAGAATCAGACAGACTTTTCCAGTAACAAACTATAGGGTCTCAGTCCTGTACAGTTTGGGTACAGAGTCCAATCTGTGCCTTATACTCTTTGAATTACCATTAAGGTTGTGATTAAAATGGATAAGCAAAAGATACTCCTCAGTTGCAAGGAATTTACTCCTACTGCAGAACTGAAAGAGGGAAAGTGAACAGCAAAGCCTGTGGGGAAAAGAAGAGGAAGAGAGGACAATTGCCAGATTAGACAGTCACTACATTCACAACTCAGTAGTACTTAGTTTTATTTGGGGGTGGGGGGTTCTCTTAGCTTTCAGCAGCACATGGGAAAGCTGAGGAGCAACAATGGATTAAGGCAAGCAGGACCAAAGAGATGGGAATGAAGGCTGAAGGGTTTTGATGGGGCTGAAAATCATGTTCTGAGTAAACAACCAACAGAGTGAGGCAGAGAGTGGAAAAGTTAGAAATTATCTGCAAGGGCAGGAGTACAGAAATGAATGGTTGCACAGCAACACTGAGGGGCAGGCAGGCTCTCCCCCAGCAGCATTTGTCTCTATCCTGCCCTACCCCACCAGCTGGAGGGCAGCATCTATACACCACTGCTACAATAAAATGGTATTCTTGGGTAGCTAATTTTCCCCTTCCTTTGCTTCCAAAAGGATATCCCCATTTAGTCCCTAACTTTTCTAAAACGCTTTTCCCGCCTGGGGCAAAGACAGAAGCATGCTTACATGAACAGACTCCTGGAGGGGCACTTTTTATTTTCTGAAGGACACCCAGAAATGGTCAGTCTGTTTGTATATGTCTAGACAGCAACATACAAATGTGCTGCCCTCCTCTAATAAAGCTGCAAGGCAATTTGGACTGAACCAGCTCTCCTTCTTGCCTCTTCAAGGGCTTCAAGCTCATTGGTCCCATGCAGCAGAACAAGTTATTCTGAAACTCTGAGTGGAGAGACTGTCCCAGTCCTTCAAAGGTGGTGGAAGACAGTTTCAGGATGTCATCCTCCTCTGTCCTCTTGTTTGAGGACCAAATCAGTGGAATTCCTCTATTGTGAACAGCACCCAGGGGTGGAAATAATCTATCTGCTTGCAACAAGAATTTGCAGTCTCTCCTCTATGTGGCCCAGTTACAACCAAGTTTTCCTTCTTCCTACCATTGATTCTGTTTTTCTAGTGGTGATTTTGACTTTGTTCATGTGCTAGGGTTTTTTTCCATTTGGATCTGGTGGGACAGTGAAAAGGTACAAATTAAGGTCTGAAGAGAAGCTCCTCAGATGCAAGCTGAAGGCACTGCCTGGCTGTCCAGGTGAAGGAGAATGGAATTGTCTCACAATTAAACTGTCTAGTTCTGCCAGGTGCCCTCCCTCCCCCCCTCCCTGCACTCTCCTCAGCTGTACTTAGTTGTGCAGTTGTACTCTTCCCACGAGGCATCCTCTGGACAAAGGTAAAATACCTGGGAATCACACTCTGATAGGCTTGAATCAAGCAGGAACTTTCCTGGCTCACAACATGGGAATGAGCTGAAAAGGGCTGGGAGGATGGTTCCATAACCCCCAGTGGCAACTCCCACTAGCATCCTGGTATCCCTCCTTTGATAAAGCTTCCCAGGGTACTTCATATGGCTGTAAGGTCCACAGGACATTTAAAAGACAGTTGCTAAAGATGGACTGAAATACAAGCTGCTGAAGTGTCTTTTTGGTGATGTTACTTTTTCTTGGGCCTGATAGTTCTCAGCAGCAAGGACTGTAAATGCTGACAGCTGCGATCAGACTGGTAAAGCCAGTTCTGAAAGACAGCTGGCACAATTGCTCGGGTTAACCCCAGGCTGGCCACCATGATGCATATCTTCAAGTGAAGATTGCAACTGTCAGGCACAGAGCAACCAGAAAAAGAAAGGGGAAAAAAAAAAAAAAAAAAAAAAAAAGTAGTCCCTGTGAGAAAAAGGCACCTTTTGGTTGGCCCTGAAAAAGTGCCTTTTGGCTGCTTTAGCCCCAAAACCTTGCTGGTGACATAAGCATATTGAGACCAGAAGGTATAAGCTGTCTGACCAACAGCCCTGAGGATGACAGCACTGAAGCCAGTATCAGGGCTCAGCTGGCCACATGGGCAGCATTATCTCTGAAAACTACTGCTTCTGCAGTCACTGCTGCACCAAAGCAGGGGACAATCCTGCTAAGAGCTGGGTCATCAAAACCTGATTTTTTGCTTTGTGGAGTTGGCTGCAAAACAAAAAATAACAGGATGCTTTTCTGCCACTTCTCCTGCATTAAAGACAGATTTTTTTCAACAAATTAAAAATGGTGTAGTCAGTATTAGATTACTCATCTGGCCAAAAACCTATCTCCACATTTAGATAAGAGAAAGTTTCTCTTTTGCCTCAGCTTCACCTGTAACTTAAAAGAAATTCTTCAAGGAAACAACCATCCCTCTTCCATTTCCTCTGCCAAACCTAGCACGCAGCATCTGAAAGGATTCCCTCTCACCTCTGATGCTAGTTGGAATTCATTCTCATCGGTCCTTCTGTACTTTTGGAGTGTTGGACTGGTGGAGTGTTAACTCCACCATGCCCACAGGAAGCTTGCCCAGCTAAGGAGGCATGAGATACATCCACCACCTCAGTGTTTGTTACACAGCCTCAGCATAAGCCCTCCTAGCTCCAAATGAGCTGCCACCATTACAGGGTCTAGTGTCAGAGTGGCTTAACTTGGCCCTGAGAGTTGCCTATTTGCATCAGTGTACCACTGCACCTGATAGAATTAGATCTGTCTCTTAATAACAAGCTTAATGAGGCTAGAAATGGCAGCACTGGAGTGTCACACCCTGCCACAGAGACACTATTTCACGCTGGAAAATAATCACTGCAGTTGTGACTCCTCTTTACTCTGCTGCTATACTGGGGATGCAGAGCCCCAAGGTGAGGCCAGAATTAACTGCTCTGGTTCTGCCATTCTTCCAGTTCCTCCCTTAACACTCAATGTGTAATTGGTTTTCTTAGTAGAATAAAACCCAATCCAGCCTTTCCAGGCTGAAAAGGAGAACAGAAAACCTCTACAAGGAGACTAGAGAACTGTGCTAGAAAGTGATATTCCATAAAACACTTCCATCAGCTTTAACTTCATCCACTCAACACTTGTCAGCATCCTCTTTTCAAACAAGTAAAAGAGCCATCACACACTTATGCTAATAAAGCAAATGTAATAGCCTCTTCCTCCCTGTTTTCCTTTCTCCCTGGGGTTCATATATTAAAAAAGGGATTCTCTAAATGATGTTTAGAAAAGCTTCCAACTATTTATTTGCTTTCCTTTATCACTGTGCTGAGGTTGCACCCAGCTGATACAGACGTTTGGTTTTTCCAGCTGGGAATCAGACTGAGGCACAGCAGTAGAATCATCAGTCAGATCCCACTGGCAAGACACAAATTTTCAAAGCTGTTGTGAGCATGAACTCATTTAAAAATAATTTAAAAGCCATTTAAATTAATTACAAAAAAAAAAAAGGAAGAAATCTTACCTTACCAACAGCTTTAGGGCCTGTACTACATCTTATCTCTCAGGCTGGATCCCAGATGGTCAGAGCACCAAATTGCTAGTTGAGTTTTAATTATTCTTGTTATTATATTCAAGATATGTCTGGAGACAAATTATGAAGCGTCTTATGAGTGGTCAGGAAGTAGGCACACATAAAGAGCATCAAAAGGTCCTGTCACACCTTGCACTGTGGCAACGCTTGGGTCACCAAACTGTCCCGTGCAGATCTGCCATGATTAGAAAAGCCACAGGCAAACACAGCATTTGGAAAGTCTTTGCCCAGCTAACATTCATGCACCATGTTCCCTATTGGAGATGCTTCTGGGATTTGGGTTTGCTTGCAACACTTTTCAAACACTAGCAGAGATTCCCAAGCTGGCCATCTATGGCCTTGGGTAAAGATTACTACAGAGCTGATTTGAGGTGCTGACTTCAGTCTTGGTACCATTCTACTTCACCCATACCAAGCGAGTCAAGTGCAGAATGATGGCGTATGGGAAGAAATGCTGGTTTCCTGGCATTCCTCCATTCCCTGACCTTCATCCCACACTCAAACCCACACCATCATTGATACCACTCATGCACCAGGCTGGGTGTCCTAACTAGCTTCAGGATGCAAGAAGGCCAGAAAAGAAAAGTCACCCCTGAGGACAGAAACAGCAGCTTGAACTCAGGTCTGAGGCAGAGGCAAGCAAATGGGCAGACAGGCATTCACTCCAAAATCATGTTTGGCTGGTATGTTGGAGGTATTCCAGTTGCCTTTGCCATATTATTAATTCATGCCCTCTTCACACATCATTGCCTGACTTAGAGTTACACAAAACCTAAACATATATTAAAAACACTATCATTGCATAAACAGCTCATTAAAATGGATTTTAAATGGAGACTGTAAAACTAAAATAAACAAATCTAAACCAAGGGTAGAATGCCCTTAAAATTAGAGATTTATGCTTGACTGGAGAAAATAAATGAGAGACAGTTCTCTCATTTCAGCCCTACAGATATGCCTACCTAACTGTATATCCTGTAACAACTAAAAAGGCAGATCCAATGTGATTCCTCTGTGGACAAAAACTAATCTCCTTGCTTTCACAGACAACAGAAGATAAACTTGAGTATTTGCTAGTTTGGTTAGATTATTCCAAACACACTCTATTTTCCATCATTCCTCAAAATAGATACCTTTAAAGATATGTTTATGTGCTCAGCAGTTGTCCTGCACTTCATCCACCCATTATCTGAGCTGCAAAGTATGAGACAGAGGCTGCTTCACTTGATAAAAAAGACTGGTCTGATGCTTTGCTGTAAGACTGTGCCCATGCTAAGAAACTCTGCCTTAGGGAACCAATTTTTCCAACTCAGTGGGCATAAATCAGAGAACAGTTTGGGTGTGAAGAGACCTGACAGATCATCTAGTTCCAACCTCCCCGACATGTGCAGAGACACCTTCCACTGGACCAGGTTGCTCAAAGCCCCATCCAACCTGGCCTGGAACATTTCTAGGGATAGGGCTTCCACAACTTCCCTGGGCAACATGTTCCACTGCCTCCCACCCTCACAGTACAGAATTTTAATCTTTATTATATTAATCCTAATATTTAATCCAAACCTGCCCTCTTTCAGTTTAAGGTCATTACTCCTTGTCCTGTCCACATGCCCTTGTGAAAGTTCCCTCTCCAGCTCTCTTGTAGGACCCTTTTAGTTGCTGGAAGGTGCTGTAAGGTCTCTCCAGAGCCTTCTCTTGTCCAGACTGAAGAACCCCAACTCTCTCTGCCTGCCTTCATCAGAGAGGTGCTCCAGTCCTCTGATAATCTTTGTGGCCCTCTTCTGGAACCACTCCAACAGGTCCATTTCCTTCTTATGCTGGGAGCCCCAGAGGTGGATACAGTACTCAACATTACCAAAAATCCTCTGAGACTGTTGTTTTAAAGCAACTGAAGTGACCTGGATTTTACAGCAGTATTCACTTCAAAATGCATAGATGCAGAAGCATTTTGAAGAGTTCAGGATATCACAATAAGAAAAGAGATTGGCCTTATCCTCTGCCCACTAGGACTGCAAACACAGGATTTGACTTTCTGACAGTATTTTAAAAAAACATTTATAACTAGACTTACAGATCACAATTAACAGATAAGCAACCTAAGCCAAAATCAAGATAGATCATTTAATGCAGCAAATTCAATATCACATTTAATGCTTTGGAAATCTTCCCTTCTATCTGGCTGCCAGGGTCAACATCTGCCTATTAATCTTTTTAGAACAATAAACATATCAGTGTGAGGCATCATATTATATAATTATGGGGACTGGCTATCAGAAGGTATGTGGCAACAATAAAAACTCAAGAGTACTTACTGCTTAATATGCTTGAAATCCAGCACTTTGCAGCTTAATGCACTACTACTGGGAACACTAGTTACAACATCTAATTTCCAAGGGACACTAAATGTTCAAACCCAAGCAGGAAACAAAATTAACTAGTCCAAACCACGAGATTTTGAAGAGTAGTTTAAAATAACAGGTTTTTCCATTATAAACAGTAATATTTAACATACAATATCCATGATTCTGAAACAAATTCCTGCATTTTGCCTTCTGTTTTCTTACTCATTATCCCATTTTGGAAAGGATGCCTCACAACAATCCTTTCTATGGTGTTTTAATAAATAGTTTTCAGACATCTTAACAGTGTCACAATAAGGGCTAAATTTCCCAGCATCTATAATAAGAGAAACTACCATTTGATTCCTCACATATTTTTTTAAAAGTTCATTTTCACTTGGACCTTTATCAAACCATAGTCCTGTCCACTCAAGGGTGAGACACCAAACATAATGAGAGAAGAGGGAATTTCCCAACTCTAGCTCTGGTGTGAATCACAAAGGAAATTTTACACTTCCTTCCAAACAGATGTCATGGCAGAAGAAGTGGACACACCCTCTGCAGATGGATCTTCAAAAGCCTCAAAGCTGACAAAACATGTTTCAATTGAATTTTACATCCAGAATGACCCACTTTCATTTCTCATGCAACTGTTGCAGCATCCCAGCACAGGCTGTTCAACTTTTCCCTTGACTGTCATAAGCTTTCCAGAGTTGGGAAAGGCCTGTTAGGCTAAAAGGACCTCGAAAACGACCTATCAGCTCAGTGCTCTTCCCAGAAGAAATTCTTCAAACATTTCTGCAGTAAAAAAAGCTGTTTTCACACTTGTGTAATGCTTTAATCTGAACTAAATGTGTCAGATAACAGAGCAATATCCGTTACCACACTTAGTGCTATCACTAGGGAGCCACCACTCTGAGCATCACAAAATTTTTCTCCCAAACGGTGCCTTTTGGGTTAGTGGATTTTTCATGAAATACCTAAACAAAACTACTCTCAGACTTTCTCAGAAATCTGCCACAAGACTCTTCAAGTCCTGTAGTATTCGGATGCCACAAAACTAATGCTGCTGCTGGTAAAGAGGGGAGCAATCCTATTGATGTCAGTGGTGCTGGCATGTGGTGCAGACACCAAATAACTGCATTTATTTTCTGCTTTTATTTTGTTCACCTGTCGTGTCCACCCTCACACTCCAGCGCAGAAGCTGATTCACTTTGGAGGTGGTTGATGTTTACAGCACTGTCTTGGCACACCATGGAAAAGCAACAACAATGGGTTAAATGTGCTATAATGTCTGCCTCAACCTCTCACAAGCTTCATCCGCTGTAGCTGCTGTCTTCAAAAGAGCTAAGAGCTCATGCTGCAGCTCATATATAAAAATTTCTTTAGGTTCTTTCAGTTAACAAAACAGCACTGCAAAAATTAGAATGCTTCTGGCTGCCTGCAGATATGTTAACAAAATGGAAAAGAATATCCTTCAACCCACCTGCAAGTGACCCGCATTTGCTCTGTTGATAACAGCCCATGTTTCCTGCCACTCTTGCACAGCTTGAGAAGATTTGTACCACTCCTACTGCCTAAGCTCCTCTTGAAGAAAAATACTACTCAGGCTGCATGAGCTCAAAAACATGAACCTTAAGATAAATCAATCTACCTTTAGACAGATCATGTATTTGGTAGCACAATGTTAAGTGTGCTGAGCTAATTAGGAGCTGATGATTTTTCTCCACAAGAGAAGAGCTTCTATTAAGGGAAAATTCATATTCTACCAGATCAAGGTAACTAGTATGGGAGGGAGGAACAAAACAGAACAAAAAAAACCTGTGAGAACTGTAGCAGAAATTATTCAATAATTATGTTCTCCCTTTTTAGAAAACTCCCAAATATCCAGGAAATCATGATCAATTCTACTTCATGTAATACATCTTCTGCATAATCTGCTGGCTAGGTCTTTGATGTTCTGAAAACCACCAGTAATTGTCATAAATAAATCCTCTCTAGTTATTTGGCTGCATAGCTCAACTAATATTTCACACAATACCACCAGTATGAAAGCCCACCAATTTTCTGACCTGCTGGTATAATTGGATTAAAATTATTATATTTGAAGAAAACTATGCCTGCGGTGTGGTGTATCACTGGGGCTTCCATCTTTCCCTTCAGCAAAGAGCTCTGCCGCACATTGTGAGGAACATTTGTCTTTTGTGACAAAGCCATGTCCACATTATAGTCTTGCATAGAAGTCATATACAATGTCAGAAGTGTTCCCTTATGTCTAGGGAATACTTTGTCTGGTCAGATAGAAACCATAAAGCAAAGAAACACTTCACCAAGAACAAATGACTTGTTGTAGATTTTTTTCAACTACTACTAATTATTTCCATGTTCTTTACTTCCATGGCGCTAAAAAAGGGGTTTTAAATGATGTTATTAAGTCGATACATTTGTGCTTATAAGAAGGAAGTCAGAAACCACTGTTTCACATCTGCTGTTTTTCATTTTGTACTTTCCAATTCCAAGGTTTCTCGCTGACTGCACAGCACACAGCCCCTCCTGCTTTCTCTTTCCTTCCTCTCGAGCAAAAATAGGGAAAAAGCCAACCCACATCAAACCATACTGAAGTATATTTAACTTATACTATCTTGCAAATATTCCTTAATATTTTGAAAGCTTTATAAAAATTTCAAAATTTTGTGCTTCTATTTGCTCTTTTCCAGTAAGTCCCCCAAGACAATAGCTGAAACACAGTTATTTTTTAAACAAGCCTCTCTTGCTATTGGCAAATATTCAAGCAATGTCTTTTGCCAGATTCTTTGCCAACATGAACTGCCTGGCTCCTTCGCATGGGGTTTACAACCTCAAAAGCGTACTCACCCAGAAGTGCTGGGGGAAAATAGGGAAATTAATGTAATTGGTAAGTTAAAAAGTAAATATGTGAGATCAATATTGCTTATGGTAAAGCCAGCATCCTTCAGCATGACTCACATTAATCCAATACAGATCGTACATAGTGCTTTCAGATGAAGAAGCTACAGCATCTTGAAGTCCTAACAACTTTTATAGCATGTCCTTGAAGTGTCCTGTTCCTTTCATCACTGCTGAGAAAATATCACAATCTCTTTACATTTTCTACCCATAATGATAGGGTGAGCAGTGCTGAGAAAAAAAAAATGCAATCACAATAACAGAGGAAAAAAACCATGATTCATAGGCATAGAAAGTAAATCACTAGGAAAGCCTGTCTTGTCCTCCTCTTTATTTTGCCCATAGGTCAAACAATCTTAATGAAGCCTCCTCCACACTCACTTTATTGTTTGCTCTCATATAGAGCACAGTCTTTTCAAACTCCTTAATTATTTTTAAAAGCTATGCTGAAAGTCCTGCATGGGTTATACTGGATGCTTACTGAAGACCTGCTACAATTGAAAGTATCAAAGCTAGAGGACAGCACCATGCTCTGCTATGTG
This sequence comes from Leptocoma aspasia, assembly GCA_013399835.1. NCBI lineage: Eukaryota > Metazoa > Chordata > Aves > Passeriformes > Nectariniidae > Leptocoma > Leptocoma aspasia. Next base: position 2,119,778 of record VXAX01006461.1, read on the forward strand.
ATTTAGCTGCCAGTATCAGGTAAAGTTGCCAGTGGAAAACTATGAATGATGATTACTCCCTCTGGGTAATCCACATCAGAAAAGGAAAGGTGCTGCTATCTAACTGCCTAACTTCCCTCTAACTTTCAACATACAAATGAAGGTTGTTAGCTGCCTACAGTTTTATCTCTTTACCTGAATAAAGGTGATAAATTACCCTATTACATTTTCATATGCAAATCTGAAGCTGGATTGATGTCAGATCAAGAATCTGCTTCAGCAAGTCTGCCTTGCTACATATTTCGTCAAGGACCTTTATCTGGTAGAAGAAGGAGAGGATAAAAAGCCTTTGGGCAATGGGGAGCTCATGGAAAGGAGGAGAGAAGAAAGGCGCATTTGCAGCGCTGAGACATTACCGCACTGCCTTAAGTCTGTTTTTCCTGGTTAGTATGGGTTGTTACAACAAAGTAACACAGATATCAGCATGACAACATCCAAAATATTTTCCTAGGATCCCTGAACAGCCAAGCTAAAGCCTTTGCCATTGTATCTTCACTGCTACCTGGAGCTCCTCAAACCAGCTAGATGGAATTGCTAGCCTGGAGAAAGCTGCCTTGAAGTGCTGAGCAGAGATTCAGAGGGCTCGGAAGGGGCTTTACCACATTTCCTCCGGTGTTTTTATCCCACTCTTGGTACACTCGTTCCACCTATTATCCCAACCTTGCTCCATGCTATGCTTTTCTACTTTTTCCCTTGGTTTCTTTTTCCTTTTGAGTGACCTCTCCTCCACCTTTTCTGCTAGTCTTCATGCACAGCATAATAATGATGAAGATGAAACAACGGCTGCGTCTGAACATCATTCAAACTCATTTTCTCCTTCATTCTATTGACAGGCCTGAAGTCCAGTGCCAGCCACTTCCCACCACCCCTAATTCTTGTTCTTCTCCTTTTAGATAGAAAGTTCTCCCAGACACAGTCTGAAATTACTTAGACACTAGTATTGACTGGGGAACCCACTTAGAGACATATACAAACAAAACAGATCAGCAAAGAAACATCAGATATTGAAATTTAAATTACTAGCACTAATCAAGTCAGCAATTTTTTCAGACCATAGAAGAGATAGTTTAGAGATCTCAAAAATAAGAGGTCAGTAGGCAAATCTAACCAAGAAAGAAGTTTAGGTCAAATCCTATCCCAGAATAAGCATACCCATTTCCCACTGAGTCAGTGTCTAGATGAAAAAATAACTCGAGTTTTAACCTTGTTTAATATTCTGAACAGGGCTAATCTAATAACAACCATCAGGACCTTACTGCCTGATGTCCAAAACAAATGGGCAGAGGATTCTCTGCTAGAAACCCTGTCTTTGTTCAGCATCTTCTCTGGGGATGTCGAATCTCTTGGGCTGGAGAAAGGGATGTAAAGGAAATAGTTTATACTAACTCAGAATATCTACAAAGTGAATGGACTCATTAAAATCCTTAACAGCTGAAGCAGAATGGCTTAAACATATTAATTTTATGCAGACCTGTGGTGGTGAAATTGCAATGTAAGTTATAGTATTACTGTACTATTTTTTTTCTTTAATATCTTTTCCTGTTCCTGGAACCACCTACTGATGATGGGCAGGCATAATCCACTAAATTTTTACCTTAGGGGTTTTTTGTTTGTTTTTTTTTTTAACTAAATGTTTATTGTAACACAAAATCCCTTACTTCTGAAAGTATCCAGGTGTTTTGAGAGCTGTATGTGAAACAAAAAGAACAACATGCCCTTCTGTGGTATCTTCAGACATGCTCCTAGAGAACTGAGTTTCTTTTTGTCTTTTCAATCAATTTCTTCCTGAACACCAGAAAGGAACTTGAAACAATGATTTCTTCCCCCCAACCACTACCGAAAAAACCCCAGTAATTTCACATATTTTCCTTTCTGACCGAGAATCTTGCAACCATTCAAAGTCATGCCAAGTAGAGGAGTGACTCGATACAAATACGTGACAGAACACTAATAACAGAGAGTTATGGTGGCAGCTCCTCAGACACTATCACTTAATGTCAACAGCAATAGATTACTGTGTTAATCCTCCAGGATTCTGTTATAAATTGTTTAAAGATATTTATTTAATGAAAACCAGAATACTTTCTATATAAACCCTGCAAAATTTTGAACAGCAGTAGACAAGAAACAGATCTATTTTCTTTGAACCTGTAAAAATCAGATGCCTTAAGGTAAATAATTGCACCTCTGAGTTGTTTGGGATGGTTTGTTTTCACATCTTTCTGTAGTCTTGAGATTAAATGAATATCTGCTTCATACTTCCCTGCAACTACATTCCAAATAAATACTCAGTGACAATTCTTGCCAAGTCTCTCCAGACTATTAAGGATGCACTGAATATTTCTGGATTTCTTTGAAAGGGAAATATATGGGCAACACACCCATCATCACTGAGGGCTTGCATCATTGCTCTGAGCACATTTCCATCACCTCTGGAAAAGCTGTGCTTGTTTGTTGCTATTTCTTTATCTGTCAAGTCCTTGTTCCATTCTTGGCAAGAGGAATTTTACACCACAAGGCTTTTGCAGACAGAATTCTTCTTAAAACTTACTTTCTACTATATTTCACTACAGAGTTTTAGCCATTTTTCCTGCCATCAGCAGCAACCATGCTTTAACAATCAGCTGCTATTCACTTTGTAAAACAAGAATGTTTCCAGGAGCATGAAGCTTTGCCTAGAGTGTTACAGGCTCACCCTTTCTCAATCCTTGTTGAGATCTGCCACAATGCAATATGTCATTCCTTCTCAGCACTTCAGATTTCAATTGACAGAATACAAGTTTTTTTCAAGTCTTACAAAGATTTTAGCATGACTTTTCAATTTACTTTGTTTTTATTCTCCTTATGTACAGTTAAAAAATTGTATTTCTTAGGTAGGTGGGTCTAAGAAAACCTAGAAACCCAGCTTGCTTTCTATAACTGCTTGCAGGCAGCAGGAACGGGTGCCAGTTGCATTTGGAAGTATTGTTGTAGGCAGCAGTAGGTTCAGAGAGAATGTCATCTACATCCAGTCAAAGCAAAGGACTCTCAGCAGGAAGAATGTTGTTTTTCCATCCTCAGAAAGACTCCAGCTCTCTGGTCTCCTTGCCGTGTAATGCTGCTACTGCCGTTTCCGACAGCTCCAGGGTTCCTTTCACACCCTGTCCCACCCTCTTCCTTGAGATGTGGGTTCGGGATTTCATTTCAATTTACTTGTGCTCTCTTCCTTAAAAGTATCATTAAAGAACCTACGTGGGAGAAGCCCTATTTAAACCCATCTAGGTTCAACAATGGCAATAAAAAAATGATTGCATGTTAAGCTCATGGAAAGCCAAGCACAAGACCTGGGCCAGTATTATTTTAATCAAATAATTGCTATTCATGCAAGATTTTCTATGCAACAATTATTTCTTTTTAAAAGCCCCCAAAGTACTTGAATGAACTCAAGCATTTGAGTGACTTTATTTAATTCCCATCATAATACTGTATTATAAATACATTGGAATATTTCTTAAGCTTTGTATATATTTTCTTTCCTAATCATACCACTAGAAAAATAATACCACACTCTGGGATAAAAGAAAAAACACTGTTATTGGGAAGAAGCTTCTTCTTTAGCTTGCCAAGCAGCTACCAGCCTTCCAAGCAGCAGAAATGGCATACAGTGGAGCTGCTATACAGCACAATCAGTGGGGTTTGGAGAGTTGCTTTGCTGTTTCCAAACACATAATAACTGTTCTGAAACGACTATGTTTTGCATGAGGAGGATTTGAAGGGAAGCAGGCGGCCACTAACAACAATAAACATTGTGCTGCTGTTAGGGATGGGGGAGGAGGAGTACAAGAGCCTTACGGCAGAATATTTTGTTTCCCTATGACCACCTCCGAGAAGCACTTGATTCACTGCTGTGATACATTATCAGCCCACTGAAACTCTGGTCTCCAAAGGTTACCTTTTTTAAAATATGGTAATAACAATATAGCTAAATTGGTTTCTTGCTTTCTCTTGATGATTGCATCATCACAAAACTTTCACATTGAGTAGTGCTATGCATGAAGGGTCACCAAAGACTTTTGCATTGTTATAACACAGGCAATACAGAGGAAAGAAAAAGAGAGAGAGAGGAAGGGGAAAAAATTGAGGTTATTTACTTGTCTTCAACAGGCTTGGATTACTTTCTGAGTATGAAGAAATACCATACCATGTAGACATGACAGTGTCTGTGCTTCATCAAAATATTTTTAAACAGCAGCCGCTTTTACCTATAGCATGGATTGAATTCTACTCACCATGCAATAATTTCAGAAAGATTTTCCACAAGAAAGGTGATCACAGACTCCACAAAATACATCTTACCTGCTTCGCTCACATTTCAAATTACCCAGTCTAAATACTATCAACAAAATCAAATATATATATATATACAAACATATATATTTCCTTTGGGAAGAAATAATTTGCAGCACTCTGGCTCTGTTAACATAGAGGGTATTCCCTGGCCAAATCCCACTAATCGTAACTCCCACCACCAAAATCCTGCCCTCACGAAAGCGAAGGACTGCAAGGCTGGAATAATTTACAAAGAAAGTCAACTATGCCATTAGCAGGAGGTGAGCTATGTGCTCTCCCCTTCTACCAAAAAAGCCAGAATGCTTCTTGTATTTAATTAATCTACACCTGCTGTCATTTTTCTGGGGATTGTGCCCATTTGTGCAGACCACCAAGATTACAGAATAGCACAAATGCACCCAGCAAAGTGCCCTTAACAGGCATTTGCTTGCCAAAAGAGAACTATCTATATTCTCAGTGAGAGTTAGGAGTACTTGCGGTTAAATGGGAAAACATATTAATAGCTTCCCTGTTTCTTCTCCTCTGCAGGCTAATGTACTCCAGAAAACAGACTTTGTTTCAAAAGAGCAGGAATATGTCTGGAAGAGCTCCTTGTTAAACTACTGGCTACATACAGATAATACCATCCTGGGGACAATTTTTTCCAGCTACTTTTAATGTGAAGTAGCATTTCAAAATCATTTTTTCAGACAGCACTTCCACATGTTAAGGGCTTGAATTTTGATGGCCCCGAAGTAACAGTAATATTGCCTTTGCTATAGAGCCAGCTCTGCAAGATACTAAATGTCCTTGACTTTTATTATTTAAAAGTGCACCTTTCCTGGTAGGATTTTACACTAAAAATAATCCTTTTAGGAATGCAGAGAGCCCAGCTGGAGTCCAAAAATAATAATAGTAGTGATGCTAATAATAACTCTAATAATGAGTATTTTATTGAGCCTAGCAGAGTTTTACCTTACAGAAGTAGATGTTCCATATCTTGGTTTTTGTAGCACAGTACCAACATCTCAGCCCTAAAGAGATCACCCAGTTCAACTTCTGTAGGTGCCTTCCCACCAAACTATTCTATTTTAGTACATGTATCATCAAAGAGAAACTGTCACACACTGATGTTTGGTCAAGTGCATGTTTGTTCATCCCAGGGCAGGAAATTCTCCTCCTAAAGCAGTGTGAGAAACTCCACCTCTTTCGCAAGCAGATGCCTACACTCCTTCAGAGGGCAACCAATATGGATCAGTGAAAATGTAGATGCAGATAAACATCTAAAGAGTCAGCTAGGACAGACAGCTAGCAACTGCTTAAAAGCCAATGTTGGTATTTTGGAAATAACAATTATTCTATCAACTGATGCATGGTAAAGATTGGCAAATGAGGCAAGAGTTGACAATTACTTTTTCTTACACATTCAGATATGCTAATACAGATAACTTACGTCATGTTGCCTTTTAGCTTCTTGAACTGTTTTGTTACTCTTCTGTTTTTGTATGCTCCTCTTGTGCATGGCATAAGCATCACTTATTCAGTGAGGAGAAGGCAGGGGAGAGTGATGAACCTCCATGAAAATGGAAAACACGATCCCAGAATATTTCATGTTAAGCATAGAGAGAAATTTGTTTTCTGATGAAAATAAAACAGACCCTTGAACTTAAAAGTCAATGACAGGAAAAAAATACTATGAAGATACGATTTATAGTAATAAAAGAAAGTTATTCAGGAGTCAATAATTTTTCAAAAGGATTAACAGAGCACATGCAGCATCACCCATAATGAGATAGGGTAAGTATAGGAAGCTCAATTTGCATGCTATTTGGATTCAACTGATATTTAAACTGTTGATGTCTAAAGTGCTGTTGCTGTGACAGTAAAGGTAGAGGTCCTGTACAGCCTCTGAAAATTAATATAGTTTAGAGAAAATTGTAAAAATTGCAACCCTTTTCACATCTAGTGGGATTTAAACTATACAAGAAGGATGGTTTAGATGACTAAATTTCCTTTTTTTATCATCAAGACACACAGGCTGGCTAAAAAATAGGCATCAAGGTAACTTTTTGAATTCAGATATATCTGCCTCTGGGATTCAACTAGGAATTTAATGCCAAATGGAAAACATTAGGTAAGCATGAAAGCTGAAGTAATTTATCACTGCTATCTTTTCAACAGATAAGCATTTCTTTGTTTGAACAAGCACACATTACAGTACATGAAAAGAAAAATGTTTTGGACAGCACAGCTTCCATAGGGCTTCTACATAATGAAATCTCAGAAAACATTCAGTATAAAAGTTTTGGTGCACAAAGAAGATTATTAATTTTCCTTCTGCATGACAAATAGATAAATACCTCTATGCTAAACACAATTTTAAAGCAACATACACTATTGAGGTTCATATTTTCAATGCTTCAGAAAGCACTAAGAAAGGTACTCAAATTATTAATTTCTTGGCATATAAAGTTAAAAAAGGCCTAAACAATTCAATTGAAAACCAGTTTAGCTGATAGATAACAACTGTTTTTCTCTAGACTGCCACTTATAAATCCAACATTGAAACACCCTGATTCCTTTCCATCTCGTAGATCAGTACCAGTCACAATGATTCCACAGACCCTCTTGCTGCAACATCAGTATCTTGTATTTGTGCTGCCAGCAGCAGGAATATCACCAATCTGTTTCACTTTTGGTCATCTCAGTGACTGATCAATTGGAATTTAGTGAATGGTCCTTTGGATGGTGCATGTGGGAAGGGAAGGGAAGGGAAGGGAAGGGAAGCTAAATGTGGAAGCCAGATACAAACAAAGTTAAATCAGTGAGAGGAGAGACAAGCTGCAGTATGCACAGTATCTTGTCCATTTTACTTCCATGTTCCCAAAAGCAATGTAGTTTTAAAAAAAGTAAAGACCTAGCCCAGATCTTGCATGTCGCATATGGTGCTCACTTCCCTTTTGCCCTGGGCCTCCAAAAACACTCAGCCCTGGTATTCAAACTTGAGGGCAGAAGCAGTTCTCTAAAGAAGACCATTCCTCTCCTAGTCCTTTAAAGACTTGACCAGAGAGCATATTTTCTGCACACTTCAAATCTTACTAGGATTCATATTTGAGCTTTTAGCTTATGGCTCCCAGAAGAGTCCCAATTCAAGAAACTCAGCTGATGGGCTTGCAAACTTGTCATATGCTTCTTGAGACATTCACCACTTACAAATATGGTGAAGCTATGTACATTCTTCCATGGATGATAATCCCTTGCTCCTTTGGGAAAGACAGTGAAGGGAGAGTTTTTGGCCTAACGTGACACAGTTCTGCACACCTGACCAGGCAAAGCCTGGCACAGTCCAAACCAGCCTAAAAAGAGGCCAGAACAGTACCACAAAGAAGCCTTCCCCAAAGAGCAATCTAGGAATGACAGGTGTCTGTATATATCAATGCATGAATCTATAGCTGGGTCATACCCACACCAGAAGCAAGACTTTCTCAACACTTTTTTCCCTTTCAGATTTTTGAAAGGACAATGTAAAAATTCATGTCTACCGAACTGAAGGCAAGGAGAAATGCAAGATGATGATGTGGCATAATGAGGTGACAAGACAACAATAGGTCTGCAGTGTAAGAAAGTTATATAACCATTTTCTGAGTTGCCTGTACTTTCTGTACAACTCAGAAAAATACCTATACTCTACCAAGAGAGCATATTGCAGCAAGTCTCCTCACTGATTTGGAATGGTTGCATTTACCTTTTCTTATAAGTCATCAGAGAGACAACTGTACATTGTGTAAATACAGTTGGGACATGAATTAATTTCAAACCTCTCACATAATCTGATGAGATTTCCCTGGAGATCTCCTAGCACTTCGCAGCACTGTGAGCCATTATTTCCATACTTATTGGAAATAACGTCTGAGCCCAGCCAAGGCACAATATTCCCACTGAGAGTTGTCATGACGGGAATGGAATTAATTCATATTGTCACTGGACATATCCAGGGTCTTTTTGGCAGTATTACCATGTACCCCAAAATATATTTTAATCCATGACAATACAGTATACCGTATAACATACAATTTGGGGTGTCCTAAACTTGGACATAGATTCCCTTTTACATATAGAGACTGCAAGTCACATTTCTCTGTATTTACAGAAACCTAATGCAGCTCCATCATCTTCATTGGTCAAGCTCCTGGCTTACACCCCTGTGGAATCAGAACTGTATCTGTGACATAACAGAAGCATTCAAGAACCTTTTAAGATGCAATTTATTAGAGAGATAGACCTTAATCACAATGAGCTGTGATGCTGGCTGTCATATTTTAGAGGATGAGCAAGAAGGTAAATACTATTTTTTATTGTAGTTAAATTAATTCACACTTCTTATGAAGTTACTTATCTAGTTTAAGCATTCTCCATGTGGCTGCTGTCACCAGATGTGGACAGATCCCTTTGTGCTTCACTATACAACCAGTCATGCTGGAATTTTTGGATGAAGACACACCTATGTTAAAATAATTTTTAGATTTCAAAGCCATTCTCCAGAAAGCTTTCACCAAATATTTCTGGTTTATTTTTGCAAGCAAATTTTCTCCATTTATAGTTGATCTGTTTTTCTTACCTGATTCATATAAGCATGCTTGTAACACTGCAATTTGTCACCACGGAAACAACTGTTTGGTCACCATAGCTGATGTCACTGAATGAATCAAGTACTAAAATCATGGAAATTATTTTTAAAAAACCCCCAAAACATCAAGCAAATCACTTCCCAAACAAATTCAGTAACAATTTGGAACTACCCAGAAAGAAATTCAATTAAATATGATGCTTTAGTTTCAGTTTTCAGAAATTTTCAGGGTTTTTTTAACTTTTTATGTTTCTCTGTGGGTGGCAGCCACTGAGTAAAATCCAGTAAAATGGGTTCTAGCAGACCCATCTCACAGCCAGCACCACAACTCACAATGAGATTCTGCAGCTTCAAACCCACCTCTCCCAAAACTTTCACAGGAGGCTAAGACACAGCAGTCTTCTCCCTAAGGGTATGCTGAGACCTGGCTTGTCCACTTAATTAGCCACTTACCCATTCTAGCAAAAGAGGCTGAACATGCAGCTGTCTGCAAACAGCCTACCATTGCCCAGCAGCTTTAAATATTATATATCTATATCTTTATCTATCTCCATTTTCCTGACAGAAATAACTGCAGGCCAGAAATCCTTTCAGCTGCTGTGCCCTACCCATGTGGATGCTACAGTGATGTCTATTTTATGGGTCAGTGTTGATCTTCGTCCAGGACTCTGTAAAGCTTTGGGGCAAAAACCTTGGAAGGGGAGAGAGAGATACCATTTCATAATCCAGGGCAGCCTTTTGGAGATTTACCTATAATTCAAGTACAAATCCAGAATGACCACATTTTTATTTAAATTGTATATTTCTGTATTTAGTAGGAAAGTAGATAAACTCATGTATTATTTTGGCTAACTTACAAATTTCTTATAGCTACTGGTAACACAGCTAAAAATTCCAAGGCATTCCAAGGTGATTCTAATTTTAGAAGCAATAATAAATCTTATTTATTTATATTAGTTTTAAAGTTCTACAATTTTGTCACATTTTGCATGAAAAGATAAGCTCAACTTTATTTCTCAAATTGTATCATTGATGCTGCCTTAGAAGCAGCCACTTTCATCACTATCATATGTAAAATCTCTGCGGGACTAGACTTTAGGAAACACTTTCACAAAAAAGAAGTGTCTCTAATTAAATGTAATTAATTTACTAGTGCCCTGGAATTGCAAGTATTAAAAAAAATTATATAATCCTCGAGCATTTTTGCTTTGCATGTGATAAATGCTACAATCACTCTTTTCAGTGAAAATACAGAGGAAATAATATTAGGTGACAGCAGAGTTCATCGCAGCAGGTCAATTGAGATTGTCAGGATTCATTAGCATGTGTGTGACTGGTAAATAATTGAGTTAATTTTAGGCTGAGTGACATATTTAGAAAACTATGAATCACCTTATTTTGTGAATTTAATCAACCTTTGCTCTTCCCTGGATAATTCAGTGTACATCTGCAATATTAAGTTGGAACTGACTCTTCATTCTGTTGCCCTCACAAATGCTAGTGGTTTGCAAAACTTTAAAACCATCAACTGTATTAAATACTGGCCTCCAACAAGGATTTCAATACAAATAAAGCACCATAACTACAAAGAAAACAAAAGTTAAAAAAAACAAACAAGCAAAAAAATTTAAAAAAAAAACTCCTTAGAAGCTGAAGAAGTTACTTTAGCAAGATTTATGCTGAAATCTCTATTTGCTTTTCTCTAAGAATAAAAATGCTAAAGTCCACAAGACAGCAAAGCAGAACAATTATTTCTCTGGAAACTTTCCCAAAAAAATAGCTTCTGTTTGAAAAATTTAGTCAATCCTCAAATACTTCTTTGTGACACTCTGTTAGCCCAATTATCTCACATTACAAAACATAAACATTGCACTGCATATGGATGCTCCAGCTTTGGCTCTGAAAAACGCTACTTTCAACAGCAGGAGACATCTTTTTTTAAAAACTTAGCTTCATTTGGAAGTAAGTCACAACTCTTAGCTAAAGTGAGCTATTAATTTACTTTTCATTGGATGTCTTCTGATCTGTTAGAGGGTTTCTCTTCATTTCTGGAAGACATTCTATTAGCACTAGATTTGGTATTGAACATGACAATATTTACGTAACAGTGGGCTTTTCTACGTAAAATTTGAGCTGCGATATGCACTAGCAAAAAGGGCAATTACTCATCAGTTTTGTAGTTTGAATATGCAAACAAGTTGCTTGTGGATTACTGGCAGCTACAGCTTGGGCTCTGACACTTAACTGTTATTAATACACAAAGTAATTAATGTAAGTATAAATATGGGGGAATATCAACACTATTTACACTAGTTAGTTATTAGGAGGTAAAATACTTTGTCAGCTGTAATACAATACAAATTGCTGCACAGCGTTCAATACTATTACAACACACATATATTCAAAGTATAACAGTTTATATTCTAGGTCTGTCCTCCAGGGATCAATTTATGATACTCTACGCTGGGTATTTTATCTTGACAAAATAAGGATACTTTGTTCATGTTTAGCTACATTTGGCTACCACACACTTTCTGTGTGGGTAGGATTCCAGGTCCAACCCTCTCACAGTAAACAGGGATAAACATAGGGACGCAAGGGAGGCATCATTAGTATCTACACAAAAAGCACCACACGAGTGTGCACCTGGCTCTCCAATTTGGAAACATTTTCCTCAAGCAAAAACATAACAGAACCAACAGCAGATCGTATCCATTTTCTTCCCTGTTGGCATTGGTTTCTTGAGTGTTTGAGCTAAAAAATCTCGCTTGGACATTTACCATCTACGCCCCTTGCATGCACGGGATGTAGGGACAGGCAGTGACTCTGCAAGGGAGCTTTGGGAGGTCTACTGAAATGATCCCTACCGGCAACAGCCAGCTAGGTGAGCAATGTAACATGGACAAAACACACTCAGATAGGGGACTGCTGCTTTCTTCCATACTCAAATTCATTAATCCATTTAAGCAGAAGTGCTTTCATTTTCCTTCTCTTGCACTTGGAATTAAACTCCTGTTCAGAATTAATGGTATTACAAACAGCAACAAATCTTAAACAAGACTGTTTCAAAGCTCCTTTTTAGTGCTTTATTTTTTAGGTCTGACAGTTGTGTCACCCATTATTGACATCTTCAACTATTAACACCATGTGTTACTAGGTACCATACAGCATGTTTAGCAGCAGGACTCAGCCACGACCGTTCCAGAGAATTAGGAGAAGTTGCTCCCAGCTACCAAAGTGGTGTCCTTGTAATCACCTATCGTAAACACACATTTTCCTAGCTCTGCCAAAGGAGACAAACAGTTGCAACACCATGCCAATCCAGAAAAGCAAAATAACTTTGACTGATAAAAGGGACAACACAGCAGAGGTGCATATTACTGAAAACACAGTGCGCCTAGATGGGGAAGCAAATTAAAAATTAACAGAGAACTGCTAAAAGCTGACAGTCTCCCTAACCAAAGCAAATTGCTACTGCCCAGTTCATAATGGCTGATGCACAGTCCTGCTTTATTTCCCAGCTGCTCCACGAGACTGACTCAAGCTCACTGAAAACAGTCCTTTTTGGATGCAGTCTCAAGTAAGAACAAGAACAGACCAAGTACCTCAGTCAAATTGATTAAACAGTTCTGCTTAATATCATTATCAATGGTCTGGATAAGGGGATCAAGTGCACCCTCAGTCTCCTTGCAGAGGACACTAAGTTGGGTAGGAACGTTGATCTGCTGGAGGGCAGGAAGGCTCTGCAGAGGGATCTGGACAGGCTGGATTGATGGGCCAAGAACAATTGTATGAGGTTCAACAAGGCCAAGTCCTGGGTCCTGCTCTTGTGTCACAACAACCCCATGCTACAGGCTTTGGGAAAAATGGTTTGGAAAGCTGCCTGGTGTAAAAGGACCTGGGGGCGCTGGTTGACAGCCAGCTGAACATAAGCCAGCAATGTGTCCAGAGAAACTTTTCTATCAAATCATGGTCAGATAAGGGAGAAGTGCTTCCCTACTGGTTACAGAATAGAAGATCCATGCATTACTTTTTCCTGGTAACACTACTAAGCAGAAAGTCAGTTTGAAAATGTTTCCAAAGAGGTAAAATATTTGTGCTTTTAAGAAAGCTCCGTGCAGAATTCTGACTATTTCCTGACAGTTGGTATCTGAAAGTCCTTTGTTTGGTCAGAATGCCTTCTTTTTATTTAAAGAAGACTAATTTGCTTAGCTGGTATAGAGTATGTATTCAGTGTCCTCCTTCCAGGTGTCACATCTCAACATGGTGTAAGTCACTCTGCACCTCTGGAGGGGGTCTTGTGAGCCATACATGCCTTCAAGACCACCAGCCACCTCCCTGGTCCCTACAGGAGGGGACAGCCGAAGGTCTGCCGCCACAATGGGTGACCGCTGCCTGCTGTCACTCGACAGCAACGCCCATGCAGCAGTGCTCCATGCCCTGTGCCAGGGCTTTGTTCCACGCACAGCCCTTCCAGCTGAGCTTCCCAGTTTCTGCCTGCTTGTCATATTTAATGTTACTTTCTGTGTTTAATGCTTCAGATTTGAGTGACGTTTAAAAAAAAGTAAAGTTGGAGCGTGCCAGTTATTCCTCTGGGGTTTCAGAACACAAACTTTGCAGTTCTTCTGCTGTTTGGCACAGGCTGCCACAGATGGAAGACAGATATCTGTCCGCCAATGTTTAAAAAGGACCAGATTTTTTTGTTTAAAAATTTTTGCTGTTCAGCACTTACAGCCACACAATCAGCCAGACCAGCCCTTCCCTCCATAACAAATGCATTCACAAAATGAACAGGGGAGACCATTGCCTGCACAGGATTCACACACCCAGAGATGTCTGGGGTGCATTGGGACTGCCTTGATGGATAGTTTTGGAAAGAAAGGGGCCAACTTTTTCTAACCTGGCTTGAAAAGCTCTGAAACTCACATACCCTTCTACCACAAGGGAGCTGACAAGGAAAATAAAGTTGTCCAGTAGCCTTTTCAGCAACATCAGCCAGGAAGGTTTCCTAATTTTGAGTTGTTCCAACCCAAATATCTGAGCGAAGCTGTTGAATTGGTGCATGCTCTTGCTAAATCAGCTGTGTTCCCTTGCCTGCTGATGGCTGCCAACTTAGCCTGACCTCAAATACTCCATCTTCCTCCCCCCAAGTGTTACAGTCACTCTCTGCTATCACACCTGATCTTTCACAAAAGTTCCTGCACCTTCCAGGCTTGTCACAACAGCCCTTCGAGCATAAGCTGAAGCCAACTTGACACAACAGATTTCCTTTTTCTCTTAGAGACACGCATATGCCACAGAGACTGCAGTTCACCACCTATACACTTCAAGCAGTCCTGAGCACGCCCAAGTGGGACAGCACTTTTGCAAACTGGGCAGCACTTTTTTTTCCTTTTAAAGTAAAAAGTTGGTTAAAGCAAGTCTGTCTGAGGTTAAGTTCCTAATTTATGCTCTGTGAGCTGTCTTGTGCTGCGTCCAAAACTGGCACAGAAACATTGTCGACTTTTCCTGGAACCCCTATGCACAGCCTAGCAAACGAAGCTTTCTCTTCTGCTCCAGCATCCCTGGAGCCTGAATACTTCAAGGCTTAAAGTTTCTTGCTTATGCAGAAGGGTGGTGCCTGCATGACTGTATGCATGCAAGGAGAAGTTTTCAGGAGCAGCAGAAAGTAAGCTATGTCACCCAAAATCCTGCAGCGCTCACTCCTTTCTTCCTTCCTGCACGACGTCTTGGGGAAAACTCAGAGAGAAAATGAATGCTGAAAAACAACAGGCACTGGGCAGTGTCTGGAGGAAAGCAGGTAAACTTACTACCCCAGGGACAAGGGCACGGCTGGCAGGAGGGGAGAATCCAGACGGCTGGTTGGCTCCCAGCTGGGGATTAAGAAGTCACAGGTGAACCAAGGCCACGTGCCCTACTAATAGAAGCAGCTTCCTGCTCAAAATAAGAAGCAGGTTCACACATTTGTTCTCCAGTTGGGTTCAGACGTAAGCTGCAACACAGATGTTCACAGGGCACAAAGGGGACACCCAGCAGAGCTGGCTGCAAAAGAAAATTTACAGGAATGACAGCAAGTTGCCTTTTACAGCAGGCTCTCTAGAGAGGCAGTAAAAGGGAAGCTCATTCTGCTATGATTTTCTTTTTCCTGAAACTCCTCCTGTGTAACATCTCACTACAGCTAATCTCCAGAGACTTCAAATGAATTAAGAAGAGGAGAAAACATAGGAAAGCAAAATAAGAAAGTGAAGTAGGAAACAAAGGAGAACAAATGAGAGTGAAGAAATGTATCGCAGTAAGGGCACATCAATAAGTATGGGAAATATTAGGGAAACGTAAACATCTGAAACATTGATCTTTTGCACACACCTTGAAAGCATGGTTAGACATGGGATGCTCTGACAGGCTTGGACACAGGTCTGAACATCCAGGAGCTCTAGTAGCAGGATATTAGTTAATCCAGGCAGGTACCTAGCCCCATACATAAACTGGAGACAATGGTTCTTCTCCAGCTTTTGTTAAATATCTTGCTACCTACAGGTGAAGTACACTATGAAGATATGTTGCATTCAAATTCTTACAGAATAAGCAACTTAGTGCAAAAATCCATTTTTGTGAATTTCATGCATAAGCATTTAACCTCTCCCCATTTTTAAATCTCTTCAAGGTTTCTCACACAGATCAAGGTAAGTCCAGCTGTTACATCCAGTATTCAAGAAACCTTTCACTCCTTCAAACCAAACTGAATCTCAAAAAAATTGCCTAGGTCTATGAACTCTTTGGAAAGAATAAGAACTTCTAAATCTTCTCTCATTTAACTTTCTCCATTGCTAGGAGTTCAGCAGAGCTTCAAGAACTATAAAGTGTGACCTGACTTTTAAAAAAGAAATCACCTGAAAATTGCTTTGTTATATGCAAGAATGTATTTCTGAAATTGCCTGAATATTTTCTGTAAATGACTGAAGTGAGATGTGAGCTTCACTGAAACACCTAAGAAGAAAATTTCCAGGAACTTCAATGTACCCAACTTTCCAACCTTTATGGTAACTTCCTTCTCATATTTAGTTCATTATATTCATACCTTTACTACCTTCAACAGTTGCAAAAAAGCCCCAAAGGAAACACAGATGTAAAGCCAGATGAAGCACAGCCTCAAGTATAGATGGATCAAGAGTAGAGCCACTTTCTCTCACTGATTTTACCTTCAAAACTTCTTAATTGTTTATGGAGACTCACCTTTTTGTTCACACTGAAGTTAAGTTTGTGGGTTTGGCTAAACATTAATCTCTGAGCAACTGTGAACGTCATACCCTTCCAAATTTCTATCCTGCAATAACCATGTGTTATTGAAAATTCAGCCTGCAAAGATCCATCACACTGTCCCGTTCACAGCAACTGAGATTTATCAAGAGCTGTAAGAAGCTCAGCATTAAACTGTCAACAAAACTCACATGGTCCAAACCATCCAACACAAAGTATGAATGCATCCATTACACGTACCTATTTATTGCAGATATTTTCCGAGTTTCAAGAAGCATATAATCTTGAAGAACTGCTTCAAGTTCAGAATCCAAGATCTGATAAAAAAGATTATATATACTTAAAGTCATTAAAAGTATATGGCTTAAGCATATAAAATGAAAGAAAAATATACTGTGCAAAATTACTACTTAGAAATGAGTCTATGAGCCAGTCCTTCTGAAGCTGTGCATCACCTGAGAAATGCTGTGGGTGGTAACAATGATGGTATGGTAATTTATAGCACATTATATTTAAGGTATATAATATTGTATAGATTCTTAACCATCTTCTACACATGAGTTCAAATCAGTAGAAAACTCAAAAAAAACCCCAGATTTTTCAAATAGTAATTTTGCTACAATCATTTGCAATGAAAAAACAAAACCAGCATATTGAGTATGAAAAACTGCCAGTGGCATATCAGAAATTAGAAATTATTTAGGAAACCACAAGCATCCTTATGTACATTTAAGCAGTATTCTGCTTTTAGCTTGCAGCAAAACAGTGACGTGAATAGGGAAACATGAAAAATCAAGGGTATCCTTAAGTGCATTATTTCTTTAATGTCCAGAAATGCTGAACATGGCAGTTCTGTTATAGGTGTGAAATTCTGGATGTACATTCTTGCAAGGATTCATATAACACCTAATCACAATTAGTCCCAGAGTCTCTGTAAATTTTCCTGGTGATTTTCACAGTGACCCTGAGCATAATGAATTTGTTAAATCTGATGTGCTTAACAAAGCAAAAAGGAAGAAGATGCAGCAGTAGAAATAAACAGGCTCAGCAGACTAAGGAAAGACACAAAGAAGAAAAAAAAAGAAAATGAAAAATGGGAAGAAAGTTCATGTGTCCAAATGCACTTGGTCTGATCTCTGTTCTCCATAATCACCATCATTAGTTCATGCTCTATTGAGTATTTCAGTGGCACTATTGGCAACTTGGCATTCTGCAACAAGAAACACCATTTCACACAGGACTGCCACACAGCCACAGCTCTTAAAGATAATTAAGAGTCTATATTAGAAAAGTCTTGTCTCTTTTCTTTCCACAAAGTTTTTCCTGAGCTTTCCACAGCAGCTGTACTACTGGTACCCACCACATGATTCCCAGTGAAGGTGAAGAGAATCAGCTATAGAATTGTCTACGCCCACTATGCATCAGTGGTCACCTGCCTGGGTGACCACCTATGTGTCCCAGCTGACGAGCAGACATTTGCTTCTCCAAAGATCAGCCCACCCAAGGAGTCCTGGACTCGCTCTGTTCCCTTCTGTGAGCTGGTAATTTTCAAGCAGAGAGATGAAATGTAAATATCAGCATGGATAATTATTTCACTGCTCATTTTTTGCAAGATAATCAGACAGAAAGATAAGACTCACTCTGAGGAACAGAAGCGGTAGAAATTTTTATCCAGCAACAGCATGAACGATTCTGCCAATTCTTCTTACAAAAGCAACAGCTCGTTGATTTGTAGCTGCTGCCTACTTTCATGTGCAAGAACAACAGAAATCCCTCACTGGTCTTCTCTACATATTTTCAGGCAATCACTACAAACATGACAACTTCTAGGATTATTTATTCTATGCACTGTGTAGCCATTCCTGCTGTTGATGTCAGCTGCAGGCAGCCAGGCTCAGAAGCTCAGATTCAATCACACAGGCACGAGTAACATCACTACATCTCCACCCTTTGCACCTCCTACTCAATTCCCCAAAAGAGATATCCACAATAATGCATAATCACAAAGAGAATGCCATACCACCTCTAAAATGAGTGGGAGCTACTTACTAGATAATACCAATAAAAATCTGCAAGATCAGAAGGTGGCCAAAGTTTACCCTTTATTTACTACAGTAATGTCCTCCTTTTTTTCCTACAGTAATGTCCTTCCTTTTTTCTCCTTCTTCATCAGTTAGCCTTGTAATAACTTTTTCCACATAGAATCACAGAAAATCTCCAGTAGGAGGGCACCCATAGAAAGCACCCAAGAATCACTGAGTCCAGCTCTCTGCTCCTTGCAGGACTACCTAAAACTAGGCCAAATGACTATGAGCATTGTCCGGACACTCTTTGGATTCTGACAAGCTTGGTGCCGTGACTACTTCCCTAGGGAGCCTGCTCCAGTGACTGACCATCCACTCAGTGAGGCACCTTTTCATAATGCCCAATCTGAACTTCCCTGCAACTTCATTCCATGCCCTTGCATCCTGTCACTGGTCCCCAGGGAAAGGAGATCAGCACCTCCACCTCTCTTGAGGCAGCCCCCAAGCTATGTTTTCCCTCTTATTTATCCCCTTCATTTCTTACCCAATTTATGACTGTCCATTTTACCTTCACTTGCAAGGCCTCTGCAGTTGACAACAAGCACTCATCTTACCACACCTTGACAGGAATTACCACCCATCAGATGTAGGACATTAACCACCTAAATGTATGCTGTTCCCTGGCTGAAACATCCCCAGCCAAGTGACCTTGACAACATATAGAGATTCCAGGGACTGAACTGTCAGGTCCTGCAAAACTTGTGTCATAAAGGGAACCTTCAAACTGACCAGGTGTAAAACCCTACTGTTTCGATAATGCATGAAATTATATTTCTCAAAGATACATTTCAGGGGATTGTTGACCTGAGAGACATATTTACAGAGAAATGTTATGAATTATTGCATGGCTGAGATAGCTCTGTGACAGAATGTTTGCACCCAAAGATAAGAACAATTGTGTGTAAAGTACAAGCACACAATTTGCTGTGCATAATATTAGCAGGATTTATTTTAGAACTGACCACCCACCTGACTGTTCCAAAAGACCTCCTGGAGTTGCTATAAGATGCCAGAAAAGTTTTCACTTGTAGCAGACTTTCTGTCTTTAATAACACCAGCTGTCACTCTTACAAACACATTATGCCCTTCACAGTTATCCCATATTCTGCAAACACCAAAAAACCCCAAACTCTCCCACAGTTATTAACATCTGCTTCACTTACTGACTCTGACAAACTGAAGGACAAAGGCATGATTTAACAGATTGCTCTGCATAAAGCAGCTATGCAGTCCACAGAAGGATTCACCAAATGCCCCTGTCAGAGAGCTTTACAAAGCGCAGCTTAATGAACGTATGCAAATTGCTATAATATATAAAATGCCTGATACCACTTCAACAAGTAACATGCCTATGAAATCTATGGAGAATGGTAAGATAGATCAATCTAATTTGTCTTTGTAATAAAGTGATTTGGTTTCCTCCAGATAATTTCAATCTTTTTTTTCTTCTTTAATGCCCTGAAGCACACATTACATACAAAGAACTACTGCTTTAGGCACTGGAAGATGTGATTATTCAATAGAAAAAAACATGCAGCAAGAGACGAACTGGAAGCACACTGGTACTCTTCAATATTTTCCCTCAATGTTTTGACATGCTGGCACTTTTAAAAAATTGTTTTTTCCAAGCTTTGTTGCATTTAAACAGCCCCTTTTTTTTTCTGATGTTGTTTGATGTGAGGTTGAAGCCTGAGTGCAAGTCAGGATGATATTTACAGCATGAGGAAATGCTCAGATATGAAAGTGCACCAGAAAACAACATACATCCAGGATGATAGCGTCTGCTGTTTTCAACATTATTGATCTAGAAATTTGATTTTTTTTCCATCAAGATAAGGAAAGAATAGCTTATGAGCTAAAATTATTTTCAGTGGAAAAAAATCAACATTTTCTAGAGCTTTATCCCTCCTGAGAACTGAAAGTTCTTTTCACCAACTGACTTGAGAAAAAATACATAAAAATACACTTGTGTTTTGTCAAGGACGCTAAAACCCACAACCACCCTTTAAGAACTTTGTGGAAAAATAAACAGAACTTCTCTAATTTTTTCTACTTCGGAAAAAAACCACATGAAAAAGAACACAGCACAGTATGTGTGCATCAGAAACTAGAAGGTGCAGAGGTCCTGGATCTTGGCTTTGCCACCTACATTTAAGGCCAGGCAGGTGTGAAAGACAAAGAGGACTGTGAAGTACCATGATGATCTCTTTGTCTCTCACGCTGGGACCAGAAAAGGAAGGTAACACTTTCTCAGGTGGTTCTTGGTTATGTTATGTTAGGAGAATTCCCAGTGTAGTAGTCTAGCAGATAAACAGTTTCAACTCTTCCTTTATGTCACAGTATGATAGAATCACTTAGGCTGTAAAAGACCTCTGACATCATTGAGTCCAACCATTAACTCAGCACTGTCAAGGCCACCACTAAACCATGTGCCTAAGCACCACACCTACGTGACTTTTAAATACTCCCAGGGCTGGTGACCCAACCACTTCCCTGGGCAGCTTGTTCCAATGTCTGACCACCCTTTCACTGAAGAAATTTTTCCTCATGTCCAATCTAAACCTTCCCTAGCACAACTTGAGACCATTTCCTCTCGTTTTATTGCTTGTAACTTGGGAGAGGAGACCGACTCCCACCGGTGTGCAACTTCCTTTCAAGTAGAGGGGGATAAGGTCCTCCTAGGCCTCCTTTTCTTGAGGCTAAACAATTTCAGTTTCCTCAGCCGCTCCTCACAAGACTTGTGCACTAGGTCCTTCATGCATTAGATGCTTCTTGTTAAAACTGAATTAATTGCTGTTACTGTCAAAACTAGACACAACTTTTGCTCAGTGCCTTGGGCAAAATGACCAAGATGAGCAGTACTTGGTGCAGGATTCTCAAACCTCTCTATCACGGGACCACAGTTTCTGCACTGAGAATTAACTAAATTGTAAAATAAGAGTCCAAGTTGGAATACCATGTCAGAAATGTATTGTGATCTCCTCATTTTAAAGGCACTAACTTATAAAATCCTTTCCATTCTGTTACGCTAAATATTCAGTATGTGCCAGGCACCGTGTAAAAAGCTTTTATTTCTGTGCAAATGAATATACATTACAGTGACTGTTTATAACATTTCTCTAGATTTGGGTTTATATAACTGACAATTAAGGGGTGATATCTTTAACACTATGTATCACTTCTACATGCCACTATCACTTCTAGATGCCAGTTAGCAATATTTAACAAAACAGGCAGTTCTCATTTTTATGTCTTTTGTTTTTGTATTCAGATTTGGTCCTCCAGCTTTGCATTCAGTCAAACACTAAAATCAGGGAATAAATGAACATGACAAGCCTTCCTTTATTATACCTCATTTCTCAAAATAACTCTTTCAGCTTCCATCATTACCATCCCTATTTTAAATTTGTTCTTTTTAACATAAATCTACAAGTACAGAAAAATCTCTCCCCTTCTGACTGTGCATCAAGGCCAACAGATTCACAGCTGATACAGGTAATAAAGGCAAATTAAGGAAGTTCTATGTCATACCTCCTCTCTTATCTCATGAACCTATATAAAATTACACTAATTATCATAAGCAAAATTAAACATTCTAACTTTTTCCTGAAATAGAGAGAAAATTATTATTCTTGGGAGTCAATCTTATAACTCCCTTAAGATGAAACATCTAATAGATTTTAGGTACAAAAAGAGTCTCTCATACAGATTCCAGATTCAGCATAAGAAAACAGCTTCAATAAAGTATATTAACCTGTAGACTATCACTCACAAAATTACAGTCACACTGTGCAATGGAGTGTGCTACATGATAATGCATGAAAACAGTTTTTTAACCTGTTACTTTGTGGGGGTTTGTTGGGGTTTTTTTCTTCAGGAACAGCAGCATTTAAAATCAGGATGTACTGCTTTAACAAAACAGGTGGGAAGCAGAGCCAGTCCACCCCATCCCACATCCCTACCCACCGACAGATTCCTGCCATCCATTGCAGTGAGGATATTAAGCCATCACTGTTATGGACAAACTACCCATGCTGGACAGCAGCATAATCAGTAACAGCAAATGGTTCTGGGACAATCCTGAACTGACAGCAAAGTAGATGAGAAAGTGCAATCCTTGCTTCGATAAGCTCCTTGGCAAGCTAGTACAAACCCATGTTCCCTGTTAAAAAAGAAAAATGAGAAGGAAGGAAAAAAAAAGTCTGTTAGATTGCAGACCTTTTTCTACTCAAAGCGAATTTCCAGTGACTGAAAATGCCCTCTTTCCCTGACCTGTGGGAAAATGCAAGAAAGGACTCACTGCTCTGAAGTATGTCTCAAAAGTAGCATCCTAGGTGCAAAGACTCCCAACCTAAAATATTTCTGTGCAAGTATTGAGCAACATTACTCAATACTTCTGAAGGGAAGGGTCCCCACCCCCCTAACAAAGGCAGGGGAGACAGACAACACAGCCACTGCTTTTGGTTTGACAATGCAGAGCCTAAGCCACCTTCCTCCATCTCTACAGTGTCTGACATACAAAGAAATGTGCTGCTGTCACTGCAGCCTAGAGGTTGGAATGGAAATTTCGTAAGGAAATACATACCTTTTGGGGTTTTTTGCTTTAAAAGCAAGCCAGAAGCACTGCACTCTTCATAACAGTGAAAGACTGGCTAAACAGCTGAATGCAATAGATGCAACAAACCTCTATCCCTTTACCTTTTCTAATTAAAGTGACAACTCTTGGAAACCCCTGTTCAAATCGTCATAAGGAATGTAAAAAAGAGTTCCAGTAAGTCCAATACAGGTAATATTTTTTACAAGACTTATGAGGACAACATGGGTAAATTCAGTACGACCATGACACTAATTTATCATGGAAAGTCCTTAAACACTAGGTGCCATAACATCTGAAGATTATGATACTCCATTCCTGCATGAAAGGAGGAATTACTCAGAAATATCCACCAGTAACATCCTGTCTTAGAAACCACAGGTAAGTCAAAAAATCCACAGAAGAAACAAGAGGACCATCAAGTCCTTGAAATAGACACCTATTATAATGGGGGCCAGATGCAATTCACAGCTGTTTGCTTACATTACTTGAAAGAAAGAAAAGGACAATGTTCCCTACTGTCACAGAAACAAACACAGAGGATGGAGCTGTGAAGAGGAGAAAGATCAAACAACTTGAGAGGAGTCTAGGAAGTCTTCCTAAGCAGTCACTCCTGCCTGCTGCTAGAAAAGGAGGCCAGGCACCATGATGTCATTCTCTGAAAAGTCAGGTCCAATGAGGAATAGCTTATCAAGATAAGAATAACTTGCAGACAGGCTAGTGGCAGAATTAGTTCACCATGGTGATGATAAAACAGTATTAGGAAAGCAGGGCAATTTTAAGAAAAGGCAGCTAAAAATACCTGCCTAGCACACACTTCTCCAAGTCCTTCTCATCTCCAGTATGCTGATGCTTTAAAGTTAGCTGTCCCAACAGACAGCCCTGTAGTCTGTCTGCCAGTGTCACCATGACTTATAGCATGCTGTGGTAGCCTTGCAGTCTCTCAGGATTGTGTGTCTCTGTGAGTGATGAGGATAGCTGCATTTTGTTCCAGTTACTGTGAATTAAGAGCAGAACCCATTGACTAGCAAGCTTTCAGCACAGGCTTCAGCTGGGAAAAGGCTGGGTACAGTGCTTGGGCTGCAGTATTGAAGGAACACGCTTTTCAGAAGGATGAACTGGGTCTTGTCCAGGTTTCTGTTCCTGCTTTGCCCAGAAGGACTGACAACACGGTGTCTTTTCCATAGAGACACACACACTCCACACAAGCCCTTCCTAGCATCACCAACCAAAGACCAAGACCAGAGTTCCGCATGTTTTTCACAAAGAGACATCCCAGACTCCGTGGGTCTTTCAACAACAAGGAAATTCTTGTACTGACCTTGGACTGCAGACTTGTGACATCTGTTGATAACCAGCAGAAGGCACTAACCACTGCATTAAACATGAAATAGGTGATAGTGTAGACACACAAGCAGTGGCCAGTGTCCTATTTAGCCCTTTTGGTAACACTATGACTTCATATTGTATGCCTGGCTGGCTTTTTTCAATCTTTGTAAATGCTTCTACGTATTCTCATAAAAACTTCCCTAAATTTACCAAATTCTCTCTTCAAGTTATTTTGTTTTTCTTCTCAACTAGTGCACTTGAAGCTTATTCCAGAACTTCACCCTCTTGGGATGTTTGAAAAATTTCTGTTAATGTTCAGTCTGAATTCAGTCAGGACTAATTAATAAACATATTATCTTGAGCAGTTATTATCCCTCAATTTCAGAAGCTCTCCTTCTCTGGTGTTTGCCCTCCAAAGGAATTTAGTACAAAGGTTTTATTTCCTGGACATTATATACAAGTTATTATGAACGGAGGCTTAGCATATTTTGTCAGAAAGTCTGACAGAAGGTAAGCAACCATTGGGAAAACGTCTTTAACTTTTTTTCTTTTTTACTAATAAACAAAAGGCAAATGCTAATTTCGTTTCCTAGTTACTCCAGTATAAACCAGGAATGGCTGGACCTGTATGGAGAGCAATCCATAACCTATGGCTAGAAGTAAGAATTGCATCTGAGCAGGCAGGGCTGCAGTGAGGATTGTGAGCACTAAGCTGTCAGCAGAAGAGAAATACCTGATAGAGGAGAGAAGAGCGATTGGCATCTGTCATGCAACAGCCATTTTTCAGAGGCCTTCAAAAATGAAAGGCATTGATCATAGATTTCCTTCAGTCCAAAGAAACTTGAAAACCAATATATCTAGCATCTAGACTCATACTCTGGGTAAATGCTTTACCTGCTTCAGTTCAGATTGGACACAGAGAAGAAGTTCAGTGGGAGGGCGATTGGTCTCTGGAAGAGGCTCCCCAGGGAAGTGGTTACAACAACTGAGCCTGTCACAGCTCAAGGCACATCTGGATGATGCTCTGAGTCGTATGGTTTAGTTTTAGATTGTCCTGCAAGGAGCAGGGAGTTGGGCTCAATGATCCCTAGGGGTGCCTTTCAACTGGAGATGTTCTGTGATTCAATGCCTATGCAAAAGGCAGTTTCATCCACCCCATTATTCAATGCAACCATCATACTTGTGTGTTGAATTCAATGCCATTCAACTGTGTTAGGAATGGTCTCAGGACACACAATGCATCAAAGCACTCTGCTGCTGTTTTGAAGCTGAGGTGGCATTTCCATGGCCAACACTGACTCTTCTCACTTCTTGAACCACAGTGTCCAAACATCCACACACCCTGTACTTAAATAGCCAAGAAAGTCAGGTCCAGGACAGAGACCTGAGACAGAGAGAAATACATACCTTTAATGCTCAATTCCTCTCATCCTAAATGTGGATACTTAAAACAGCTTAGATTAATTGCATGCAGCTATAGGGTCCAATGATCATAAAAGGAATCTAGGGAGAGTAGCTTTGATGTAGGCACTTACGTTGTAGATAAGAAAGTTGAGACAAATCTTATGACTGAAGTTTGCCTCAAGAGAGC
This sequence comes from Leptocoma aspasia, assembly GCA_013399835.1. NCBI lineage: Eukaryota > Metazoa > Chordata > Aves > Passeriformes > Nectariniidae > Leptocoma > Leptocoma aspasia. The sequence continues at coordinate 2,145,607 of VXAX01006461.1, forward strand.
TGGCATTCAGACAGATCTGAAGGCACAAACACTGGTTCAAAGGATGGGTTTTCAATGACATCATGATCTAATCTGTAAGTCTTTATTCTGTCCTGCCTTTTCTATTTGAATACTAAATAGAAGAATTTGAGATTTGGCTCAATGATAGCAATAAAAGTCATCAGGAAGGATGATTTATAGGAAAATATTAAAATAACTAAATATGTATAGCTTGACTAAAGCCACTATTGAAAAGGAAATATGATAATTATCTACAAGCTCTGTAAGGATACACACACTAAGGATTTTTTTAATAGGGTTTTTCAAGAAAATATAGCTAAGAATAATGCGATTATACGAAGCAAAGTAAAATTTAGGCTGACAGGGAAAAATTCTTATAATGAAGTGTATTCTATTGTAGAATAATCTTTCAAAGGAAATTGGCTGAAGTCCAATCACATCAGAAAGCCTGTCCATGACTGGACAAAGATCTGGAGAGGACAATCCTGCTGCAAGATGGAGTAGATGACTCAACAGCACTTCATTTTTAAATTCCTATCACTCTGCTGTCCTAAATAATCCAATAAGTCAAAGGCAAGAGGGAAATAGGCTTAGCAACAATTGCACAGCTGTTTCTTCTTCGAGGTCTGCAGGCTGCAATCAGTGCAAGACACACACTGATTGCACAGAGGGAGGAAACATCTGTATGTGGTCAGAGCACTGTGTGAATTCAGGGCTACAAAGTTGCATGCCCGATGTTCCCATTTCCCCCTCTTAATACAATAACATTGCCAGAAGAATTGACCCTGTGTTGTAAATGTATCAATCATGATTTTTGCTGCACCAGCTACTCATAATTGGTTTAAGCTTTCTTGATCTCAGATGCCAACTGGTGTTAAACAAAACACAAAAAATACATAGCCTGTGGGCACGCATTTCCACTGAAACAATCTTGCCACATGTTAATCTACAAGGAGTGGGGCTACAATGTTTTCTTAAAGTTGTGATACTCATTTTTAAAGCCAGGCAATATTTTACTCATTAATTTTGAAGAGGCTTTGACATTTTATAAATAAAATATCTTGCTGAGAGTCTGTGCTAATACACAGTCTGTTTTCTGTTACAGTCAGGCCACAAGTAACAGAAGCCTTCTTAAGGAATGACTATTCAATTTAACAGTGGATTTGATTTCTCTCTCTAGAAAATATTAGTGTATATACATAAAAATATATTTTCTGAAGAAAGTGCTTTCAAGTGTAACATTAGCTTTCCACGACCAATTTCAACTCCAGCTTTCCCACTGCAGTCACACTCTGTGATGCTGACCAAACCCCTGTACCCACTTCATGGGGGAGGTCTGAGACTTGAGAGAATCTAGTTAGGATGCACAGCAGGATGTATAGCAGGAAACAACTTTCCTAAAAAAAAAAAAAAAATTATATGAACATCATCTGAAGAATAAATCTGCATACCATAGGGTCTTTTGTTATGTTTTATTTTTTGTCATGAGGGGTTTCTTGCCTCAAGTGCTCAATTAAGCATACAACAGCAGAGACAGGATTTCTGTTTTTCAAAAGAAGCAATATTAATGGAAATCTATGTCTGCATAATAAAGCAGTGATCAACAGCTCACAGTTTACACCACTCATTCTGAATTATTCACGTTATTTCTCCCTAATTTCTTTCCCTTTTCCAATGCACTTCCCAAATGAGAACCCAAATTAATATTTTCCTATTTTCTTTCCCTTGCCAAAGGAGTCGGGAAAAAGCAAATATTGGAATTTAATCACACACAATCCTTCTATATGCTTCTACATGTGAGATTTTTTCCTTCTCTCATTTTAAAATAATACTCAAAGTATAAACCACCCTTTAACCGATGCAGCTGCTACTTCCTACTCCTGGAGGCAGAGCTATGGCAGGAAGGTGGCAGCTGTGACCCTGCAGTCTACCTGCACCTTGCCTCAGTGGAAGGAACCCACTGCTTTTAATGGGTCTGAACTCACACCGAGAGAAAAACCAGCTGCTGCATTACAGTTCAGAGGGGTTGGACACACAGGATGGGGTTTTAAGAGCAGCCTGGGATGTGGAGATGATGGAAGATAATCAAGGGGAAGGCACTGGGGCCCAAGAACTGGTCTGGGGACTCCACGGATGTGGGTACATGACAGGGCAGTGGGCAGAGATAGGAAAAGGAGCAAACAGGGAATGGGCCTATATGAAGCAGCATTTTATCATCTCCAAATGACCACAAGGCAGAAGACACTGCCTACCAGAATATCCTGAGAATGTGATGAACTCATTTTATCCTGCAGCTTTCCGGGCAACCTAGGCAGAGCTCTGTATGTAAATCCAGCAACAAAGTCTCTGCTGCTGCCCTAGGGCTTGTTTTCTTCGTGATGTCTAAGCATCATGCAGAAAACAAAAAACAAAAGCAAAGCAAAACCAAAAAACAAATAGCAAGACCTGAATACGATGAGACAGAGGAATGGAAAAGCTGATTAAAGCATTTTCCAAATGCCACACAGAGGAACAGATGAAGGAAGAAGTGGAATGATTCTAGCTTACTGTTTTGCTCTTACTGTAACGCTCAGCATTAGGTACCAGAAGTTTTTGAGGTCATTGATTCAGTGTGCTCACTTTTAGGAAACCAAAACTGATATGAAGTCCTGCCACAAACTCAGATTATTATGTAAAAGGTAATGGAAAAGTGATAAACTGAATGGGAAAAGAAGAAAAACAATCAAACAACAATCCCCTGAAAAAAATCCCCCACAAACAAAAAGAAAAGCCATAAAAAACCACTCTACCAACTAAACAAATACCTGCCATACCAACCATTTTTATTCAGCTGAAAAGAGTAACTTGAAGGCTAGAAAAAGCATTTAGAGGCTTGGGATTTTGTATGCTAACACTCCTACTTCAGGAGGATATCTAGAGGACCAGGTGGTGAAATAGGAAGGAAGAACTTGGACAGAAATAAAAAGCATGCAACAGTTGTCCTTGGTTTAGGGTAAGCAAAAGGAAATAATCTCAGCTGGAGAAAGCAGGAGAGGCTTCAAATCAAAGGTGCACTTTTCAACTTCAAATTACTTCCCACCCCCTCACACCCACAGTGAGAGAAGTTGTGAAAAATTAAACTGCATGAGGATTGAGGGGGAAAAGCTTTCCTTTTTCTTAAAATCTTCCAATTTGGGAGTCTGAGTCCTGAGTTTTAGGATTAAATCGCAATCATTAGCACCTCCCTTGTTTTGTTTTGAGATGCACGCTTTAACCTACCCTACTGAGGACTCTTTCAAGGTTTCATTCAAGGTTTCATTTGGATGGTTTTGAGTTTGGGGGATAAAAGAGACAACAGGGAGCACAAGGAGATAATCATCTTCACAAAGTACTCGCAAACACCTCTGCAGCGTGCCCCAGGAATTGTTAGGAACTACTTTGGCTGTGTGTGTGTAGTGGGTGACACATTCATATCCTTGTAAAGCCAAAATACTCCTGGGCTCCCTCTCTACTTGGTAATATTGAGCAAACGTAACAATTATAGGACATTTTCAAATTAGAAACATTTACAAAAGACTACCAAAATTGGCCTGGCATTCTGAATTAGAAGAAAAGAAGACTATTTGATTACAAATGAGATTCTTAGATAACTACATACAGAAATCCAGTAAGTTTATATGCATTGATTGTTACCACAATGTTGAAGTGTCTGTGAGTGCAATTGCATTACCCAATTAAGGCCCAAATTATAAAATTTATTCATGCAGTTCAGGCATATCATATTTTAAAATTGTTCCAATCAGTTAGATAACACTCCCTCTCTGCACAGGAAGCCATTCAACAGTTTTAAGACAAAAATCTTTCCAGTTTTTCTTTAGATCACAGAGTGGGTTGGATTTTTTCAGCTTAAGCCTTCCTAAGACAAAGAGAACTAAATATTGAAAGCACTGTACAAATTTTGTAATTCAGAAAATAGGAGTTTAGAAGCATGTGTCTCACAACTTCATCAATAGTGAAGGCCTTGGTTCTTTAACAACCACTGGTTCTTTAACTACCACAAGTTCTTTAACCACTATCCCCCATGCAATCTTAAAATATCATCTTAGGGTTCTGCATTAGATCCCTCTGTGGGTTCAGGTAAAGGGAGAACAGTTGTCCACAAACTGTGAATTTTAAGATACATGTAATTAGTCAAGATTAATAATAAATACAAAGGAGTAAAGGGTCCCATTTTTCATTTAGGGAAGAAAGGCACACTATGGCACACCAGCTTTTGAAAGATTTACAATCCAAGCGAAGGATCACAAGGTCTGCTGGCTACACAGTGTTTTCGCATGACTGAAAGAGATTTTCTTGCCACTAACAACACCAGTTTAAATTTTAATGGAGCTGTTCTGAAGAAAAATAATTAACATATGGTTGACTTCCCATATATTAGAGAAAACAATAATAGCAACTAAATCAGTATCTTCTGTATAATTTCAGCTGTCTTGGTCATGATGAGTTGTGCATCTGACTCATCTCACAGACACGCATGACATAACGAGAACAAACACAAATTGTTTGCAATGTCAAAGATTAGATTTTACCTAAGACAGAAGAAATAGGACCATATTATGAGGGACTACCTAGGAAGCAGCAGCCAGCCAACCATTACTTCTTTGAGTCACAGAAAATCCCTGACAGGTGGTTAATTGATAATAGTGTATCACAAGGCAATCTCTACGCTTTCAGCTTGATTGCTAGGCTTCAAGTGAGGACGTGTAATCTTGGCTTCTCACAGAGCCTCAGTTTAAGGTGTCACTCTGAACACTTGGTTTACAAGCCCTTCATTCCTGCAGAGTTAATTTCTTATAGGAAATTTTTATCTGCTACAAAGGGGGCTCAAAGCAATCTCAAGCTGTGGCAGTGCCATAGAGGACTTCTTGGGATGTGATGTCCTACCAATTATGGCCACCAGCCCAACACTGGTAGTTGTCAAAGAGAAATCAGGATGCCGATTTCCATCCACCAAACAAGCTCTTGTCAGGACCTGCTGGCTGATGTTTAGGGATCTTAGCTGAAATAAACAAAACAGGGAAATGATTAGTGGCATTGAGTCTGGCAGGCAGGTTCTTATCCTGGCAGACACTCAGCAGACTGTGGGTTTGACTTAGTCACAAAAGGAGGATGTGAAGAAGCCCAATCAGATAACAAAAATAGTCTGCAAAACACATGCTTCTACTTGGGATCGTATTTATTAACACAGCAATTCAAGCAGTCTTATTCTTAGAACAAGTACTAAAATAAACAGAACAATCCCAACTGTCAGAGTACCACCTATTAATCACAAGAGTTCCTGTGTTTTAAGAAAAACAGAGGCATCTAAACAACCCCTTGTCTAGGCCTCCCCAATTTCAGTGGGACAAAGCAAGGAGTATATGGCAACTGGAGTCCTGACTGAAATGGCTGGTGAAGGACCTAGAAGAGGATGGACAAAATCCAAGCTGTGGCTGTGTTGCATTTCCACTCCATGTGGGGAGAGATCGGTGGTGCCAAAATGCAATGCCAAAACATATCTGGGCTAAATCACTCTCTGAAGCTGTCTTCTTAGCTGGGAAGATCAGGCCCCCTAACTAACATCTGTAGGATCACAGCTGGATTCATCCCACAACCATCTTGGCACAGCAGACTCTCTATAAAAATTTAGCATGCCAAAGGATTAATACACCCATCATTTAACTCAGATGTCCATAAAATGATTGCTGGGGTTCAGAAATTATGAGTGGCATGGTAGAAAAACTTCTGCTTCCATCAATCAGCTTTTCATTAACATCATTCATCCCATCCTCTATATTCTGAACAAAATCTGCTTTCTCTCTTTACCATGCAAATTCCTCTTACATAATAAATACTGCAACACAATAAATCCTTCAGTGTCCCTTTTCCTTCTAGGGAAGCTGTCCCTGCACTGCTTTATGCTGAAAACGTTTTTCAGGCCTCAGCACAGGCATTAACTGTGATATTTCCTTCCTGTGCAAGCACATCCAAAGACTATCTTTTCCATTTTCTCCCTGGTAAGGAAAGGTATTGCCATCAAAGGTCTTTGGCTTTAGCCATCAGCCTGAGAATGATTGCATGGATGAAAGCTCCTCCTAGGACTGTCCTAGTTATGAGAAGCCTGACTTAGAGACCTTCCACCAAAATGAATGGTAGACTCTTTTGAGGGGCTTTTTTTGTTTCTTTGCTCACCTCTTTCATTCCCTGAAAGATTTTCAGACATCATCTAAAGAGAAAAAAAATCAAAAACCAAAAGCTTACCCTGTATGGGGCTTTCAGCCATAGAAACAGCTTATAAAAAGAAAATGACCTTGAACTCTTTTCTTCTAGGAATGTTGCCACAGCCAGAAAATATGATCCTCTCCTCATGGAAAATGGGTTAATTTCAGAAATAAAATCCAAGCTTGGACCCATCTCTAATTTTCATTCATTGATTCCCTAGTTATCTATACACTGAAGGAAACACTAAAGATCTCTGTGTGCATATGAAGGCAACCATCTCTAAGCAAAAGGACATTATCCGAATGTAAGAAATAAAAGGCAACAGAAGGATCTGCTCCTGTACTAATTGCTGTCTGCTGTTACAGTGTCATTTTGAGTTGTCAAAACTTGAGACCTAAAATAAACCCCACCAAGTTTTCTTCAACGCTTCTCTGTGTTGCACTACTTCTCTTCTCAATTGCCTTCATAAAAATGAATTCCTCAACAGCCTTGTTACTGACTTTCAGGGAAAATGCCAGAGAGACAGATTTAATATGCAGCTCCAAGACACTTCCTTACCCTGCATTATTACCTCCTCTACTGCAAGAACACTGCTTCTCCTGGGAAGAATTTGATTTCCTTACTTATCAACACCTTCCTCTGCATGACAGCGTGTTTCCTCTCACTCTCCTTCAGTCACACAGTAAAAAAACCCTAGAAAAGGTGAAGTGTTGCATGTGTTAATGAAAGGCTGATTAGGAATTGACTGCTAATTGAATAGATGCTGCATCCCATATTGCTGTGGGATTTGCTACCACCTATCAAGCCAGAACACGTGTGCACAGGTAACAAATATACCATGGAGAGGCACTTGTGCACCTCGCTATTAGCCTGAAACAGATTTGCCACCATGCGAGCAGCGACCCGTTAATAGCTTACATAATGGAAACCAGCACCAAAATGAGTCAGTGTGCTTGGCAAACTCAGATCGTTAACCACCAGAAAGCACTTCAAGTAGATCAAGGGAGAAACACATACCCCAGAGAACATTAAATAGAGAAGGCTTATTAGTGATGAGTAAACAGGTGCAATATCTCTCTAGATTTGGCAGGACGGACCCTCTCATTCCCCACAGAGAATTCCTGTCTGAAAGACTGGGTCCCACTTCTCACAACAGAAAACAAGCTGGACTCTTGACCCAGGTACCCACTCACCAAAAGGGAGCCCTGTAAGAAATAAGCAGGAAGATGAAGTATGTGGCTCCTACAGCTGCAGACTCGCCACTGTGCCGACGCAGCAGGAGCACTCAGAGATTAAGGGCAATCCATGCACGGATCCGTACTGTACACAGTTGATAAGGAAAGACTGGGGCCCTCTGGGAGGCACTCCAATAGTCTGCAAGCCAACTGGGCTTCACTAGGTGATGGCTGTGGTGCTTTTCAGTAGGAAGTCAGATCAAAACTAAAACAGATAAATGAGTTTTTTACCCCCCCACCACCAAAAACAAAACCAAAAAAAAACCCAAACACCAAGCCAAACCCCAAAACCTGAAGCTAAAGACAGATCATTCCAGTTAACAATGTCACAAAAAAAATTTGAGAAACAAAATTGAGATAATTTTATGCCAGGGCTGCAACTGTTCCACTTGAGCAGTGGTGACAACTCATGGCCAATATATGCACATGGAGCAGTAATTGCATTGCAATGGTGGTTGTGTAACAGGTTGAAATATCTGCAGAGGCACTTACACCACAGTTTTGGAAAACCTGGTCTAAATGTTTTGACCATTTGAACCAGGTATTTCAAACTTTTTTTTTTAATTTCTTTTAAATTGTTTTCAAAAGGTGAAGAAATGCAAGACAAAAATGCACGTTTACAATGACCCAAACTAGTATTTATCATGTTCTACATGAAAATGCAAATCAAAGCATATTTCATGTTAACCCAAAATGGTTTCGTTTTTTTAAAGCATGGCTTAACAAGTTTTTTTAAAACTTAATTGCCTGCATTGCAGTATAAAAAGCACATGAAGACCACACTTGGTTCTATGTCAAACAGCTTAAATGATAGAGTTTCCAGAGGCACAGTTTCCAGGATATACCAAAGCTGCTTGAAGAACTTACATTACATATTTTCAGCAATCCTCCACTTCTGTTCAGGGTTCTTAGTCCTGGGTTTTATCCCAGAGGTATGACATATATGTAGCACTTCTCCATATTTCATTTTTATGAAATTGAAGTGACTCCTTTGATATAAAATATGTAATTTCTTCTCATAAAAGGCCAATACAAGGGCCATTTGACAGGCCAGGATGTTGCACTACTGTTTGAGATGCCTATCTCGGCAAGCAAGTCTGGCACTACACACAATGCTCACTTGGCTTCATTTTCTTATCTATTTTATGTGCATGAACAGCTGGAGACGGACGTATAGAGGCTTTAACCTTCTGCAGCACATCTAAAAAAGTACACAACCAAAATCTATGCAGCTGTGAATGCCAGAAAGCCATCTGTATACAAGTTAATTGCCTTTGGTTTGAATAGTTTCCATTTTTATCCTGCCATCTACATTTGCACCTATTCAGTGGTTCAATTTGGACGCAGCAGGGACATGAACCATGCCCCAAACCAGTTCTTCCATCTCCCAGGCCTGCTTCGCTGCACACCTTCCCTCAAAATCTGTCCCTCCTTGAGCATTTTCTTCCCTTTATCTGTCTCAGAAATCAAGCAAACAAGCCTAAGGAATGCTATTTACACCAACACTTCTGTGGAGCGCATTACTAGACTGAGTGGATGACAGAAGCAAAGCAGCGGCTTATTTTCTGGTTTCCCAACCCCACTGACTTTCCAGTGACAAAATCGAGCTGTTCAGATGCAACAAATTCAGCTCTGAGCAGAAGGAACAGCAATGTCAGCCTACGAAGCACCTGACTGCTTTGAAAAACAACCAGCTGTTCCTTTTGTTCATTAAAGCTGTATTTACGCATACGTATGCAAGCATAGTAGATTAACAATGCAAATCTTATACCAAAAAAAAATCTCTGACATCTACTTAAAATCTTGCTACTAATTACAAATGTGATTCAGACCAGTGATGTACTTCTAATTAGCAAAAATAAGCAGTCCTGTTTTCCTTGGAGGGAATTAGTATGGCCTAACTAGGGAAAATTAAACTAAAGCTAACACTAAACACTTTTGCTTTGTACCCTCTAAACAATTTTTGTTAGATCTGACAGATCTTTATTAATGACCCTATAAAAGCATCAATATTATCTAATATTTTCTTTGTATTCTTCAATATTATCACTATTTTCTTCAAATATCTTTATCTGTACATCTCATCTCAGAATGCCGTTTCTGTCAGAGATGGCGTGCGAAGACGGAAGTTGTTTTACAGGCAGGCTTAAGCTTGCAATATTTACTGGAAACAAAACAAGTACATGGGAATGCTACAAAAGAAACATGCACAAGAACTTTTCGATATTTACAGAAAGTGCTCTCAAAAAAAAATGTCACCCAAATCTGTCCCTTTATAAATATATAAATCTTTTAAACATTCCTTGCTGGCTGTAGGAACAATAACAGCCTTGCCTTAAGTCACTATGGCCTTCCAGGTGGTACAACTAAACTAAAACACTATTTATTGTGACCTTTCCTGTTTACTTTACAGTTACTGGTCAAAAGTACAGTGTCACCCTGCAGACACGCATAATCAACTTTATTTTCCAATCTAATTGAGAAATGGAGCTGTTAATGTCAAGACACATTAAGGAAAAGCTGCTCCACTGAACCTGCTCTGCTAGCTACCTGGTGTTAGATTGTTGTGATAAAAAACTGCTCCACACGCACCCACAGGAGTACAGGGAATCATCAGTTTGCAAGGAGGACCCAAATCTTTTCCTGCCCCATTTCCCCCATCCCATCACTGGAGTCCTCCGATCTGCAGCACACAGTGAGCCTCACTGTGTGGCACCGTGGCAGCTCAGGGAGCCCCAATAACCCCTGGGAGACACGAGCCCTGACCCAGCCCCACAAAGGCAGCTTTCACCTTGGGGACCAGAGGAGTCACCCCATTGCCGGAATTCCATGGGAGAGGCTATTTGGGTCACCCCATAGCCTGTCCCCATGAGCAAGGCCACCAGAGGAGGTGGCTATCACAGGGATCGGGGAGTCCCAGCCAGCTGCTGGAGGGGCTGAAGGGCCTGGGTGTAGATAGGGACACCTGTATGAAGAGAGAAGATCCAGAACCAGCTCCTGGGTAATTAGCACACAGAGGATTGTGCATTTGTGTCCATGTCTGTGTGTCGGGGAGTTTGTTCTGGAAGCTGGACCAAAACAGAGGCTTTGGCAGCTCAAATGTCCAGGTGCCAGCACCAGTAGAGACAGGATATTTAGGGAACAGTGACTATCCATACTGTACACACATACACATTATATACTCCCTACTAAGTGGTGTAAGTCCTGGGCAGCCAGCAAGGAGAGCAGGACGTCGGCATTGCCGCTGTTCAAGCTTGCATGAGTACAAAGTGTGTCTGTGGATCTGCCCGTGTATATAATGTATATAATGTACATTGTGTGTGTGTGCCCAGTGGCACGCTCCTGTAGGAATACAGCCTGGCCCTGCTTGGACCCAGGGACATGCAGCTCTGGCAGCCTCATCTTAACTGGACTGCTGGATTCAGGCTCCCCACAACACTTGGAAGTTCCCAATAAAGGCGCCATCCATCACGCAGAAACTAACGTTTATTTGGAAATAAAGAGATGTAACAAAATTGGCAATTTTCCACCAATCAGTGCGGTCATGATCCTCTCACAGTAGCTGTGACATAAGACAGAAAGTCCAGACTGACGGCCATGTAGTCTCCAAAGGCTCTTTTGTTTAGAACCAGTGACTTGACTTTTTTTTTTTGTCAAAAAAGTACATTAATTGCCTAGCATCTGCTCTTGCTGTCTTCTGTCACTCCCTTGTCTACACACAGCAGCACATTCTTCTAATCAGCACCAAAACAAAAAGTAAAGGGATAGTTTCAGGTCAGACCACTGCACCACAGCACTGACTTGAACTTTACTTATTGGCTCACTTAAAACTAAGTTTCAGCATACACTAATAGATAAGGAAATATGCTCTCCTATGTAAGAATAATGGACAACTTTAACACAACTTATGACCTATTCTATTTCTCCTGTCTGCAGTAACAGAGAACTTCAAGAGTAATGGGTCATCAGAGCCTAATATTTAGGGATGATTCAAAGACAGATAATCTGATCTGCCTCACAACAGCCTTATGCTTCACATACTTTAACAGAGCTACTTCTAACTTGTACCAAAACAAGATCAGCATCAGGTCCCTGGATTTCAGCAATAAAACATTCCACAGCACCAAGACAATGTTATAAAGTATCATATACCACATACATTTGAGGTAAACAAAGCCCTTTGGCTAAATAAACAGTAAATGACCAGACAGGATTACAGCTGTTTGCTTCATGATTTCCACTGTATGGAAAAAACATAACTTTTTTGGAATACAGACAGTACCCAACACGTTTTTCCCCCTCAGGACAGGAGGGGAGAAATTTCCACACCATGGAAAACAACAGCACTGGCTATATAAGGAGAGTCTACAAAGACATCATGAATTAGCAGAAAACTACTTTGGAAAGATAAGATATTAAACATTTTCTGTGGGGAATAAGAACACTGGAGATTATTTACTTTGCTTTAATTACTTTGGCACACTGCTAGATTAGTTTTTGTACGTTACTAGATTTCCATACCATCATTTAACAAATGCAAAGAAGCGAGTTCATGTTCTGAATATTTAAAGTTCACCCTATTCATATTATCTTGGCCTGTGCTGGAGTTTCTGTCACTCATTCCACAAATAAATAAGAGGCCTACAGCTTCACTTCACAAAAATTATTATTATTACAGTAATGCAAGCAGCACCCTTAATTTCTGGGTATGTCTTTCTCGCTTGCCTTGCATCTATTTTGATGCGTTTTGACAAGAATTCACTGTTAATATATACAATATCAAAGCAAGGATAAACATCAAGTTTCACTGATGCTTTCGACCTAGATTATATTAGGTCCTCTTCCACTCCTCTGAATGCTTCACTTTGATGGAAAACTGATAATAAGCCAATTTCCAGAGGGTTATAACTTATAAAAACACAGTGTAACTAACATTTGTAAGAAGTTTCCTTGAAGGCTTTATGAAGTGTTTAATAGGCTTTATAGTTACGGACCCTATTACTGAGCAACACTAATAAAATAACAGTTTTAGACTCTCCAATAACTAGAGCACAAATAAACCTATGATATAGTAAAAAAAATATCACTGGTCCCACTGTTTTGATACTAATACGAGATTTATGAGAGCCTGTGCTGAAATAAAGATCTTGTCTTTTCCTTGCCTCTTTCCTATTGCAAACTGTTTAAAGAATGCCATTTACAAGAAATCCAAAATTTTCCTGCCTTACTAAGAGCTGTCTGTACCTAAAACAACTGCAAACAATACCACTTCAGTACATCTAAACAAATAACAGTCTATTCAAGACACAAACAGAGGTTAGCAACAGGATTTTCACCTGAAATTTTCCCACACTAATTTGCCACATTTTATTTCACATTAGGAGGTTTGGCCATGAATACTGTTAAAAAGCTTTGTACTTCCCTGCAGCACTGACAGAGCGGGGATTTTTCTTTTCTCTACATGTGCAGTATCTAAGACACTCTTCTCCACAAACATGAAAATTCCAGAAATAATGAATACCATTATAATAATATAATGAAAACTGACCAAACAGTAAATACCCATGCAGGCATAAAAAATTCAAATGTTTGATGCCTGAAGGATTACTCCATGCAACATGACAACAGAGTTAATTTAAAGCCAACTGGGAGAAATTAAAAGGCTCAGGTTAATTATTGCTTTACAGCTGAGCTGGAGGCATGAAAAACAGAGCAACTGAGAGGAGCGTGGAGATAAGCAACCAGGGTTTCAGCCTGTTCCTCCCTACTCCTCCTCTGCTCTCAGGCTGGGCACCAGGACAGGGCTCTTCAGCAAGCAAAGAGGCCACTTCAGAAGTCCCTCTCTTCCAACAGCTCCTCTCTTTGCTCTGCTCTTCACTGCATGCCCCGTGCTTAGTTCCCAGCGTGCCCGTCCTTCACGGCACGAGGCAGATGGGGTCTCACCAAGTCAGCCGCTGAGATCTTCCCTGCCACTGCTACTGAAGCACGAGCCAATGCAAAACTGGCAAAACTAGGAAACATTACAGAAGTGGCAATTTGTAAAGGAGATGTTGGGAAAGATGGTTCACTATCGAGAGAAAGGAGAACAGCAAAGGTTCTGAGAGACAGACATTTATTAGGGTTCTTTGTCAAAAATACGAGCTTTGCAGCACTCTGTGATAGAAACACGAAACCAAACGACAAATTTACCGGCTTACAGCAAGCAAAGTAGGAAATGATGAGTCCAGAAAGATATATTAAAACCACATAGTTTTTAATATATCCCTATATATTTGAGTATCAGTACTCTGAAAACACTAGTTACAGTTAACAGCTCATTACATATTACTAAGAAGATACCATTTGCTGTTAAAGTGAAAATATTTGTTTGAATCATGTAGGAAGCAGATATCTTGCCAGACACATATTTAAATTTTTATGTAAGAGGAACCAAAACCTTCACATTGAAAGGACGTACATTTGAATACTATGACAAGTTATACTCTCCAGCAAAATTTAAAAACCTCAGGAGAGGATTAGGGATTAGACAGACTTTTTTTTTTTAGTTTAAATGAGAGCTAGAAGACAAAGAGTATCTAGTACACATAAAATTCCTTCCAAGTGGGGAAAAAAAAAAATCTGTAAATGACTAGGGCTTCTTGAAGAAAACTGCAGATCAGATACCAAGATATTTCCTTGCTAAGAGAGTGAATAATTCAGTTACCAGTCATTGATCTCTGAAATGGCTATGATCCATCTGCTAAGATCAGGGAATTGCAAGTTTGTGTGTTAACTCCTGGCTTTTTCATATTTGAGCAATAAAGTCTGTGCCAAAAAGCAAGGACTTGCAGGAGGTTCAAGGACAGTATCAATTACTGTCTTCACTGACAGGGCATTACTTTGCAAGGCTTTACAGGAGGCAGCCTAAAGGTTCTGAGTACCTGCAACTTCATTACCTAGAAAACAATATCATCTATGTTTAAGGTGAAATTGAAACCCTCAATTATCTTTAATTTAAATTTGCAAACCTGAATGCCAAAGGAGCTTAGTTTGATCAGCAGACTCTTCTGATTCCTTGGATAAGCACCTTAGCCAGCAGCTTCCTCACCTTTCTAGCAGAGCTGCACGATGCTGTCCATCAGGTCTGGCAGAATTTGGTCTTTCTGTTGACAATAAATGCTCCAGAGCTGGGTAAGAGTTGCCAAGGCGAGCTCAGCAATTTCTTATTGCTAATCCCAACAGTAGCACTGACTCTGATTAGCTCTCAAGGGAATCCAGCTGATGATCATTTCCTCCAAGCTGAACAGAAGAAATCATCAACAGGTGATGCATAATGTACTTCTGGTGAAACAAAGCCTCAAGGATGGGACTGCTTTTTCTCTCTATCATGCTGCTGTAGATATATGGACAGATAGACAAAAAGCACCACTGTAGATTTCCATTTTATATTATTTGAATGATTATTTACAAAAAGAAAGGTTTAAAATTCCAGTGGCATTAAGCATAACATTCTACATATTATCTAGAGAAACTTCAAATATATGCTCTACAAGAAAACTCAAATGCACACAACAGCGACCTACAATTCCCAAAAAAATTGCTTCATAAAGAACATATCCTCAAAGGACATATATGTTACATTTGAAGATTTCTTTTGCATTTTTAAAAATAAAATAAATATTAGAAGTTGCATTATAATATACTTTTGACTCAGAAACAAATTAAATTCTGGAGAAAATTACATACAAGATGAAGCTGTGAAACTCAGGGGTTTTTCAGCTTTTAGTAAAGGATGATAAGCAGAGATTTTACTGCTGTCTATAGCTACCTAAAAGGAGGGTAGAGAGAAAATAAAGCCAAACTCTTCCTAATGATTCAAGGTGGCAACACAGAAAGGCAACAAACATATTCTGTGATAAAGGACATTCTCACTGAATATAAGGGTGTGGAAAAATTGCCAAAAGAAGGGTCATACAGTGACAGAATTGCCTTCTGTACCCACAGAAAGTGGGGTATCCATCCTTGGAGATGCTCAGAATCCAACTAAGACTCTGAGTAATTTGATCTAGATGGCCCTACTAGGAAGCAGTTGGACAAGATGAACTTCAGAGATCCATTGAAGCCTCAAACAGTTCTGACTGTATGATTTTTTGAGCAGAGTAAAATAAATTTATTGGGGAAAGGCTGTTCAAAGAACCAGATCTTTTCTGATACCTCAAAAAAATCATGCAAAATTACAGCAGTTTACTGCTGCTTATATTGTTCTGCATCTAATATAGTGGAAATGCACCTCTATTGCATAAATTATACATGACAGAACATTAGGTCTTTAAATAACATAGTGAATGTCAGACATCACACAGGAAAGTCATTCTTCAGGCTCTCACTAATAGGAATCAAAACTACAGTGTGCATCTTCCCCCAAATCCCAGTTGATTAGACATGTCATAAGCAGGCCCCTTGAGCTACAAAGAGGGAACAGACCCCACTCTGATAGCTCTTCCTAGAACTAAATTAAAGTTTAGCTTAGTGCTAGGATTAAAGCACTTCAAGGAGAAAAATGACACCATTTCACAACTGGAGGCTCCCAAATGCTGGCCAACACCCAAGACTGAAATGGAGGCTTTGGAGCTAAAAGCTCATGTGTTACAAATGAGCTAAAGGACACCACTTTATACATAAAAGAAATAAGATAAAAGAGGTTTAAAGTTACTTGGGCATGAGGTCCAGAAAAGAACATGGAATATATATTTGCCCATAGTTTAAAATTTCACTTCTGCTTTATCCAGCTTTCAGGAAATGTACTTCACCTGAAGTATCATGGCTTTGGACAAAGGGCCTGAGTGCTGCAGAGTCTGGCTGTGCTCCCACCTTGCCATCACGGAGGTCCAAGCTCAAGGCCCCACTCCCCCCTTCAGATGGCAACACCAGAGAAGTAACTACAGCTGTTCTAAATGTTAGCATTGTTAACTGTTTCACTGATGTCCAAGGCAGACACTGTAGGGTTTCACTCATCTGCTGGCAAGTCAAAGACACTGTTGCCAAAACCACAAGGTTCAAAGACTCCCAGTGCGGTGGAATTTCTTTAGCACAACACTCGCTTCTCCTAAGATCAAGTAAACCTAAAGTCTGGCACCCTGACCTCATCAGAACAGTGCAAAATCAATTTATTCAAATGGAAAATAAATACACAGAGATCAAGTATCCTAGCTGTAACTCCACATCTTTTATTTAAGGAACCCTGGTATGATAAAATTCTAAAATGAGACACAATTTTTAATCTGCCACATCAAAAGCATGACTGCTTTCTAAACCCTTGACGAGGAAACCAGTTTGAGCACAAGAAGCCTGGGTTAAGAGTTACAAGGCTCTTATTTTCACTGTCACAAGTGCTGACTGAAATTGTACGCCCTGAAATGAAACTAGGAGATCAAAGAAGTTTCACAGTGAAATCTGAAAGAC
Organism: Leptocoma aspasia; assembly: GCA_013399835.1. Taxonomy (NCBI): domain Eukaryota; kingdom Metazoa; phylum Chordata; class Aves; order Passeriformes; family Nectariniidae; genus Leptocoma; species Leptocoma aspasia. Next base: position 2,162,523 of record VXAX01006461.1, read on the forward strand.
TGCATTCCAGTCCTGTGCAAGACTCAAAGTGGCTGGCAAAGTTGTATCTCCAACACAAACAAGCTCCAGCTCAGGAGCACTAAGGAGAAGAAACACAATGGATGGTGCTAACTTACTGTTTCGACTACCACAATCAGTGCCACAGCAATAGGGAAATAACTTGCTAGACACAGGAAAAAAAAAAGGACTTTTAACTGATCCTATTCCTGATGAGACATTTTTCTATTTTAGACTTTGAAGATGCTGAGGAATTTGGCTTCCAGAGTAGGTGGGCAGCACTGTGTAAGCAAATGGACAGGAATGGAACTCAAATCATGAAAATGAGGAAAGCATCTTTACACCCTGATTTATTACATTAACTGAAAAATACTTTTAAGTCAGGATTGGTGTGGAAAAAAATGAAAATCCTGTAGGGATCTTTGAAAAGGAATTCTTTTGGGCTCTGAAAGCTACTTAAAATAAACTAATTAAGAACATAAAGAAAGAACAGTGAACAAGTCCACTGAAGTTCTAAGTGCCCACACTATACAATTGGAAAGAAACTGGAGAAGCCAGATATCTAAAGAAACTATTATTTAATTTGAGTAACAGAGACTTGGATAACCCTTGTGGGTGTATAAAGCAGCACTGCTCTTTCAAAAGGGTTGGTGCTGCATTGTACATTAAGAACACATAGAACTGATGTAGTTTCAGGCCACAGGGAAATTCAGATCTTGGGGAAACTTCCATGTAGTGATTACAAAGTTAGAGATGAAAAAAACAGGGACACTCCCATGGTGGGAATCTCTTGCAAACCACCAAACCAGGGAGATCAGGGAGTAAAGATTTTTCAAAACACAGCCAGAACCATCCAGAGTACAGGACTGGAATAGTATGTATTTTAACTACTCTCACATCTGGGAGTAGTTGAGAAAGAAATACATCAGACTATTTTGTTCTGCAAAAATTCAAAAATTCAGCTTTTGACACAGAAGGTAAAGAGAACAGTTTAATAAAGGGAGGAGAGAAATAGTATGGTTCTTCTAATGTCACTATAAAGTAAGAGAGTTCATAATCCTGAGGATGCAAAACCACAAAACAGCAAAGCATTTTTCAACAGCAGGCTTAAATTAATTATTGAAGTACTAACATGGGTACTGTCTAGTTGCAGAAATCCTCAGAAAACAATTGCTGAAATCACAACGGAGCAGCATATTGTGTAGGGCTCCACAGGGTTGTGTTTCAGGTCCAATGCCATTCAATATTTATATCTATGGCTTCAGCAGGAACCATAGAGAATAAAAGTTATGTTTATGAAATTCTCAGAAGATACTGAGCTCTAAGAGACTGAAAGTATCTTTGAAGGCAGGATCAGAAATCAGAATGACATGGGTAAATTGGAGAGATGAAAAGAGATCCTGGTCCAGATGTCAACTAATTATTTTTACAGTTAATGGAGGGCAAGTCAACACAGTTATTGGTGTTTGGGGACCTAAATGAGATTCTTCATCCGATTCTCAGTAAAGGAATGTCCAGTTGGCCAGGCTCCATTGACTAGATTGGGAATTTAGTGACACCACTAACATATGACGTACATTTAGGCACCCACATTCACATATTTATAACCTGATGCTGGGTCCAATCTACAGTTTAAGGGTGGCATAGGAGTCAATTAGTAGGAACACATGCAAGGTACTTGGGTATCTTAATAATTAACAGTATAATTAATTGCATAAATAATGAACTGTATAAATGCTGGAAGAACCACTTTTTCAGTTGCATTTCTGTAGGAGATTATCTCAAGCAAAGAATACCTATCTTATTGTATATTGCATAAATATACAATACCACTAAAAAGCTGCAGCATTAGTGAAGTAATCCTCTCTGAACAGAGCTGTCTTACATTCAGTTTGGGGCACCACACTCCAAGAAAGATGCAGAACAACTGCAGAGGCAGATTTCCAAAAAACATAACCTGAGAGGAAACATGGACAGAATGAGGATTGTTTAATGTACGAAAAAAGACACCAAGTAGGAGATCTGTAAGTTGCTATATACCACACTGGCTGCTGAAAATAAGAAACATCCACAAAAGACAGTGATAAGCAAGATGTTCAAAGTGCAGCAAAAAAGATTTTTATTTTGTAACAGTAAGAACTGTGCCACACTGGAATAGAATGTTTTTAAGAACAAACCAGGGATCCGATAGAATATAACTGATCCTGCCTTGGGATACCGGGATAGCCTAAAAGATTTCTGAATTTCTTTTCCGTGAGTGCTCTCGGGGGTTAACAAAATTCAGAGCTACTCATCCCTAGGTCAGATGCACAACTGTGTGTGCCAATGATGTTCAGCAATTCCCAGGGCCAGTTCACAGAGGAACAGCTGTCAGATTGATTTTTTTTTCCCCTCTGGCACTTCATAAGGGCTTGAACTTGTGGCAGACATGCAATGATCACCACATCTTCACACAGTACATCCTCTCAGTATCCCAACACAGACCTCCAGAACTATTAGCAGCAGCAAAGGAGCTCCACTGAGCTCCCTTCTGCCTTCTTGGAAAGGCAGAGAAGGAATGGGTACTGCTCAAAACCATACTCTTTTGTCTTACTCATAAGTAACTCTGAAGTGAGACCATAACAATTGAGCAGTGAGATCCTGGACCACACACCCTGCTGATGCAATACACTTCCTTCACCAAAGCTACCATGATTGAATAATCTAGCTCCCCTTAACTTACAGTAGACATTATTATTAATTCAGTGGTAACAGTTACCTCTCAGATATCTTTTCTTAGAGGGAAGCAAAGACTGAAGTATCAAATCGAATTCAAATATTACACCAACGTACATTACATTTTACCATGATCTTCATAGTTCAATATCATGCTCTGTTGTAGTCAGGTGATTTATGTGAGACAGGTGAGAGGTGAGAAAATCTTTACAGAGTTCTGACAAGAAGCACACCTTATTGACCACAAAAGCTGTCAAAAGACAAACTCTTCCTGTTTTCATGATTACTAATAAACTTTAAAAAAAATTGCCTATTAACTTTTTTTGTGGTATTCACTAAATGTACTTCAAATTTTACTGTGTGTGTCCACATTATGCTTGCATGGGCAATAAAATTTTCAGAAAGGAATCCAGTCCAACAACCAGAGTTGCTATATTTGCCAAATGCCTGCCCTGAAGTAAAACAGTAGAAAAAACCCACCTATTTAATAGTAGAAAATGCAAATGTCACCATAAAAATTTTACCTATTCCTGTAGCCAAGGGCAATTCTGGAACAGGAAATAACATCTTTAATAATGTTTTCAAAAGCTGGCATATTGTTGACAGACTGCTTCAGAGAAAAACATCCAAAGAAATTTCATCTGGTCTTCATGAACCCTCTCAGATGCACTTTCAAGAATATTAAAAAAAATTAGTTAAATTTTCATACAACAAAGACAGATGACCACATGCTGAAAGATCTTGACCAACAAAAGTGCTGAGATAACTGAACTTTCTTCACCCCAACAGTTTATAAAATGCAGGACCTAATAACTTACTCTCTTTTTTCTGTATGAGCAAAATCTCTAAAGGTTCTTCAGAATTTACATTTCAGACTGGCAAACAGGGTCTTCTTCATTGACCTTATTTATTTTAAATTATTCACCCACTTCAAACACTCCAGGATATCCTTGCTAAAGTTAAGTGGCTGAAATTTGTACAGCTTCATATAAAGACATCAAAATGCCTCATAAACTCTTTTCCTCCTCAGGAACGCTCTTTCCAACAGCTATATATGTTCCTATACATATCTCTCTATCTATATATAGTTGAGACTTTATTTTCAGTTTTCTTAGAATTAATTCAGCTCATTAACTTCTGAACACCTCACAGAAGCTCCTGCAAGGCGCATTAAGTCCTTGCTTAGCCAGTTTGATGAATCTCATGTACTAAGGACACAGCAGGAGATCACTGTGTCCAGATGAATTTCACTACCTTATCATAATGGTCCTTAGCTGTAAAAATGTGAAGAAGCACTTCAATCTCAATCAGCTATGTGGTGTAGTTTCTTCCTCTATCCCCAGTCCCATGCTTCCAGACACAAGATGTCAGATGATCTCAGATAAAGGTCCAGACAAAAGCACATCTTTGCAAACAGGCTTGCAACCCAGTGGAAAAAGCTTTAAGCTAGGATCATGAGGGAATGGTATCTAAATACAGAAGTCAATGAGGAAGCAGTGCAGATGAAGGGGAAGTACATGCTGGAGAAGGCCATGAAACAGAGGGCATTCAGGTTTCTCAAACAGTGGCAGGTACAACACTGCACAGAGCTTCAGCAATGAACAAGTAGAACTGGAAGTTTGTGTATGAGAGCAGAGCTGTGGCATAATCAGAATCCCAGATCTGAGGTAGCACACATAACCAGAATATGGTCATGGATGCAGGCTTTTTGGAAAGGAAAGGCAGAGACAAAAAGAGAAAGAAGCTGTGTTCTCTGCAAAGAAAGGTTCCTTGTCTGCACAATGGTCCAGCATATGAAACCAGCTCACCCACGTGCACCAACGAAAGCCTGGCTGATCTGGTGCTAGTAGCAGTCCTACATTGAGCAGGAAATTTGAGTAAAAACACCCAGAGGTCCCCTACAGCTAACAAGTCTATGAAGCTCTGGAGAGTCTCAATCGGTTGATTTTGCCAGCAAAATACATGGATTTTAAGCTTTCTTATACGGCTTTTCTGGTTTTTTGTTTTGTTTTTTGTTTTTTTTTTTTTTTTGGCATCTTTGTTTCCTTACTTTTATATATTGTCTAACCTCTGAAAGTAGGACTGCACTATTCTGACTGTACTGCAGGTTAGCTCACTCAACGGGGGAAAGAGAAGGAAAAACAGGACACAAAGCCACCTGGAGATCCCTCCTTGTCCAATCCTGAGGTTAGTCAGACAGCAGGAAAGGTCTGGCAGAAAGCCAGAAATGCCAGCTTTAGCCCAGTGATGGTTTCTTCCAGATGGTAAGCTTCCAGCTTTCCTTTCATACCATATTCAAAGGGCCCTATCATACTGTTCTGCAATATTGACAAGGGTCTGGCCCTTCATGGCAGCCACTAATAACTCAAAATCCCTGACAGAAAAAAAATGAGACATATAGAAAATACAAGTAAAATAAATGTCCATGTATGGAGTCAAAGACTCTAAATATTCAATTTTAAATAAAAAATTATACAACATTCACCAGTATACTATTGGATCAGAACTTATAAAAACAAACAAAAGAATAGCTTCATAAAGAATGCAGAATCTTAGGTTCTTTAATAAAGTCATGGAGTTTTTTCCTATTCACTAAGTCAAAAAAAGTTACTTATCTTCCACAAATTACTGAGATTTGGCATCAAGTCTGTTTTGTGTTTGGGGTTGCTTTTCAGAAGTTTTATACTTTGATTCTCTTTACTGGCAAACGTTCTTTAAAAAGCATTTTGAAACATCACTTAGGATTTTGTCTGTTTTCTTTGCTGCCATCTTACGAAATTAGAGTACTGAACAGAATTCACTTCCTTAGTCTAGCCATAATCAAGTCTGGGACTACAACAACTGGCTAATCTTCTGCTGCAAGTTATTATTACATGTATTGGTTTTCAGATGTCATTTGGGACCTTCTACACACACATACGGAGAAAAATCTCCTGAAGTCTCACACAATGAAAGAAATTCTCTGAGCAACTGAAACAATACTTGGATGGGTTTTTAACCACCATAAATTCTGCTCCAAACACTCTTTCTAATGTGCACTGTCAGTTTCTCTGAACTATACACTTCCAACAGCTTTGTGCTGGTTTACATGAACTGAAAATCTAGATCCCAGAAATTAGTGAAATCTAAAAAAATAAAGTGAAATTTAAAGTACTCCTTGTTTTCCTGAACAGAGATGAAATCCCAGGGGAGGTTGTGCTCTTTTTCCTATTCTTTGAAGTCTGCATCACAGGAATAACTGTTCAAAAGAGGAATGAACAAGTGCTCATCAGCTCTAAATATATATATGTGTGTGTGTGTGTGTGTATATATATATATTTTTTTTTTTTTACTTAGCTAACGATATGATTTATGTAGAAATTCTCATCTATGGTTATTTGCAGTACAGGATAATCCAGACAGATTTTTTTTTTTTTTTTTTGGTTCTCATTGGTTGTCTTCAAAAAGCACGTATTCTCATCTCAAGTGTGGCACCCCAACAAGTGTGTAATCCTCTGATAGTTATCATTGTTCCTTAAAGCACATAACTACTATTCCAAATCGGTTTCCATTCATCTTTTAAATGTTTCCCCAGATCTAAATGTTTCTGGCAATAAAATCAGCCGTCTTCAAAAATTATCTCAAAATATATTACATCCTACGGTCTTGAGTTGTAAATACATGATAAAATACACATGAAACTTCCATAGACGTTTTATCCTAAATGTCTTTCTTTATCAAAGGAATACCAACTTTCAGGTGGTTTCTTCCTCTGCCAGCTTCCTGTAGGGTACTCAAAGCAGCTCTGTCCTTAATTTCCTTTCATCCGTGCCTTATCTCTGCACAACATCAGCAAACAAAAATTCCCAGTGGACGAGCAATAAATCTACCACTTCTGCTCTTGGCTTGACTTCCTTTCTACTGTTCCCATTAAACCCCCTTCCCCCAGCACTGAAATCCCCCTTGTAATCCTTCTCCCTCTTCCCTTTCCTAGGAGGTCTTGCCTAAGACCAGAATGAGTAAAATAAAGCAAGCAACATCCTCCCCTGTCTCAGCTCTCCATACCCTCCTCTGATCACTTTGGACAACATCACTGTCTTTTTTCTTATGCAAACCACAATATGGATGACATTTTCAACTCAGATAGTCTCTCAAATCCCAATTATGTGTCAGTTCAGTGGATTGGTTCTACATAACCTCTCTATTATACAGCTTTTCCTATCCATTCACACTGCTCATGTTCCTGCCCAAAAATCTTATCAGATCCATCATTACAGGCATCCTCTTCTCTATATCTGACACACAAAATCTTGCCTGTTGCAAAGGTTGTTTTTCTTTGTCATTCACTTTAACCACATCACTCCTATTTGCCTTTGTGCATCCAACATGACTTGTTCTCACTTCTAAAGATTCTTTGCTGTAATCTCACACCTGATGTATCTTCCCACTTTTTATGGTGATGTTATTTTCCACTGTACTAGCTAAACATTTCCAAGCAGAATCCACTAAAATATGCTTTGTTGAGATGCCTCGAAATCATTTTTTTTAATGTGTTAAACCCACCACTTACCATGCTGGTCAATACTGTGTCACCCCTTCCTTGTACTTCTCCAACCTGCCCATAGCCTTCTGTTCCCTCTTACCTCACTGCCCTTTGGCTGCTTTCCTAAATGGCTTACACACATCTCTGTCTTGTGCCCTCGTTTATGGCTCAGGTTCCTAAATACTAAGACCTGTAAAGGCTATTGGTAGTCTCTAAGAGTTCATATGTGGAAATAGGGAAATGAGGGTTACTCTGTTTGAGACACCGAGAAGAAATCAGGTGTCAAAAGGCAAGGCTGGTTTTGTTGATGCTCTTCTCAGAGTCAAGCAAATAGTTGTCTTGAAAAGAAACACAAGCCTACAATCAGGCCAGAGCAAGGAAGGTACATAACAGCTATACTTTAGATGCCAACAATTTTACAAAATACGTATACTGTACACATATACCCACATATATACATGTATTTTTGTGGCAAAATACACTTCTCTAACCTCAGAAAAACAGGTGACCAGCAGTGATTCACCACTTATGAACCAGCAGAAACTGTAGGGAGGCAAAAGAAATTTATACCACAATTTCATACACGACTAATTTTAAAACATTCTTGGCTGGACTATGTCCCATTAATTGCCAACTTGGCGGGTCTTTCTTAAGGCAAGTAATTTAATGACTGGTCAAGGACCTTGCAGTAGTTACCAGACCTGATTTTTACCTTCCTGCAAATGACGAGCAAACAAGATGATCTTTAACTTCACCTTACTACCTCAGTTTTAACAATCCTGTCTTACACCTGTGTATATATGTAGGTCCTCTTCCCTCACTGTCAAGCTGCACTGAACATGTCATAGTCGGAGCCCAGGTCACTAAGAGAGAACGACAGAAGCTACCAACATAAATTACTATTACCTCCAGAAGGGCATGCATGGTAAAAGACAGCATACACTTAATTGGCTGCATAAGACAGCTGAACTCTTTGCTTCATGAAGTAAATTCTCCCTCTGTGAGGCATTATGAGGAAGCCTCCCCATCTTCCCTTGTTCATTTCTTCTAAACCACTATCCTACATATAAAAGAAGGAGGAAGACGAAGGCAAAGAGGAAAGCTTATATGGGAAATGCAAACAGTCTGGAACAATAATGGAAATAAAAGACTGAGAATAGGAACAAAATCCTGGCAGGTTTGTGTTCTCCCTGGAGAACATGCAGCAAAGACCATGAGTATTTAAAACACTAGGCTAAATCCTGCACTAAAAGCCTTTAATGTTGTAGAGGTTACAGGTCACCTTCTGCTGTGGTGTGCACTGCATGCCCACACCTAACACACGTATGCCCAAATAAACCACTATGAAATATTTAAACACTGCTCCAAAAATACATAACCACCACATATAAGTACCCCTGGTCAGACACTTGTATCCTCAAACATGCAGATAGCTGTTTCACTTCCCCGTGTTTTATGGGAATCCCAAGAGAATGCCAGAAGGCAAACAGCATTCAGGCACAAAGTGTTTCTTTTTGTTAAATCACTGCCATGTGTTAAGCATTTTTTTTTGGTATAAAGTACATCAGCCACATTTATAAACAGAAAACAGAAATCAGCTACATGTATTCTCAAAATTGTCTGATGTTATCAAAGCAGCAATGTACAGGCATGGGAAGAATAACAACATTCCTTTTACTTTAAATTAAATTACTTTGCCAATCTCCAAAACTCATTTAGCAAAGTACTCTGCTCCACCAGGTATATCTCTAGATATGAAGTAGTTAAAAATAATGGAAAGCATGACATTTAAGATTATTGTCTGGTAAAAATATGACCTTTATGGAACAGTTACACAACAGGAGGTAGAATTACCAAAAAAAAAATTTAACAATACAATTGCAAGGTAATTAATAACACACATTATCAGTACTTACAAAAGAGAAGCAAATAGATGAATTTACTTTCACAAACTATTTTGTTTAAAGAAGAATCAAAACTGGAGACAAGCTGCATTTAACAAGAAACATTTCTGCTGTTGAAAGTGACACAGAAATAAAGCATGCCAAGAAGAATTTTTGTAAAAAAAACCTCGCAAAGTCAGAGAAAGATCTATATTCAAGTATAACAGTTCAACACAAATCCACAACAGCATGAAATTAGGCAACTGAAAGGTAATGACAAATGCTACCCTGTCCTCATCTAACCCTATTATGCCTAAGGACTATAGCATGCGTAATATATAAGAGCACACATTTTCTTGTAATCACCACAACAAAATGAGTTGAATAGTTTATTTTAAGACGCAGTTTTCAACTTTAACTCCTGCTTTCCACTTCCAAGTTTAGTCAAAGCTACAACGTTGGTTATAACCACTTTTCCTGGGTACGTTTTTTTAGAGACCAGAATAAAAGAAAAAAGAAAGAGAAACTATACTACACACACACACTATACACAAGAAAAAAGAAAAATTTAGTGTTCTGTTGGAATCAAGTGTGGGTTTAGGGACTTTTAACTAATAATGAGCATATTCACAATATACAGATATACAGACTAGAAAACAACATCCAAAGATGGATGTAATTTGGAGTAAATTTAGGAAAGACATGCAAATCTACTTAGTAGACATCTGGGACCCAACAATTTTATTTTGAAATCCTCATTACTCCTTATTCTCCACTTAAAGCACAGAATTTTCTGTGCAGAGTATCATTTGGTATACAAAGGGACTGAAAGCCTACCAATGAGGAGTGAGGAAATCACCATCCTAAGCAGGAAGAAATGTTTGTGGCAGAGACTGGAACTGCCTCTGTCTATTCTTTTGCCCACACTCCTGCCACCTGGACTACAGAAGCATCAGGGTGCTCTATTCAAGATCTTTGATACATCCACATCTGAGGCCTCATGAAAATAATCAGCTGCTGGCTGAAAAACCCTGTAGAGTGCAACTTCATGCTGAGTTCATTCAGGCCAAAAGATAGCTTAAAGTCTCTAACAGGACCTTATCAAATATACTGGAGGTAGTTTGCAACCCAAAGTACATCAGCCATACATGTTTGCTGGACTGAGCCCCAAGCATACCAAGCCCATAAATTAAAGAAGAAACATGATGTTATTAATCTTTTGAATTTTTTTTTAATTTAATAATCTTTTGAACCTCACAAAAGCAGGTTTGAGCTTTGGTCTTCCCAGAGATAACCAAAAAAAATTGAAAAATTCCTATCTTCTTTTTTTATAGATACATTGACTCCTGACACTTTATTACAAAGACCCTAGCAAGGGTATCTTTCGTAAGGAAATATGCACACAAGCCCTAAGAATCTCTGGTTCAGGAGGCCAGAAGCAAGCAACTGGGTTTGGGTTTGGGTCCTGGGTTTGTCTGCAAGTGAGGTCTGCTGGGTTTGCTCTTCCCTCACCTTCTTTCCTTCCTTCTCATACTCTAGCTATGGTGGAAGTATTTCTAATAACTGGATCCACACATATGACTTTCAGCGGCTTCCCACTGAACTCACAATTATAAACCACGTAGGTCTAACTAGGTAATTTCCCAGACTCCTCCCTAACATTTCATTGGCAGCTTTTACTTTCTCTTTGTGGATCATAGCAGTATTTTCAAACTTACACCGCCTAATAGAAGAAATACTACATTCACCTCCACTAGCAGACAGTAACACATTACATTTGCTAAAAGTCACGGAGCTGTGGAGAAACAACAAGATTTTTTATCTCATCTAGACAAAGGAGCACACGAAGAGGGTAAGATGAACTCTACCTGGCATAGACTTTTTTAGGAAGCTGCTGCTTCCAGGCTGAGGAAACCTAAGACAACCATTGTGAAACAAGAGTTTGCATTACACTTTTCCCCTGGCAGCTGTACATTGAGGCCAAAATTCATCTGGAACGCTGGAGATGGAGTTGAGTGACATACCGGAGAATAACTGCATCCAGCTATCCATGAGGCTCTAATCTCAGAACTGTGGTGGGAGGGAGGAGGTTGTCTTTCAACAGGGAGAAATGTGTTCCTTTCTCTTCTCCTCTCCAGCAGTCATGCCTGGCCAGCAGCTACCCAGCTTGGTGCTGAAACTGTTCCCCAAATGGATGACTTGCAGTAAAGAAAACGTCACAAAATTGGCCAAAAATTGTAAAATTCTTACAGAATTGGTGGGGAGAAGACAGGGAGAGGGTTCTGGGTTTCTGATTCTCCTGGGATCACTGACATGCCATGAGATGGTTCTCGTGACCCTCACTGTGAATCACTGTTCGAAACAAAAGAAGTTTCTCAGCATCATGAATCATTCTATGTGTTGGAAGGGACCTTGAATACCATCTAGTTCCAGCTCCCTGCCATGGGCTGGGACACCTTCCACTAGACAAGTCCTCCAAACCCCCTCCAACCTGGCCTTGAATACTTCCACATATAAGGGATTCACGGCTTCTCTGGGCAAAATCACACCAGGTTCTCCTATTTACACAACTCTAATGCTTTTATCATGACACCTGTATTTACAACCCTTCCTTTTCAGAATACTTAAATTACGCTTCCAAATTTTAGTGGAACCATTGGCTAGGCATTTGGATAGAAGAAAAAAAAAAGTTTTGGATTCTGCTTGATATTCACATCTATCCCCAGGCAGCCATAAAATGAGATATGAGAGCGTCTGCAAAGCTGAGAAGAAAATAGTGCAGCATTGTAAAATTAGCAGCTGCTGACCCATAACTAATTTGCAATGGCAGTTATTTTTCAACCTCATTAATGAAGTAGGATCTAGAAATACAAAATACTGACCAAAAAAAAGGTTAAATACAGCAAAAGCAGCTTCCTAAGCAAATTATCTAGGCCCTGTTATGGATGGCCTGTCTAGAAACTTTGCAACAGACTGAAAAAACAGAAATGAAAACTTGTGTTATGAAGCCTGGTAGATTTTCATTACTTTCTGAGTACATCCCTTCAGCAGTAACTTACTAAAAGAGCATTTTATTATAAGTTGATGGGTCATTTTGTGAAACTGTGGCACTTTAGTCAAAATAACTCACTAAAGAAACAGCATGAGTAATACTGCCATTTACCACACAAACAAATATGTGCAGATTTTTCCTGTAGTAACTAACCACACCTCAGAGTAGCCTAAAGTTTATTCCACATCTATATGGTATTTTCAGACATTGTTCATGACTATGCTCTTTGATAACAAGTATCTGTAAGTGTGGGATTTCTGCTTGCTCCCTTCCTTAGGATGGTGAACAGTACTGTCAGGCACCCTCATTATTAACTGCACAAGTTTACGTCTTTGACAATCATTACTCTGAGCAACGTAATGCTCTCTGCAGCAAGTGTTGAAAATATTGCACATCTGCTGAAGCCCCTGAACAGCCATTTACTTCTTAGGGAAATGGCTTTGTAGAGACTGCAGGACATGGCTATACAGGTGCTGGATTGCACTCTCATACTCAGCACTAGCACTGTCTTTGTCTTTTTCTGCACAGCTCCACAAGGTGTTTCTGTACACAGGTGCCTGTGTGGTACTGTTCCTTATATTTTCTGCCTTTCTTGCCTCTGCAAGGACAACTTCTCTGTCCTTTTGTCTCTTTATGGAAAGATTACTTTCCTTGCTGTAGTGGGCCTACCTGGTTTGGAGCTGACACTCCTCATAGCCGACCTCACAGTGCTGTGCTTTGCACTTGTGTCTAGGAGGGTGCTGGTAACACACTCACATGTTGTCTGCTGCTGAGCATCGCCCACACAGCACCGAGGCTGTCTCTCCAACACCCCCATGGGCCAGGAGGCTGGGACTGGGCAAGAGGCTGGGAGGGGATTCAGCCAGGACAGCTGATCCCAGCTGACCAAAGGGACACCCCATACTGTACAGTGTAATACTCAGCAATAAAGTTAGGAGAAAGGCAAAGGAGAAGTACATTTATTACTAAGGTGTTTGTCTTCTGAAGCAGCTGCTATGTGTAGTGGGATTTCTGCTTCTCCCTGAGTGGCTGGACATCCTCTACAGATGAAAGTAGAGACCAAATTGTTTTTATTTGCTTCCATAGGCAGCCTTCTCTTTTCCTCATTCAACTGTCTTGAACCCAACCTGTACTTCATCTCATTTTCTCCCCCTGTTCTCCTGAAGAGGGAGAGTGAGAAAACAGCTGTGTGGCCATCTGGGTGCCAAAATTTTCCTTTCCTCTGTCTTTACATTGGAGCGTACAGGCCGGGAAAGCTCCTCATATACCCAGAGATCAACAAACAATCACTGGAGCTTCTCCACTTGTCACTGGGATATGTCACAGATTTTACAGTTGGTAAGATTCTGACCCTTGTGTGCTCTGGATGTTAAATATAAAGGCTGAGGAAAAGGGTAAAACAGCTGCTGTACTGATGCCAGTCTTTGTGGCAGCACTGATAAAGCGCTGCTTTTCAAAGCAGTGCTGAAGACTCATTGCTTCATCCTCCATGCTGCATAGACTTGGAGATCATCCCAAGACACAGACTAACTTTGCTTTTCTTTCCAACCCATTCTAACCCTGTTAGTGATAGGCAGACAGGCTAGTTATCTTGCATGTTGTTATGGCAGTCCTCAGGTAGTACATGCTACCAAGAAATGAGGAACTTGTTCAAACAATTTACCAAACAGACCAGATATGTGTATCTACTCATTTACTTTGTCAGAGACTGTGGAAGTTTCAATGGCTGAATACAGGTTGCTTGGAGAAAGCTTCTGCATCTTGCCTCAATATTCATGCTAGATTTAGGCTAGGAGTTTAACTACTCCTTATGAATAACAGGGCTTACTATCTCCATGTATTTTTTTAATAACCATCTAATTCTGGAAAATTTCCCCCACAAAATACTGGTAGATGATCAAATTTGTTCTGCTTTTACCCTTACTTGATGATTCTTGATAAAATAATGTTTGATGAACATAATCATGCTCCTTTTAAAGAAAAAACAGGCAACTGTGATATCACCAGTCCGACCTTGTGAAACAGTACCGACAGGTGTCTCAGCAGGAAGAGGGCTGTGATGGAAAAATTAAAAGAAGAAGCTGCAATGGTTCTTCCCTATAGAGGATTTGGAATTTGAAAGGAAACATTTGCCACTATGCCGAAATTCCCTGACACAAAAGTGTCACTTAGAGGACACAGAGGCTGGGAAAAGCAGAAGGGCTGCACAAAACAAACAACAAAATGTTGTTCTTTCTGCACAAGAAGTCATCTGCCACTGAGTATTTAGAAGAAAATTTTGCAGTGTCTCCATAAAGTCCTACTACATTATCATGTATAAGGACTTTACTTGCCTAAGTGCCCTTCACTTCCTGCTCTGTTGTGTTCTTGATGGGTATCAGGGTCAAACCTCCTCAAAGTGGAGCCAAAGGAACACTTGGATTTTCCATGGAACTAAGATCTCCTCCTTTGTTTAATGGTGCTTAGGGACCATTGCATCTTTAGTGCTTTTACAGCGTTAGGAACATATTAATCTTTACTAGTGCCACTTTAGATGAACATTTAAGTTCTTGCCAGCTTCCCACAGAAAGGAAATTATTGGGGAGCACAAAGCCTCTGCTCTTCTCAAGGTGGCTAATGTGATTCTACAACTATGCAGTTCAAAGAGCACCATTTGCATCTCTCTGGTGAAAGACACTTTTCAAGAAAAAAGTGTCTTCCCCTGCACAGACATGGAACTCCTGAGTGGAAGAACTGTAGAAAGGAAAAAAATCCTTGGTAAACTTTTTCAGTTGTGAGAAAAGTTCATCCAAAAGAAGAGAAATGCCTGCATTCCCATCATATTATGTAGGAACTGTTGCTTTTGCAGGAAGTACCTAGGGCTCTTTGTATATCCTGGGTGAAGCACAGTGCTTTTTTTGTTGTTTCTTCCGCTTCCTTCTTCATCATGGCCTTCCCCACCTCCCATATGGGTATTTTTATTCCCAGAGCTCTATTCAGTTGTCATCTTTATTTCCAATGTCCCTATTTTGTTTCTTTTCCTTTCTCCCTGACCAAGCTAATTTGTCTTTATTTTTTAATGTTTTGCTTCCAGAAACACCTAGAGATTCTACTAAAAGGCACTCCAGCCTATTTGTAAAAAGGAAAAAACATCACCAGCAAGTCTCTGTTGAAATTAATAAAGCTTCCCTAGGGGCAAAAAGAATGGGGGTGGGGAATCACCTTTTTGGAAGAAAATTCTCAGTAATTACTAACAGAGTTTAACGGGAAATATTATAATTTAATAGCTACACCAGATAGCTATTAAAATATATTATCATATATTAAAACATCTTATTAGGTAGTGTGATTTACTAACCAAAAAAAAGTGGATCACTATGGATGAACCATGAAGTTCAAGCAGCAAGATTTTGTTGCTCTGCTGCTGCTGTCAGCTGTGGATAAAAGGGGCATTAGCTGAAAAATGGACCCCACGCAGCATCTTTCAAAGTGTCACCTTCATGCCACCAGAAGACCTTGCTTCCCTCTAACGTTTTTCCTATTAGTCTGTTAAAAAAAAAAAAAATACACCCCTACTATTAGCAAGCCACACTCTGGAAATAATGAATTTCAGAGGCAAGTGAAGGTCTGTGCACTCACTGCTTAGAAATTCCTATTCCTCTAACTTTGAAAACAGGCTCATCAAGTTTAGCAGAATTGCTACTGTGCTTAAAATATCTGTACATGTGTTTATAGATCTAAACTCTGTAGTGATTTCAAGATAATCCAAATTGATGTACAGCACATCTTTTCTGCATTTATGTAACATTCTGACTTCCCAGAAAAATTGCTAAATGAAATTACAAAGCCCAAACTCCAACAGGAATAAATCCACCACTAAAAAGTGACAAAAATGATAAAAATATAACAGTTCAATTGAGGGTATATGAAGTAGAGAACACATAAAAATAATTGAAGAAATAATTGCCCTGGAAACAAAGCTATTTCAATTACAGTGTATTTTGATCCCTTTATGATGAACATACATTGTAAATTAAAAAAATATCTTGTACAATGGCAGCTAAAGAAAGTTGTATCAGAGCATTTTTACCAAGTGACCAAACTCATGTTTATCACACAGCACAGTTTTTGTTACAAGAAAAGCTTCTTTAAAGTTATAATATTCTAATTGCAGTTAGCTAGAGAATCTTTTGAAATATAAATTGAGTATCAAACAGTCTTCTACTGAAACAACACAAACCTATGTAAGTATACCCTGTACACAAACATGAAAGCCTACTTCAAGGTCCAGTTCATGTTTATTTTCTCATATTCAGAAATGTTCATTCTGGGTCGAATCCAAGATGGCAAGAGTTGTCAATTGGCATGTTTTAGCTAAGTCTATGGCATTTTAAATTAGATCCCGTGCCTCCTGGTGCATGTTCAAATTCACACTCTACACTTGGACATCTCACTTGTAAAAAGAGGCCAGTGATAGCTTTTCTCCATTATTACCTGGCAGAATTTCATCTGCTCCACCCAAATGCAGACCTGACCATAGCAATCCATCCCACTGTCACTTCCATAATGTCTCCTACTTACGGCTAACAATGGAAGCTACAGCTTATAAATCATGCAGCCATATGTCCTCAAATTTGAGCTAGTGGATGTGGAGTGAGTAAAAATATATGTATTATATAATTTATATATATATATATATAAACCACCTTTGTGTTTCATACTGAAAAATTCTTCTGTAGCTAGTAGAGAATTTGGATCTGACTGTCCTATAAGAAACTCTCTCCACACATCACTAAACCCAGTGCTGATACAACAGCTTAAAATACCTAACCTCAAGCTGTTGAGCTAGGGCACTGCTACTGAAGACAAGACAGAAAATCTTGCAAAATTTCCCTCTTTAAGAAGCAACACAAGGTACTTATTTGCCAAAACAAAAGCCACAATCTTCTAAGTGGAAAGTCCACTTCTTTCTTCAACTGATCTCTCAGTGAGGAAGCGTGGCTGGTGCGTGACAGCTTCTTCACAGGGAGCAGGGATCATGCATGGCCCTGAAGGAGAGCTTGTGCACACACTGTCTGGGCTAACATGCCAAAGACATACCTACCAACAGTCTTCATCTCTTACGGATGCACATAAGGATCTATCTGAACTCCAGCCATAAATCTCAAGTAACGCCAAACTTTTCTGCATAAAGCTCCTTGAATCCAAGCCAACAGAGAAAAGAAAGCCAGAGCTTTTAGCCACAGACATAAATGTGTTCGTGCCAGCCAGCCCAAATCAGTAACTGGCAGTCAACGGCCTGCAGCAGCTGACATTTCTCCCTCTCCCTCAAGTGGCTCGCGAAGATATACTCATGGGTAATCCACTGCAATGAGCCAGAACTCCGTTTTCCAAATGGAAATATGTACGATAGGAAGACCCATCTTCACAAGAAGCACTCGTAATCACAAAGAAGAAAGATGGAAATATGCATTTGTGACCAGTTGTAGTGGTTTAAATCCAGATGGAAATTAAACTCCAGATAAGCCTTTCCCCGTCTCTCAGCCCCACTCTGGTGAGAGAGGGACAAAGACAGAGACTATGGCTTGAGATAACAAATCACTGAAAGCAAACAGCAATGGAGTAAGGAACACAGTGACAGCAGCAATATTAATAACAAAAGTACACAAAAGATAAAGTGCTTTACACAGGAAAGGTGTTCACCACACCTCAGCTCTGTGTGGCCACTGGGATAAACACAAGAGCGTGGATGCTCTCTGTAGCTAGTGCTCCCCTTCCCCAAGCTTGAGCCAGTGAGAAACAACGAGGAACAAACCCCCAAAAAGCCAGATCATCCACACTGCGCCACGCATCCTGCTTTTGGACTGCTCCATTCCTCTGGTTTGGCTACACACAGTGTTGGCCTCTTCCAGACTGTTCTGCTGGTTTGACTCCATGCAGTGCCACTCACTCTGGACCACACCACTCGGCTACGCTGGACTTGGCTGGGGCTGAGTTTGGGCTCAGCTCCTTTTGACTCGGTTTGCCACTGCTTTGTCCCCCCACCTGCTTCCACCACTGGTGCCACAGCACGGGCATTTTGCTGAGCTCAGCTGTGTTCACTGCTTGGAGCTGCATTCTTCCTGAGGGATGGGAAGGGACAGGTGGCAGCAGGAGAGGGACAAAGTCCACAGCGCTGGTCCCAGGAATAAACAAGGAAGAAATGGAACAAAATGGTGTGCTTCTGCTGTACATTCATTTTTCCCCTGAAACCAGGTCCCCAGCGATGATGCGCACAGTATAGGACAGCAACTGCTCCCCTTGTGAGCAAACCTAGGACATCAGTGTCCATGAGCACTCCAAAGAGCACCCACAAAATGAACACCCTTGAGGTGGAAAGCAGAGGGAAATGGTGAGGTGAGGCAGGAAGAAACTCCCTCTCTCTTTGCCAAGCCCTCTACTCGTTTTAACAAATGAGCCATTAGCATCTCCAAATTATCTGGCCCAAGCTACAGCCAGCTCCCTTTTATCCAAGCCCAGGCTCCAGCCAAACATTAGGAAATTAGCAGCTGGGTCCAGCACAAGGGCAGCAGGCCTGCATATCATCAGCACTGCGACATCAATGAGTCCCAAGCTGCACTCTCCTTCACCACTCTTGTCTATATATTAACTGCACGTGGCCATGGAAAGGAGCCCACTTACCCGAACCATTCACTACGAAGCCTGAAGGCAAATTATTACCCCATGGGATTTCTCTGAAGGAACAGGGGAGCAGAAAGAAATACAAAATTCTCTGCACCCTTACAAGAATTGTACAAGGACATTTAAAGAGAGTTTTGCATTACCCCTTGAATTAGTGTGAACATTAGCCTAGTCTTTTCTAAGAGAAGTCCACAAAAAAAGCAAGAATGTTCTCCATGGTTACACTACACACAGGTGTGAACTTAACTATCAGAGAATAAAGAAACAAAACTCCCCAAATACTGAAGAAACTCTCACTATCACTACAGAATTGCTTTGTCCCAGTAAGAAGAATCTCTTTGTCCCTGTATAGACAGGGCAATTAACTCTAATAGTACATTAATTTTCCCATTATCTAAATGATGACAATAACCAAGGTATATAATAAATTATTTTTCTAAAGACTAAAAAACTGAATACCAAAGCAGATGTTTTTGTTCTTCTTAAGCTCACTTTGGCAGCCTCTAAGTTAGACATTCTGGTAAGACCTCAGAGATGTTAAACATGGTGACTTTTTATATTTCAGGAGAGTAACAGAAAAAAATGGACATATTCCTACACAGTGCAGTATTCCAAATGAAAACCTCTGATTTTCTAGCTTACAAGTCAGCATTACTTAGCTGTCAAGTGGTATACCTTTTATGACGCTGCAGAGTATATAAGACCCAGGGCAAAAGAAGTCCTCACATTAAAAACAATCAGATTAGCATAATAAGAGGAGAAAGCAAAGCTGCGGGAACATTTGGGAAGCTTTTAATTTTTTTTTTTCCTTTAAAGCATTTCAATTCCTCCAGCCAAAGTAAACACATTACAGATTAGTTCTCAAAAGTGCTCTCAGCCAAGAAGTAAGTTACTGTAATTTGAAGAATGATGCTGGGAGCTAAGCTACACTTTAAAAGCCTCCATGGTATATAATAGATGTGGAGGGCTCAGAACACAGACTGCATGTAAGCACATGTTAAAGTTTTCTGACCTAATAAAGGTATTCAAAAGACAGTGAGCTAGCTAGAACACCACTAATGCATAGTCCTTTTACTGTCATTGTGGAATTAAGAAAGCATGATGCTAGTTTTCACTCGTACCATTCCTGTAATAGAAAAGGCCCTCCACAAAACACAGCCCCCTTGACTGCACTCAACTCCCCTTGTTGCTGAAACAACATGGAAATGCAGCATGTCAGCATCCAGGGATACTCACCACAACCACGCAGCGTTCTGCCATCTGTGAATGATTAAAAAATTAAAAGCCCCAGACACTGAAGAAGAGTATCCTAACAAAAAAGATTTATGGGAGGGGAAAACTAGAAAAAGCTCTCTCAAAATTCAGACAGAGAGTCTGAACCTGGGAACATCAGCTGCATCAGGAATCTGTCTCAGGGACACTGGGGCCTACAAATATTACTAACTTGCATTTACACAACTTCCACTTTCCACATGTGATATTACTTAGGATGAATAGCAAAATAGACAAGCAGCACGGAAGGTATGTGCTCTGATCACACACCTATGGCATTATGTTCAGGGAACTTCACGGATTAAAGCAATGTCTATTCTGTGTCTTATGCAATGATTATAAGAATTAATTGTTAATCATATATGAGTACTGCCAGAGCATTTATAGTTAGTGAATAATGTTCTTCAATAAAATATTAGTACTTAAATGATAGAAAGTGTAATTTGCTTAACTTATAATAAAGTTTCTAATGAGCTTCTTTTAAAAAATCCCAACTCGACACAACATGAAATACATGAATAATACTTATTACAGTCACACCCAAATTCTTAACTGTACACCCAGAAAAAGCACCCCTTTTCACTTCATATATTCCCCTCAAAAGGGTACCTTTGAGTGCATTCAAAAGGTAAGTGACTTCTTTGGATTGAAAAGTATCAGAAACATGTCTTTACTTATTCTTTCTCAAAACGGAATCATCATGTCTTCCCATGGAGATAAGCAGACCTAAAGCACATTGACATAATCATACCGTTCTTCAGCCCTCAAAGGCAGCCTCCAAAGTTTTCTAGCAAGTTTATAGGGAAGTTATTACTTCACTGATCAGGCTGTATCAGTGCTCAGCTGTCTTTGGTGCTCTGTATCCTCAGAGATCATCAAAATGCATGAATTAGGTGTTGCAACTACCTTTCCTTTCTTGCTTCTACTTGAAAGATGTGCTGGATGGTCAGCATTTCTTCTTGACTTCCACCTGTTCCTGTGTCAACACATCTGAAGGTCAATCATGAGCTACCTCAGTTGTGTAGGTAGTCTACGTTTTTTTAAATTATTGCACAACAGTATATAGCTGGTGAAGAGAGGCTATAGAAAACCTGCCGTCCACCACTCCCACAGTCTCAGAGATTCCACCTCCATGCTGTTCCCAGCTGAAGGACCTGAACTGAGTATGCAACCATCCCAGACTCTTTGTCTGGGCAATGCAGAGAAACAGGTATCTTTAGAAGATGTCAGCCATGCTGAGACCAAAGACTACACCCGCAGACCTATAAAGGTATCTGCCTCCTTCACACAAAGGAAAGTGGGGTGATGTATGTTTCTAGAATAGATGGCCTTGTTAAACACTTATTTTTAAAGTTACCTGGGATGAATTCAGGCTACTTTTTCTCAAGATGCAAACTAACTCCTCATTTTCTCGGCAACATCAAAGGCATCAAGAGTATCTAGGACACATAACAGTTTTGGTCATGTAGTTTAGTAGACATCTTAAGAGACTGATGCATATGACAGTTAAAAAAAACCAAAACAACTGAGAAAAACAAGAATGTGATGACATCCTCACACACAGAGGTTCTCAATAAATACACTGCCTCCCTTGCTACCTCTCCCAGTTCCAAGAAATGACAGTCTAAATTTTCATGCCCTGTTGGTTGTGCTGTATGCTGCAGAAATACAAGCAGATGATTGATGGGGCTTGCACTATGGAAGCCCTGGCTGTTGGCACATGTACACTTGAAAAAGGATTCCAGATCTCTGAGCCACAGCAGGAACTAACAGAGTCTGTAAAACCATTCCTGTCAGATTTATATTTAATGTCTGACAAGTTCAGCTCTACTTCTGTCTGCTTTTTGATTACAATAGCTTTGGTTAACAGAAAGTGTTTATACTAATTCTTGGCGAGGCAGGTATTCAGAGCTAGGCAAAGTTTGGGAGGGATTCCATTGAAAGCTTTCATGGAGCACGATGGAGCTAGTGAGTGCTGGGAGTTTTTCAAGAACACCCTCCTGGAAGCACAGAGAGTCCACCCCCTTTAAAGGTAAGGGAAGCAGATGGAGAAAGAGATCCCTTTGGCTTAACTATGAGCTTCTGGGGCTGCTCAAAACCAAGAGGAGCATAGCAGAGATGGACAAGTGGACAAATACCAGTTGAGAACTACAGGGCCAGTGTCAGGAATCTGCTGTGGTTGCAGAAATGGTGTCAAAGATGCAAATAGAATGTTCAAATGGAAATAGGGCCAATATGCAAAAAACTACAAAAAAGAGTTCTTCAGATATATAAACAAAAGGCAGGTACAAAACTAAAATATTGACCTGCTGTTAAACGGGAAAGAATGAATTAGTCCCTAACAACGGTGACAAGGCATAGGTTCTCAACTCTTTCTTCACCTCTGTCATCACCAACAGCGTTGGGCCCCAAGCCTTCGAAACAAAAAGCCAGGTTAATGTAAACACAGAGCCACTGTCAGTCACAGAAGAGGTGGTTTGTGAACTCAAGCTTGACCCAACAAATCCATGGGCCCTGACAATACTCTCCTGAGGTTGTTAAGAGAGCTGGCTGATGTCATTGGGAGGCTGTTCTCCATAATTTTTAAGGAATCATGCAGATTGGAAGACATCCCAGAAGACTGGAAGAAGGTGAATGTCACACCCATCTTTGAGAAGGACTTAAATAAATATCCAGAAAATTAAAGGCTCATCAGTAGTATTTCATTCCCTTGGAAAGTTATGGAACAAATCTTCCTGGGGGCTATCACAAGTCAGATGAAGCACATAACTGGGAAAGGTCAGCATGGCAATACAAGGGCAATACATGTTTGACAAACCTAAACACATTCTCTGACAAAGGAACCTGCTCAGGTTAAGCAATGGATATTTTCTACCTGGATTTCTCCAAGACTATCAGTACAGTTTCCCATGGCTTCCTCCTGGAGGACTGATGCAGTGAGGTCTAGACAAGTGGTCCATGTGGTGGGTGGGAACCTGGCTGACCACCAGCACTCAGAGGGTTATGGTAAAGACTCCTTTACAAGCAGGCAACCTGTGGGGTCTCCCAGGGATCAATACTGGGTCTAATGCTGCTTAATGTCCTCATAAGGGGTCTGATAATGGGATCAAGTGCACCTGGATGAAATTTGCAAAAGATATCAAACCAAGCAGGGAAGTGTGTACCTTGTAAGGGAGAGCCATTCCACAGGAAGACCTGGATAGGCTGTAAGGCTAGCAAGAACCTTATGAAGTTCACCAAAGACAAATGTAAAAACTTGCACCAGTGGAAGTATAATCCAGCAGTGCAGCACAGGCTGGGATCTCCCCAGCTGGGGAGCAGCTCTGTGGAAAGGGAGCTGGGGGTTCTGGTGGACAAGCAGCTCAATAGAAGTGAACAGCATGCAGCTCCTGTGGCAAAAGAAGCCAACAGGATGCATCATCAAGGGCATCCCCAGCAGAGATAAAGAAGGCACTGTCCCAACCTACTTAGCATTTGTCAGGCCACACCTGGAATACTGTGCTCAGTTTTGGTCCTCACTAAGCAAAATAGAGGTGGACAGGATGGGAAGAGCCCAGAGATGGGTCACAAAGGTGATGAAAGGACTGGGAAGCCTGGCACAAGAAGAAAGGCAGTTCTCTCAGCCTTTCTGGAGGCTTTGTTCAGCCTTGAGGAAAGAAGGCTTAGGGGAGGCCTTTTCACTATGCTCCAGTATTTAAACAGTGGCTATAACGGTGATGGAGATCCCTTTTACAATGAGTCACATTGAAAAGACAAGGAGTAATGAGTTACTCCTGGGGAGATTACAATATGACAGAAGAAGAAGGTTTTTCACAACAAAAGCAACCATACACAGGAATAATTCCTTCAATGAAGTGATGGATTTCCCAATATTAGACACTTCTAAGATTTGGCTGGACAGGGTGCTGGGCCATCTTGTTTAGAATGTGCTTTTGCCATAAAAGGTTGGTTGGACCAGATGATCCTTATGTTCCCCTGCTATTCTATGATTAATAAGAGTACAGATTCCCAATCTATACAATTCAAAACACACTTGGCAGTAAAATTCTGCCTTTTTTTTTTTTTTTCTAAGGGAATTGATATGACTTGGACAGTATATTTTCGCACATTCAAAAAGTTTGGATAGTTTCCCAGATGACTATATCCAGGTCTCAACACATCCAGCCAGGGTGTCCCCAAACAGCCTATACTAGGAAGTCTTTGCTCTCTACCTGAACCATGTGTCACATGCATTTTGGATAGCCCTTCCATCCTTTAATTCTTCAAAGAAAGAATCTGGTCTGGAAATGCAAAGAAAGTGATCTGGAAATGCATAGATACCAAAAAACAACATGCTAGATAAATCACACTCCCTAACAACTATATTCTTACAGACACACAGAATTTATAGCTCAGAGCTAACACAGTCAGTTTTACCTTACTTAGACTTTTATTTCTCTGCTTCCCTTTTCTAAAGTACACTGAAACAAGACACCTAACAGGAATATGGGATCATTTTTCCCCCCCATATGACTCTAGTGAATCACATCATGTTGCCTCATCACCCATATGGGACATTTCCTGCCTTCTAGGACAGACAGTCATGCAAAGCAAACTGCTTTCCTGAAGAAGTCAGCCTAGCTTCCTGGAGTTCAGCAAGTTCCCCAGGGTCTTAGTTATAAACTTACTTTGTTCTGGTTCTGGAAAAATAATGAATGTTCCCACTGCTTTCCCTGCAGAGTAATTTGGCTGAACGCTTTTCCTAAGACTCCAGCACCAGTAGTTCCCACTTCGGTGGGCACCATCAAGGCTAATGGTCATCTATCATTCCTGCTCCAGGCTCCAAGCACATTTTGCTTGAGGCATCCCATGATAAAGCAACTGAACCAGAATCCATAAATGGATTGCCGTGATTACATAAATACAACAGTTTCCAAACCAACTTACTCAAGGAGTTTTTGGAAAAAAGTCAAGCTTTTTCAGAAAAAAAAATTTGCCTGCACTGAGGGAAATAATCCTCCGTGATATTTATATGACATAAAAGTTTGTGCAGCCAAACAAATGAGATTAGAAATCAAACCTTAGTCAGAATGATACTCTTATCACAATATAGCAGCATTCTGAAGAAACAAACTATACATTTTCATCCCCTTGGATGTGTTTTTCTAAAAGCTTGAAAAAGTAACACCAATATTTTTGATGTAGAGAACATTGAAGATTCAGTCAAAACACTTAAAAAATTGACAACAAAATTTTTAAATAGAATAAAGAAAAACAAGTACTATACTGCAGACAGATGAAAATAGTTGGACTACAAAATTGTTATGAATGCTACTGAGCTTTCCTTTACTTTCACCAAGAGAAAGGACCTCTTTTCCTTAACCAAAACTAGGGGAGTAGAGGAGCAGAAATGGAGGGTTTGAAGCAGGAATTAAAGAATTGAAGTCAGGAAAAGGATTTTCCTTCTTCTTTCCTTCCTTCCTTACTTCACTTTTAAGAACTGAAAATGCTTATGTGCAAATGTTTTGGTTTTTTTTTTAATGTACTCTTGTTGTCACTTTTAAGTCCCCTAGACACAAATTTATGGAAGATGAATAATCAAAGATATATTTGAACATAGTCTCTCCAAAATGATGAACAGCAATTAGCAATGGCCTTTACAGAGAGAAGGATTGTAAGAAACAACCACTGGGATAATTCTCCCATTCATATCATTTAAGGGAATGACACAATACAGAGCCCACAGAAGTGAAGTTCCACCATACATCTCTTTTCCGTGACTGTAATGACAATCCAGAGGAGTGTGTTGATGCTGTGAATGTTCTCATCCTGATCTTCTTATCTCTGAAATGGAAGCTCAAACATAGAAAAAGGAAGAACATCTTCCAACACTAACTCCAATGCCACCATAATTTTAACTTAAAAAAAAAATCTGTGGCATAGACAGAAAGACAATAAACAAGGTTTCACAAACTAAATAGCAAAACTAAAGAGAGTTTTGCTATTCTATTATCCCCAGACAAGTTTCTTTGCAGGGAAATTGCTATCTATTCTAGAACCTGGGACTGTATTCTAACTTAAATACACAAAAATGGCAGAAAGAAACGTTATCACACAAAATTAAGTACTACCTATCTTGAAAACTGTAAATCTGTTCTGGTGAGATGTGAAGAATGAACATTTTAAAACCTTTTATTTGGGAATATTTTTTTAACCTGACTGGTGTGTAACCTGACTGGCTGACAGCTCTCAAAGATCAATCACTTCTGCAACCACAGCAGACTCACGCTCTGCCAGAAGTACAGGTTTGGCTTAAAGCAGTTTCACAGCTATTCTGAACTTGATCCCTCTTTGCAAAGAACAGACTGGCCCAAATCAGATTCTGGTTCACCTACAGCAGAGAAGTTCTTGCTACATCTTTTCTCATTATCCCAGATCCTGACCTAGTTTTTCTTGTTTCAAAACAGAACCAAAGCACGCCTAATGCTTTCTCCAATAGAAATTCTCATCATTTGATCTATTTCAGGTCCTCTTACAGTTCCCTTGGGTCAGGCTGTAGCTTAGGCAGGTTAAGTATATCATGTAGCATTTTGTGTATGAATACTAATGTTTGTTAGGGGCACCAACACAAGATTACAGATAGATTTAAAAAAGAATACTGAACTATTCCAGACACAGTAAAAGGCTTGATGGCATCCATTGTTCAAAAAGCAAAGTTGCAGTCAAAGTCGCTGCTTTCCCAGAAAATTACACCTTTTTCAAAAACTGAAGTTTGGGCCTGAAGAACAGAGAGAAGTGCTTGCACATGCACACACAAATCCTGCCTTTTCTTTTCCTCCCACCTGAGCCCCCATTGCTGCTAAGTGCCTGAGCAGCATTTGTAAGGATAATCCCTAACAAAGTCTCTCAGAATTGGTAAGGCAATACACATACCTTTGCACAGAAAGGCCAGAGACCAAGCAATAAGCTTTCATAATTTCTCTTTTAAATTATAAATAGAGGTAGATATGATGACAAATACATGTTTCAGGAAGCTTGAATGTGCTGTTATTTCAGTACAGTATGGGATATCAAACAATTCCCTTTCCACCTCAGATTACATAAAAATACCAATACTCAATTTCCCACATAAATGGCCTGTTTCATTTTTACAAGCTTGGTATTTTTTTTAATTCTTTGAGTGGTTTTGTATATTTTTTATCTTAACTGTTTCTTTCTAGTGTTCTGTTTGTGCTAGGATACATTGAGGGTCTTTTGACCTTGAAGGAATGGTGCAAAGAGTATCTCTTTGAACAATCCCTTTCAGGGAACTGAAGCAAAGGAGGGTCAATTGTTCCAAGGGAAAGTGGAAAGGGGATTTTAGAATGGATTGGACAACCGAAAGACATAGGGCAAAATCCACACCAATGCATTGATAGTTTTCTTTTTTGACTCCTTGCTTATGCACTAATATAGCAGCAACCACCCCCAACACATACCATGAGATAAGGACATATTAAAATAATTTCTGATTGGGGGAAACAAGACAAACATTCTTACTGAGCCAAGTCAAGTAAGAATTTTTTTTTTTTTCTTTTTCAACAGGAATGCACTGAAAAGCCTTTCTGGTCACACTGCATAACAATAAGGCTTTCATGAGCAATTCTCATGAAGTACTTCCAGAGATGATGAATTCATAGCTCACTTTGATATGGGCATCCCCCCTGTGCCTGTACCTATGTGACAACTACAGACACTGCACACTTCAGGATCCTGTCACCATGGACCCAAACCAAAACTCATAGGTGTGCCTTAAAATTTGGACTGTCTCTTCTCCACTATGGCAGTGATGACACTGGAACAGGCTGGCCACAGAAATTGTGGATGTTCCATCCCTGAAGTGTTCAAGACCAGGCTGGATGGGGCTCTGAGTAACCTGATGTAGTGAGTGGCATCCAGGGGGATTGGAACTAGATGATATTTAAAATCCCTTCCAACCCAAACCATTCTATGATACCATGATTTTTAGGAGCAAGTGTTTTATGTGCAATAATATTTTGAAAATTTGTTTTATCCAGTTAAATTTTTAAGAGTTGAGGGCCTTATATTCATCTTACAGAACAAGTCATGTTCTATTACCTTCTGATAGGCAAAGAAAATAATGCCCAGCCATCTCCCCCAGGAAGATGCATTTATAAATTTTGAAAAATGCATAGGTGATATATGGGAATTGATGATAAGGTAGAAAGCAAGTTTCCATGCCAAAACTGCAATTTCTACTACTGGGCAAAGCAAAGCAAGAAAACGCTTATATAAATCTTCCTACTATGCTCATCACTCTGCTTCATTTACATGCATCCTGGTCTTAACATTACTGAAATTTAGAATTAATGACCCACTGAGATTTATAGGGCCAATTACACCTCTCAGCATTACGACTTTGGGGGCCTCCACAGCCTTGAACAGACATTAGAAGGTCACTCAGAAAATACTCACTAAGTTCAACAGACTTCAGATTTGCCTAATTAAAAAAGAAAAAAAGCATTCTAAATAGGAAATGCTTTGAAAAAATCCCACATTAACCAGTATTTTTGTAAAATTCACTGTGCGTTTTTTTGAGGGAACTGCTTAAAAGCATGTTCTAGTTGAGTCTAGCTAGGTTTTTTCCCCCCATCTCTTCCAAAACCATAGAAATACAACTGGACCTAGCACTGGTCATTATGCAGCAGGAAATGGCAGAATAGTTAATGTGTATTAATGCAAGTGTGACAGATCTGACTACTGAGTGATGTCTAGAGGGAAGGCTCAGTGTTCATGGAACTGTGAGGAACTTGGCAATGTTCTCTAGGAAGCAAGAAGTCCTTGTAATTAATATTGCCCAGTTGCAGCAACTGAGGCAACTCAAACCATCTCTGCTTGCAGACATAACTGCACAGACTGCTTAACTTAGACAATTCCATATGTTCTGGTGCTTCTTTTCCCCTCTTTCACAGGCAGGGCTTTCTTTGAGCAACTCACAGTGCTGAGTGATGCAAGTCACCAACCAGTTACCACATGTGCTGCACAACAGAAGAAAGTTTTGACATTAAGGAAAAGCGTAGCATTTTTGTAACAAATAGACTGATAGGTTAACAGATATCAAAGAAATCAGGAACTTTTCTTCACTTAGGAATTTTCAATGAAGGGAAAAAAATGATTAAGTAAATAACTAGTCAGGCTTCTGCCTGACATGAATGAAGTCATTCAAGTACACACAATTTATAAGAGAAATACCAACAATCACCTTTAACTATAGCACCACTGCCAAATGGCCCCATAATTAGGCAAGAAATGCTGTTCTTTGAGTCATTAATAGGATGCTCTCAGCCTTGTTTTCTATATAGGATCACGCCATCCAAGCACAGGCAGCAGCATTTATTGAGAAACTCCCTGAAAGATAACAAGAGATTATAGAAGGGGTTAGTGTAAATTTAGTTAAGAACAACTTCAGACATTATTTTCAATTACTGAGATAAAATCATGGCTTCTCTCTGAAGAAAAAGGGAAAGGATTTTTTCCTATACACTACACAGAGCCTATGAAACCTTTAAGAATAGTCTATTTTCACAAACAGTACCAGCGGCCTACTAATATTCCTTAACTCTGCTTTTCCCTCCCTCAAGTCATTTTTCCTATTATTTTCAACATTTTGTTTGATTGATTAATAAAAAGCAGCTTTCCTGCTCTAGGTAACAGGTCACAGAATTCCATTTATATTGAATA
This sequence comes from Leptocoma aspasia, assembly GCA_013399835.1. NCBI lineage: Eukaryota > Metazoa > Chordata > Aves > Passeriformes > Nectariniidae > Leptocoma > Leptocoma aspasia. Next base: position 2,192,344 of record VXAX01006461.1, read on the forward strand.
GGTTTACCTGCTCTCAAGAATGTTAACTGATAGTTTTATTTTCTTTCACCAAATCTGCAGAACTCTGGCCAAGCACTGACTTTTTCCGCACCGAACTCCTCAGTGATTTCAGAGAGCATGAGGATGACAGCAGGACACATGCATAAAGTTCCAGTCCTTCTAAGTTTGTACAAGGATCCGCAGTTAATTAACCAGAAAGTCTCTGTTAACATATATTAAAAAGAAAAAAAAAAAGCTTTACCAGCTCATCTTGGAAGGCTGCAGATCTGGAAAAAAAAGGGACCATCTTCAGCTCCTCTAAATTTGCTATCAAACAGCTTAGCATTCTTATTTAATAAGCTACACATGCATCCCCATCTGATGCAAGGGAATACATCTACACTGTCTACTTCAGGCATGTAACTCTGCTATGACTGAACCTTGTAATTGCAGGGTTCCTGTACACTGAGCAGATCCTCACGACATCTGAGGCAGGCAGTTCAGAGCCCAAGGGGTTGCACACTACACACACTGCATAAGCTGCTAATTTTTGCAGTTATGTTACATGCCCAGAGTGAGTCTGTGTGCTCCCTCCACACATTTCAGCACAGCACCACACTTCATGCACACTCTGTACACACGAATGGAGCCCCTTTGCTATTCCACCCTTGCTGCCTCATTTCACTACCCGCACCTCCCTGAGTAAGAAAAAATAAATCTACATATGCATTATGCCTCTTTGGGCAACAGAAGACCTCAGGAGTTCATGAGCAAAATGCACACAGAAACAAATAAAAAATTATATTCATTTTCTTCGGCATAGAAACCTGGAGACATGTCATGGAGATTTATTAGCCCTCTTAAGATAACTACTCAAGATACTGATGGAGTTGACAGTGCAATCTTGTCACTCTCCTGTCACACCACTGTCGGAGTCATGCACAGCAGAACTGCAGCTCCAGAGCAGTCTAGCCCTTCTAATACATCCCATTCCCCTCCCTAGGTACACTTTATTGGCCTAGGGAATAAAATAATCTATATTCCAAACAGTAGAAGTAAAACAGGAAAGCATGTATGGCAGAACATTCACGGCCTTTACTAGACTGAGGTGAAAAGCTAATCTCTGTCGAGGAAGTACTGTCATCTGCATCCCTTTAAAGACAAAACCAGACATCTCCTCACCATAAACCCACACAAAATGATTGGCTGATCACCTGCTGTCTTGCTGTACATCAAGCTAATTTTCCAGCAAGATTTGTTCGCTTAGATTGCCCAAATGAAAGTCTCTCTTAAAATAAAAAAAAAATAGTCTGTTGCAAATAACTCCCTAATCTGCCATCCCTTCAATAGGACTGAAGTGCTCTTCACAGACATAGTACACAAGCATCTTGAATTAGCAGGGAACTATTTTTAAATACATGAAGGATAAGATACAAAATTAGTTTCACGGGGAATGAGAACCTCAGAGATTATTTACTTTCCCTCAATTACTTTGACTCATCACTCATTGAGCTTTCCAATAGTACTACCTATTTCACACTCAAATCTTGACACTTAAGACATGTGAGAATGTTTCTTAAACATTTAAGATTACAGAACTTAGCAATACATAACCACATTTCTCAAATTGACTTACCCACTTAAAAAATAAATATACTGTACGGCACACATATCACTTTCTTTGGAACAACTGCTTCAGATTAAGGATCCTATACAAAAGCAAAGCTTTCTTAGTGCAAAAACGTGAACATTGTGAGAAACTGTACAAAACTATTACACTTAAAGAGGTGCGGGTAGCCTCTTATACTACTGATCTTATATAATGCAAGGAGCGAAACAGAGATTACTATTAGAAAATTACTTTTGAGAGCAAGGTGACAGGAAAGCCTACCCAAGCCCTGAACTCAAGAGAGAAACTTGAGTTTCTAAGCCTTCGAACAAAAAGAAATTTAGTGTGGCCATACAGCACTGCTGGGCTACATCCACTACCCATCTTTGCTTCATATGACATGGGCACATTTCTATCACTTGCATAGGATACAAAAAAGGAAATCTGGAGTAGTCTACAATCCTATTCCTGTAGAAACAAATTAATTAGAATCTTTAGGACAGAGCCTCAAAATACAAAATAGTGGGAAAAGCAAGTAATAAGGATGAAGAGAGCAAATAAAAGGAAAACAATAGAGAAGACAGTGCATTAAACAAAAAATAGCACATCCGAAATATAAAAGAAATAGAGGTTGTGGTAAAAAGACATGTGACAGACATAAAGAAAAGGAGAAAGCAGGATTATAAAAATGAAAGAAGACAAAAAGTGATAGAGAGACAGGCATACAGAAGGGCCCACTTAAAATTTCAAAGAAAACCCAAAATCAGCCACCTAAAAAAAGGTGGTTTTTTAATGGCCATACATGACAAAAAATCCAAACAAACCCCAATGAACAACCACAGTTCTACATTCCTTCCCAAAAATTACTCTAGAAACCAGAGCTGGAACAAAAGTAAGTGAAATTAATTTAATTGGCTAAGGAAGTTTCATCTGATTTCATTTTAGGGTTCAGCCCTGTCTCCAGCAAGCAGTGGGATTTTTTTGCCAGAACCTCTCAGCTCCTGTGGGATTAAGGATGAGCTGAAGCAACGCCTGAATGATTTTCTGCATTGAGACACCAGAGATACTGCATACCACAGCACCAGCTCTGGATTTGTAAGGATGACTAGTCTTTACTAGGTAAGAGAATTAAGAGGTAGAAAACCCATCAAAGTACTACATATTACTGCCACCAGGTATATGAAAGAATTACTTCTCTCCCTAAACTGAGTTAGCAAGCAATTTATTATGCTGTAAAGTACTATTAATTCCTCTATCAGCTGTCAAAAACTTACTCAGCATTAAAAAAAATAAAAAATAATTATGGACTGGAAGAGAAATTAGCAAAGGAATCACCACAAAGTGGATTTCTGAAGGCTTTCTAGGAGAGATGGTAAGAAGCTATGGGTTCCACTTCCCACCAGTGGGAATATTGCACTGTTACAACAAAAAAACCACTGGAATGGAGAGAAAAAAAATAGGAGAGACCCTCAAAAGAATTTATCAAATCACTTATTAGAATATAATTAATATTAACAAAAGACAGTACAAATGCTCTTGAGAATTGAGTATTCCTGGGGTTTGGATCTCTTCTTCTAGGCTGTTAAGGTTGCTAGGGAATTTCACATTTAATGGTGTATTTCCATATGAATGTTTCAAGAAGGGGGAAGGGTTTGCAAAACTGAATCTTAAGCACAGAGTTTTCTTTGTGCTTCGAAGAGAAGAATCTGATGTTCTTGTAAAGCTGAAATAAGAAGCTTTCATATTTAATAACAGATTATCAAAGATTTTTAGTAGAAAAACATACACAGAAAATCCTTTATGAGGCACTGTGACAAAGAACTTGCTTCTCTTACTACGGTTAGTAACAGTGCAGCAGACATGCCATTACACACATGTTAAGGTCATACAGTAGTCTGCAAACAAGAGCAGCTTTGTCTTGTTTTAACAGATAAAAGCAACAAGCTTATTTTGTTTTAAGCAGATTGTATGTCCATTTTTCATAAACCATTTAGGAAGCACATTGCTGTGGGCTTCCCTGTGACAAATACACTGAGGCACCAGCAAGTGACAACACACTTTGTACTCTTTGACATGGATGAAAGAATTCAATTCAACTTTTCTTTTTTCTACCTGGAAAGAGAAACATCTGGGAAAAATACTTTTTAGCCCTACTTCCTGAGAGTGAATCTTAAATGATGCTCTGTCTGCAACTTCATCTGTTTCTCCTCTTTTCTTTGCTAACTTTGGGTGACATTGGTTATGAGTGGCCAAAACTGACAGAGGTCCCTTCATTTTAGTGAAAATAAGTGGATGATTAAAGGATGGAAATAATAAACATCCCATGGTTAAAATGGCAGGCACTCAACCTTGCATCAGGAAATCCACAGAGCCATCACCACTAAAGGAGAACCTGCAGAAAAAAAGGTGAGGTCGGCTCTGTGCTCACACCACCACCATTTATCTGGTTATTTTCCCCATCTTTTAGTATTCAAAATATCCCAACTCAAGCAACTCTTATTTATGCAAGCATTCAATAAATAGAGACACGCTTCCATTAGCAACTGCTGTGACAGTTTATCTTCACACCACAGTATTATCTTAATAAACTGTCTCTCAGCCCCAGGGTCTTTGTTCTCACATAAATGACCTACAGTTGGTCACCCTGGATCTTACACAAAGCATGACGAGCACAGGGGTTACATGAGCTAATTGCATAGTGGCTGCAAAAATAGCATGCTTTCTTCTCTTCAGCAACGTGTTCTTTCTCTACTGAAAACAATTCAAGTTAATGACAGAACTATATATCTGGATAACTCTATCATTAGTTAATGTTACCACCACATGAGCTTGTCTGCATGGTATTTGACAAAGAAATTCAAGTTAAACAGCCTCCTCCAGAATGAAGACAATATTGGATTAATTATGTAACTTGCCACACATTTGGAAAATGAAGATGAATTTCCCTTTTATGCCCTTATTAAAATCCTACAGAATAAGAACCAGATTGTAATCTGTTATTGAAGTATAACTCATAAATATATTTTGAATTACTCAAAATTTAAATCACTGGGGATCTGAATCTGGCCTCATACATCTTAAAAGAATATTTGACCCATTACTCATGTAAACCTCCATAAACACATAATGCACAGGAACTAATTTGTTTTCTAGGAGAGTTCAACGTTGTCTGCCAAAAGAACTCATATTGTGGTACTTCTAATATACTGTGTTATTTTTATTGGTCTACGTGCTACTTTTACTACTAGTTATGGAGTAAACATCTGGAGAAAAGCAGAAACTAGGGTCTAATGGACCCTTAGTCTTTCCCCCACATGCTTCCCAGAATTCAGGCAACTTTCTTCCTCTGATTGAAGACAGCCACTGGAAACACTGCAAGAAGTCCACAAAGCATTTACTATTAAAAACACAAACCACAGGCTACCAAACTAATTTTGTAACATGATTATTCCTCCAACGTGGTCCAAAACTGAAAGCATACAACTCAAAATACACAAAAAAACAGTAGCTGAGTCGTAAGTCTCTAGACAGTAAGATCTACCATTATTTTAGTTTATTTTCAGGGGTGCCTTAACAACTTGGGATATGGCTACATAAGCTTTTTGAAGACAGATGAATTTTCTCTCTATCTATGCTTGCTTCATGATGTTTTTGCACCAGCCAGGCCTGAACCTCAAGTTGTGTTAGCATGGGATCATGAATGACAAAGTGAATTTATCAAAGTGTCTCAAGCCTAACAGCACCACATGGAAAAACACCCCACACTTAGCTGGACAGGGAAGAAAATTTTCAAGCCTGAACTATCTGTGTTCAACTGCCAGTCTCTCCTACAACTCAACTGCTATATATTCCACTGCTCTGACACAAACAAGGGTAACAGACTGATCATCTGGATTTCAGTTTAAGTTGGGAAACCATGCTCCTTCTGACTGTCTCACTTCCTGTTATCCCACTCACTGTAGGGCTTGGTGAGAATCACAGACAAAAAAAGCTGGAAACAACCATGCAACAGAATCAGTCGTATTCTTTCCAGGCAACACAGCTATATCTATCAAATTCTTAAAGACCCCAACTGATAAAGTCCCACAGTGTTCACACAACCCATGCCAGGATCCCTCTGCATCCTTGCCACTAGAAAAAACTTTCTAAACCTTTTATTTCTTGCAACATATTCAGCCTCTTACTTTTACTCAACTCATTGTGGGCATTGTAGACATTTTCTTTGTAGGTCAGACTTCTTCCTGTTCTCCATTTTCACATAAAACATTTAATCTTGCAATTCAGTTTTTATAGCTACTGAGACCTCCTTCAATATTTTTCTCAGATACCTGATGCCAGTTATTTGCAAGTTCAATGAAGAAAGTTTCCATCCGAACTGGGGCATCATCAGACTGTAGCTGCTGGAAATCCTTCTGAAACCATCATTACGTGCCTTCCTAAGATTTCTACTTCCCTGGGGAGTCTCTGGGGAATTTTTGTATTTATATAAAATATAGAAGAATTATACAATGTAGTATAAAAAGTCTTGACAAAAGTACCATTGAACTTATTTAAACAAAGTTACATTATTGAGGACCACAGAGTAGAGGCAAAAATGAAAATAAGATCTTCCTCAGATGATGTCAATGAGTAACTGAAGGGAGGAAGCATAAACACTCTTTTTTGTTTCCAGCCAACTGCTAATCATACAGACAGTTCTCTCTCACCAAGATGAACTTAGCATCAGGACAAACCTAACTCAGAAATTCTCATTTCAATTTGTTTCTGCCACTACTACGCTTGCTCCTCAGGCACTTACAGAATGCCTCCTTGTTGTACAGCTATCCCGTGGCATCCCTTAGAGGCATGGCTGGGAGCACTACAAAGGTCTGCATTTTGTCTTGCATGGATGCTTCTAGCCACTTTCTGAACACTTTTCATATTCACTAAACACCTTGCATTAACAGAAGTGCTGTTTCATTTAGGTTTGGGTTTTGAGTTTTGCACTGCCCTTTTCCTTCATCAGTTTAACAGTGAAATAGTGAATTTAAATGTCTGTGAAAGGGCAGTACATACAGGCTGACATCTCACTCTATATTGCTCATTTTGTATTAGCATGAAAGGAGGTTTCTCACCAACTCTGAAGTCTTCATTTTCCTCGTGTTTAAAACATGAGTGGCTCTTGCTCTTTGTCCCCCGATAATAAAATGATTCCTCTACAACAAAATTACACTGAAGTGTAATGAAGGCCACTGAAACCTAGAACAGTGACTTCAGTGATCATCACAGCTGTACTTCCATGATGCAAAGGTTATAACAAGCTTGAAGCTATCAAAGTTGAAGTAGTAGTTCAATGATGCAAGGGATCTCATCTTCAGGATTATCAAATTCAACTTTCTGCTTTCAATTCAATATTCAGTTTCATCAGATAGCCTGTCTGACACTGGAGAATCAAAAGAAACTTATTTTCTTCATCATTTCAAGATGACCACTAGTTCTTTCTGCCTAGCTACTCATTCAGAATTTATACTTAAAGTATAGAAGAATTGTTTGATTACAGTGAGTTGACTGACTCACTTCAAACAACTCCCTGGATTCGTGGGCAAGATGAGCCTGAAAATTACTACTTTTAAAATTTCTGTTTTATTTGTAGTATATAACACCAAACAGAATCAACTTTGTTAATGTGGAAAAGGTAAACATAGGTGTCAGACCAGCAAGCTGGCCTTATACAGATTTGCCCATCAGATGTGCTGCCTACTTTCAGCTTTGAACAAATGAAGCCTGGTCTGACTGCGCAGGTCTCCCTTCTCTCCCCTTTCCATGAAGAGTGGATTACGTTAAGCAGCTACTCAGTTCTTTCATTATCAGCAAGGCTTCTTTTTCCTTTTCTCCAGAGACTTCATGCAGTTATATAAACTTCCTTAGTATTTTCCAAGAAACTGAAAAAGAAATTCCAATTTTCCAGCCTCCTTTACTTAATAAAATGTTAATAGTTTCCTTTGTAGGGGGAATTTACAGCTCCCTTCTCTTTTATAAAGAAAACAATTTAAACTACACATTGTTCTGTGAGATGATACAGAAGTTAAGCAAACATATCACAAAAAATAAAACTGAACAATCCAACTAATGACATACACACTATAGCTGGTTTCACATGCTTTTACATAACAGTGTTAAGCTTACAGAATTGGCAAGAAACTGGGTAGATAAGTAGATTGGCAACAGCACACGGAGGCTATTGCTCAAGTTTCGCCCAGGTCCCTCTAGGAACTGAAATGGCATGTTCCCTCACAGGCTGTCAATGAAACAAATGGTAATGGCTCTCTGGTTCATATGAAATGGGAGATTACACTGCAGAAAATGATTAATCAGCAGAAATTGTATTTCCTCTTACTCCAAAGGTATGAATAAACTCAAATGAAAAAAATGGCCAAGGGTGCCTTCATTTGCTAAAATGAAATTAACCAGAGAGATGCTCATTTTAGGCAAACTAATGGAAAGACAACATATAGAAGATTCCAAATCAAATGTACTTTCCAGGATCCTTAAATGATCAGCTTTCTTATGGAACAGCCTGTCACCTGTACTTCCACTTACGCTCTGCCTGAAGACAGTAGAATCCAGAAGGGCATGTGCATGGGAGGCATGAGGATGCATGAACAGACACCCATTTACAGCTAGTAAATCCACAGCATGCTTGCTCCATAGCTGCCAGCAGAGGACCACAGCCACACTCTGATGTGTCTGTAGCCATACCACCCTGTGCTGTGATCTCAGCAGATCTCACTGCTAAGCAAAGGTCCCACCTCTGAAAAAAACTCTAAACTAAGCAGATCGCGTATTCAGAAGATGCAACTCTCTCTTCTGAGTCATGCCAACATCTATCAGAAGAGATTAATCCATGGACCCCTAACACAAAAATACCTCTACCACTGCAGAAGGAGAGGGAATGCTTCACTTGGTAGAAAATAGCAAGCTCTTACTCTATATACCGAGCAGCCACTGAATTAGGATATATCACAATTTCACAGAATGTCAGACCAGCAAAATATTAGGAAGCAATCTGCTGCTTTCAGATGAAACAAACTTATTTGTCATTGCTGAAATACTTCTTATAAGGGCAGAAGAACCAGTACTCGTTCTAAGAGCATGCTCTCATTCTGGTTATTGCAATCCACCTCCCTAAACTCACCCCACGCCTTTATCAGCTCCTTCTATTTCATTTCTTCTTTGCTTCCCTGACAAAATGCTTCCTAAAAGGAATGAATAAATCTAAACAGAATTGTTAAAAATACTATTAAATCCTCACTGCATTCCACCCCAGGCAGAGCTGTTATGTCCTGAAGCATTTTTACACTGTGTGTAGGGCACTGGTCCCTTTGAAACCTACACAGAGACAACCTGCCATACCAGAATAGTTGTATATTATCCACTCTGGACATGGAGTAACTGCTCCTCCACAAGTATTGTTAAGATCCAGGATACCAAACTCCACATCCTAAATGGTAACACTACGTTAAAAGTACCTGTATAAAAGCACTTTAAAGCCTCATTTAACTTAACTCTAAAAATAAAGATCTATTAACAGAAACACGCTGTAATTAAGATTACTGTTGACTTAGCTGCTTCTTGCAAAGGGGAGATAATAATCTTACATTTACACAGTACCTTTCAGTCTAAACTATCCCATCCAACAAGCCTGATCTTAGACACACTTACACAGAGGAGTGTTATTAACATATACAAATAATTCTAAGTAAACCATTCTACACAACTTGATTGCCAGCACCTACCAAGCTTGATCCACCTGATCAGTTGTATGGGTTCTATTTATCTGACTTATCCATCTACATACAAATTAACCACCCCCCAAAAAACTGGCCCTCTAGCAGAAGCAATGTGTTAGCAATCAACCTCAGTCTTAGTCCTCATGTTCTGCCTAAGAAACAAAACTTCCTTCAATTTTATTCCTCCAAAATGAACCTCTTCTCAGAGCTCCATCACCAACTTATCTACCAGAGACAAGCACCAGCAAGGACTGAACCTGGCTTACCTCTCAGAGGATTTCTATATAAGCAAAGACACCTGGAGTGTATTGGGAGTGTACTGGTTTTTAATAGATAGACCAGTTTTTCCATGTTATACTGCACACAGAAGACCTAAACCTGTTTTTCACTACTTCAAAACATTCCTTTCTTGCACTGTCGAGTACTTAAACCAAAGGTCAGTCTCACAAACCAACTCTACCCCAGATAAACCTTCCCCTGTATGTGATACTCCTGCAGGATTACTGTTTTAATCATTAACATTCTAAGAAGGGTTACTCTGAATCACTTGTTTTTACCTTATGGTTACCAAAATAGGCCTTGTTTAAACAGTTGGCTGTCAGGTATCCACAAAGCACAGCAGAGGGAAATCCACCTCCTCCTCTGCAATTGGCATGGCTGTTGGAAAACATTCCCTGATGATATCAGTCTGCACAACATTTTTTTTTTCTGAGTGCTTGCTTGGAGTAACATGAATTGCAATAAACCAGTGTATTAAACTTCATTCCAGGAAAAGCTGTCATTCCACAAGAAAGCTGTCATTATACCTTGAACCTGCACATTCCCTGGATAAGTCTTCTCCCAGTTTACATGGATGATGGAGACATTTAAAGCAATGCACCCTTGGAAAGATCATCTCTGTGTCTCTCCCCCTTTCTCAGTCTCTTCCAGAAAACACACTACTGGTGGCAGTGGTCATCAGGACTTGCACTGCACACTGACTAGCCAGATGACAGGAGACAGCTGTGCTGATATCAGGGCATCGTGACGGGGGGACAGGAAGGAAGGAACCTGCTATCCATCATTGTACCTGATGGCAGTAAGCGTCCTCAAATGATAAAAAAAAAACGCAGCAGAAACTGTCAAGAAAGAGGAAGCTGTCACCTGTGTGCCCTCTACACCACCTGAGATGCTCATTGTTTCTAAAAGGGAAAACAAACAAATTAATAACCCATAGCTGTTTACTAAAAAATCTACTGTAGCTAATCCTTGTACATCCACCATCCCATCAATGACTCAGCCTGAGTCCACATGATGACCCTGGTCTGAATCCTGCATTATAAAAGCACAAAACCCAACTGTCTCAGCACTGGAAACCAAGGCAAGGTTGGCTAGCCTGGGATCTGATCTCCTATAACCTTCAGCTGAAACTAGAAAAAAACAGAAGCATGAAAAGAGGCTGGTAGATCTTGCACTTCACCTCCCTGAAACTGCAGGATTCCCTTCTCCAGTACACCTGCCAACAATTTGCCTACTCTAATTTTAAACATCTGAAGAGTCGTGGAGGGCTTGCACTACACCCAGACTAATATAGGCTAAAATACATTTTTCTATATTTCTACATTTAACTATTACTGAGTTTTGGCCCAGAAATCATCTCAAACTTTTATTTCCTCAATTTCTCCATTTAGTCCTAGGTATTCTCTCATATAAGGCAGGAAAAAAATCTGACTGCTTTGACTAAAACACATTTCAAACACAGACAGGTAGTTAACCCATCTCCCCATATTCAGTCCCAGACTGAATAGACAGAGATGTCTATTTTTGAATATTTCCCTTCAAGCTAGTTCTTCCAGACCCATGAGTATTTTGTTGCTCTTCTTTGAGCCTCAGTCAAATTGTCAATATCTTCCTGTTAAGATGATATTCAGTTTTCACGTGTTCACAACAGATTCTTATAGAAAGAGAATCCCACCTCTTTGTTCACCAAAATGGTACCTTTTTCTTGACAGCTCAAGCACAAACGATACTTTTCTGTAATCAAATCCCATTCCAGAGTCATTTATTAATTCTCAATCCCTTCCAGCATCACTATCACCCACCAGTAAGTTCCTGATTTGATACACCTTGTCTCAAGAACTTGCCTTTTACCCCTCCTTGTTCCCTTCACTCTACTATCCTGGAGGAATTGTCCTGAAGTTCTGTTTACTACAAAGCAAAGACATTAGTTTCAAAGGTTTTGCCCTATTGAACAAAGCATTTAATTACATGCCTAACTTTCATCACTTTCTTAAATCCAGTTGATCTCAGCAAGTAGAGATGAGCTTAGGCACACACTTAAAAAAAAAAAAAGTTGGGTGTGCAAGTCAGTGCTCTGCTGAACCAAATCCTCAGTTTCTGTAATCACTTGGACAGTCTACTTTCTGTATTTGGCAAGAATTGACAGCTCAATGATTTAAGGTAACAGGATTTTAAAAACAAAGCCTCAAGAGTCCAAAACTGGCATCACGCTTTTATTCGTTTCTTAAAAGAAGAACAGGAAATAAATACCTAAGTATTTATCCCTCGGTACAGTAATCATGAAGCCTATAGGTTTAAACATGCCGTAACTAACTCTATATTCTCATTACTTCAGTACCCACTTTGCAAAATAATAATAATAGAAAATAATAATATGCAAAATAATAATAAAAGAAAGCCTTGTGAAAATTTTGGAAAGGCTCATGTAAGCCACAATCATCATTGTGCAGTTAAAGAGAGAGAACAAAACTGTCCATTTCTTAATTCCTGTGTCCTAAACACCTTTAAATGGAACGGGCATAACTCACTGTTCCACTTAAGATGATCTTTAATGGGGAGAAGGGAGAAGAAGGTCTTTGGTTTGGGCCCTGGGTTGGCTGTCTCCACCAGTGGCCAACCCACATTACAGCAGATGATAGCTTTACGTTCACCACCAGCAACAAATGCAGTTGGCATAAAAGCAGTTGCATGGAGAGTATTTAAAATCACTTCCAAATGAATTCCATTGTTTATACACAGAATACTTCATGACCTGTCTCTCCCCCTTATTTTTTGCTTGTACTTTTTGTTTTCTTTGCCTTCTCTCATTCTGCTGCCTGGCAAACACAGGCAGAGGCAAAGTAGGGACTGCAATTAGGCAGCCATATCAAGCTTATCTGTGAACTACCTAATTGTAAGATTCAAGTTTTGGGAGTAGTGCCATCTGAGAAAGAAACAGAGAAGAAAAATTGGAAAATGACTACTTCCTCTCAATCCATGGAGCCTTCCAAAATTCAATTAGCATTTTCTAAACTAAACCATCCACACATGCTATGGCACTAAAATGTGTGATTTCAAATATAGACAAGAAAGTAGCTGCTCATAGATATTTATCAAAATTATTATACTCTCTGACCATTCCACTTCAACCCTTTTTATTCAAGTGGCATCTGCTGTAACCTTTTTGTACCTCAGTACTTGAGATGAACAGGAAAATACCTGTAGGCAATATAAATAAATTGTCTGTGCACATGGGATCTCTTAAATAATGCTGTGAACCCCTAAGTCACTCAGAGAACACCTTTCCCATGTCTAGCATGAATATTGTTGTTTAATAATGCATACATGACTAAGTTTGCTGTCTTCCCCACAGCAAATTTTTCTTGTGATTTTACAGTTTCCCAGACTGGAATAATATTTTCACTTTCACAGAATCACTGATGCAACCAATAGGAAAACTACCTCTGTTTCAATTTACTGTGTGATGTCTGTAAATATTGCTGGATAGTGAAGACTTGTAGGTAAAACTCGGCAAACATCTTTTTGCCATTTTCTCCTACAGAAGAGAGACAAAAGCATAGAAACTTCTCTGCTGCATTTTATATATAACTACACATCCGTGCCTGCTCACCTCCTTTTCCTACGGCAGCTCAGCATCTCCAGCAGCTTCCAGAGCACAACCACCTGCACCCATCCCAGGTCAGATCTCCAGCTTGCACTAATGGATTTTTTCAGATAGATGGCAGTGCACAAAGTGCATCCCATATTGATTCAGGGTCGAGATGCCATTTCAGTGCTCAGGCACTTTAACTAAGGGAATTACTGCATTATCAAAAGCACTTTTAGGAAGATGATGGCTTAGGACCCAATCCTGCTGCATGGTGATAGCACTGATTCCTTGGAAGGACTGAACCGGGTACCAAGAATGTAAACATGGCAAAGAGGCATTTAGGATTTTACTTTCCATTCCTAGGAGCCACAAAGGATTTTTCTTTCAATACATTCTAATAAACATCGTTTTAAAACGAAAACAAAGCTAAGGAATGACTAACAGCACAAAATCCAGAAAGATAGTGAATGTTGGATACAGGAGATTATATATCTGATTTTCAAGGGTTTGTAATAGCACAGATTTAGAAATAGTCCTGCAATAAGAACAGACAACTCCAAATCATTCTTAATGGCAAAAATTCTACTTAATTTTGTGCCCTCTTCATTCTAACAGACACTATTATTAAGAGACCAGAGTGAAATTTTAACCATTTAACTGCATTTACCCCAGCAAATCTTTCTCACAAAAGGAAAATATTAACAAACAGCTGAAACAAACAGGAGTGAATCTCCAGCACAATTAGTACTTCAGTATCTACTACTTGGGGATTTCAACATATAGCTATCATGATGTGGAACCATCCACCACTGTTTTGTTTTCTGTTTGCAGTAGGGGGTTGCTAGGAAACAAAATACTATTGTCTGATTTCATGATCTATTGCCTGGTTTGCCTGGCAATAAAGTCTTCTAAATCTATTACCGGATTATTTTGTATTTTACAGCAAGATTAAGACTAACATTAAAACACGTGCACACAAAGAAGAGCAGCAAAAAATACCTCAAAATTCAGGGGAAAGTATGTATATATTCCAGGCTGAGGAAAATTAATTATACTGAGGAAAAATGAACTCAAGCAATCTGGTGATATTTATATATGCACACACTCACACGTGTATCAGCGTTCCTTGACTGTATCTATAGTTTTGCTGACTTGTCAAAGACTCTCTCACTTCCAAGGATACAAAGCGTTCTTTCTGCTGGAGAGCTACTGTACACTGCAAGTTCTGTAAATACCACATGCTGCAGAATGCCTGGTGCGGGCAAGCACACATGCCACCGTAATTTTTGTTCTTGGAATTCAGATCTAGGTTGTTTCAGTGATTTAATATCTTTACACAATCTTTTTTTTTTTTTCTTGTACATTTGGACAGATAGAAGAGTCAGAGACAATTCCCTACCCTACTCTCCCTCTTCAGTTGTAACATAAATAAATAAATTATCAAATAGAGAAATAAATAAAAGCACCAGGAAAAGTGATCTAAAATCAAAAGCCACAATAGCAAATTTCACTTATTTTTCACCATGGTAAGTCTTTGCAAAATGAGCGAATAAAAGATTATGAGAACCAGGCAAATGTGGGTGCCTACCAATGCATTCCCACCAGAAGACACGAGACTTCAACTGCAAAAAACAATCAGACTTAAAAGCTGAGAGACAGATGAAGAGAGTTCAGCACGAAGTCATAGAGAAGAAGGTTTAAAATAAAACCTTCAGAGTAGTTATTATTCTTTTATGTATATCTACAATTTCACACCATGCACAACATGCACTATTTCAAAGTCTTTTCAACTCACTTATTAACGCCTATGCATTTTATCACTCCATTTTAAATTTGAGAAAAAAAATTAATGAGGTTCATTGCAAAAAAACATCAAAGCTTTTGAGACGTTACCGCAGAACTCCCGGTGATAAGAAAAAAAAGAAGTAACAACACACAACATAGAAAACACACAGTTAATGGGAAGGACCTGAAAGCTTCTTGCCTCTCCTGCTCAGAGATGGATTTATTCAACCTCTATAGTTTCTGATAGTTTCCTATCAGAAACTAGGAGCCCCCACCAAACCACATTTAGAATTAAAGAACAAAAGAGTGAAATGCAAGCGAGCTTCTTCTACCAAACAACAGCAAGCTACTTCTAGCAATTAGATGAAAGCAGCGGAAGATGGACATGACCCACAACCAATCCCTCTCCTCACCGGGGTCGAATACGGCTGTTCCCCAGCTGACAACCCGCTACAGTAACACTGCTAGTTACAAAACGGAGCACAGGTCTCGGTGACACCGGGATCCTGTCACCTACAGCTTCACTGAAACCTGTTTTAAAACACTCTCTCAAGGAACGAGGAGAAACAGGAGAGGGATGGGACAGTCTCCCCCCGAGCGGCCACCAAAAACTGTTCTGCCAACTGCAGGGGAGCTGCCGGCGACATCGCAGCCGCAGGCACCCGGCTCTTAGAGGGAAGGGGGGCAGCGGGAGAGACCCCAGCTCCGGCCGCCCTGGGTGCGCTGCCCGCCTGCCCACGCGTGTGCCCCGGGGGAGGCTGCCCAGCGAGGCGGGGGCAGCGCCGGGCGCGGGAGCGCCGTTCTACCCGCGCTGCAGCAGCGACTGNCGCAAAACAGAGAAGAAAAAAAAAAAAAAAAAAAAAAAAAAAAAAAAGGAAGAAAAGAAAAATAAATAAATAAATAGCCCGCTAGCGGGAATGGGAAAATAAAAGCCCAGCCTAAACAGGCGGACCCCAAACAACAACAAACACCGGGCGCCCAGGAGAGCAAACTTTCTGACTCACCGGGAAGAGCCGGTGCCCGGGGGGCGCCGGGCAGCGGCGGGGGCGGCGCGGGGCCCCGCGGGA